>CM077248.1:26282123-26824623 GCA_039654775.1 Spinibarbus caldwelli | reverse complement strand
AATTGTTACTTGTCTTTACTGCCAAAGAATATGTATGAGTGATTAACTGAATACAGATTAGAGACTATTTCAGTAACCACTCTCATGATTAGTTTCTAGTGAAACTGAAAAATGCTTGTCATAGGCGGAGGGTGAACCCTCTCCAGTGTAAGGTTTAAAGCAGCCTAATCTATTATTAACTACAAACATCATAAACCCATCTTTTTATGCAAGAACCAGATATGGAAGTCATGTAAGCTAATAAATTATTTTTAATAATTCAGTCAGTGAGCGTGTGCACTCAACAAAACTGAGTTTCAGCGATGACTCATCTGAGTGCCTCTCATTGGTTATAATGCGCAACACTGTAAAAACGCTTAAAACAAAAAACGGTGCAACATAAGCAGATCTTCATTTAATGCTGCAATTGACACTTTCCATTCATTTTCACTTTGTTAGCAATAGAATAATAGATTTAAGTTATTTGTGCAGGCGCATTTGTGTCCAATTTAGTGGCATTTTTGTTCTATTTTGCTCCATTTTTGCTCCTTCGCAAGCCTTACACATGTTCTGCCTATGATGCTACTCACAGTTGGATTAGTAAGTGCTGAAACCATAAAAATGGATGCTACTTAGTTTTAAGGGAGAAATGTTAAAACAGCTTGCCATACACATTTTCATTAGACTTTGACAAGGTGGAAGACAGGCACACACAGGCCAGAAATAAGCTGAAAGAGATATTTAAATCCCTTCTGCTTTATGTCATTGGACAATCAAAGCGAGCATAGCTAAGGCTGGTCTCCAGTCTTCCTCTTTCAGAATCATGTTTTCATGAAGACAAGATGAAACAAATTCCTGTCAGCACCCGGCTCAGAAACAGCTTGTAAATGTTTCACAGCACGTACTCAAAGAGGGGCCAAATATTCACTAATTTGGATTAAAACCAAATATTCATTCACATTAAGTTTTTTCTCTCAGAGTGGGTGGTGCTTGGACATGAAGATAGTTACTGCTTAAAATCTGCTGAAATATTATATGACATCTTGAGAGTAACATTATGCATTGTTTTTTTTTTAAGCTAAGACAAATTTAATCTTTGAGTTTCTTACAAGGTCACAGGTCTTAATTTAATGGATAGTTGCGTTTTAGTCAATGTCAAATCAATTTCTGCTTGGGAATGTATTCACAATGTATTTTTGTAACTTTATACTTTGTCTTTTTCATATCCTTCAATAAACCACACAGAGTTGCCTGCTGAGGAAGGTAATATTACAATTTAAACTATAACATGATGTTATCATTGTACTCCTCATGGGATTCTGATAGATTTAATTTTGATGTTTGACAGGGAAATCTATATGGGAACTTGTCATCGAGCAGTTTGAAGATTTACTTGTGCGGATTCTTCTTCTGGCAGCTTGTATATCTTTTGTAAGTACATTTTGGTAACATGTTCTGGCAGGTTTCTGCAGTTATTGTTATTGTGCAATATTCCTTAAGTGCAAATAGTGTCAGTATAGCCATTTCTCAGACGTGGCTCAGCACAGATTTATGTCAGGTGTTAACTGTTTTACGCTAGAAACAAACCACAGCGATACATGGACTGAAATAAACACCGACTGCTATCCGGAAGGGCTGTGAAAGTGAAGATGTTTTGTTAGCTCCTCGAGTCTTGCTCGCCTCGTCTTGGGTTACTCGTGGATCAGAAGGGCTAAACAGCTGAGGAAGCGGAACTCCTTAGGAATGGTGACAACAGCATTCAGTGAGATTGAGTGTCTGTCACTAGCTGCCAAACAAGACGTCTTAGTAGTGCACGGCTGTTTTACAGTCGTGGTTTAAGGACCTCTTGATTAATTACCCTAGATAGTTTACCACCGAATGAAAAGACACGTGGCTGTGTGCATGGAGACTTGAAAGGATCGTGTAGTTTGGCTGTCAGTCACATTTATGAATTGGTTCAGTGTTTAATATAGTGGTGGTTTAGCCTAGTGGTTAAAGATGTGCCCTAGCAAGTACAGGTTGTTGGTACAAACTGCACATGGGTTAATTTATGAACTATACTTTTGTCTGTATAGTAATTCATATCCTATATGAAAGATAGAAGATATTAAATCAAATGTTAATTCAATTATGTATTAATTTAATTAATATATTATTAAATTAGCATTTAATTGAATATCTTCTATATTTCATCAAATTACTTAAATTACTACTAGGTAACTTAAATATTAAGAAAGTTAAAATGAAATAGAATAAAGCTTTTATATTCAATGTTTAATTTGAATTATGCTGAATTGCTATAAATTAAAGCCTATATAATTAAAGATCTGTTTTTGAATTTTTCACAAAATGATAAAATTTTATATATATATATATATGTGTGTGTGTGTGTGTGTGTATAATAAATTGTTTTTTTACGTGTAATGTTATTGCACTCCCTCCCTCTCTATTTATATAGCAATTAATTTTAATGTTGTATTTAATATCATTTTTTCATAATATAGATAAAAAAGTAAGGATCTTCATGCTTTAGCTGTCCAAAATCATTAGTTACGATGCATCTACATAACTGATGAGATTAAACTGGCTGGTTGGGTGGAAGGAGAGAGGTATGCCAGCATCGCCCAGTGGAGTGATACTGAGGTGTTGGAGTCTGTGGTTTGACAGCTGTCTCGTAGTTGGCTGTGTAAGAGGGCATCTCTGCAGGCCAAATTAGGCCTCTGACCTTCAGTTGCAGGCTTCTCATTACCACAGACAGACCAGTAACTCCACTGTCTCGTGAGAACTGCACCAAGATGTTGATTGGAGGGCTTCAATCTCCGCATATGACCTTGTAAGCAGTGCATCTTAGGACTTTGTGTTTGAGAAAGATCATGCAACTCCATTTTTAAAGATGCAAAGCAAAACTGTTCTCTAAGTTGCTATGAAAGTCTATGCTTAATGATGTGATGGAAAGTAAATAGATGTTGCTGCTTCTTATTTTAGGAGGAGTTCATATGTAAGAATGCATCTAAATGAGGGAAATAACAGATGTCGTGCTGTGGCTGCAGTGAGGTCTAGGAGTTTATTTCCAGTCATTAAAACATACTGCTGCGTTTTGATTTCGTCATGCGGCTTGTTCACGTTTTTCTCTGTTTAAACTTTTTGTTTAAAATCTTGCAGATTATGCAATCCAAACAGAATCTCATTTGTAAAAGGGGTGTGTTGAATCCGTTATGAGAAGGCAAATGTCACTGACATGTCTCGTCTAGAATCTTGATCTACTGGTTTTGAAATATCCACAGGGTGTTTTGAATGTGAAATACTTGATTTGATCTAACAGGATGTGTTGTGACATGACTTTTTTTTATTTCAGGTATTAGCCTGGTTTGAGGAGGGAGAGGAAACGATCACTGCCTTCGTGGAGCCTTTTGTAATCTTACTGATTCTTATAGCTAACGCCATCGTAGGTGTTTGGCAGGTCAGTAGAGCATTAAAAGACTTGTGAACAATTATAGGGGAATTGTCTCATTTCTGCACAATTGGGGAAAATAATGACTGTTATCAAACAGGTTTCTCACATCTGTCTAACAGAAAGTCCCATCCCAAACTCAAATGCTGAATTTGCAAGTGAATGCAATCTACTTTTTTTCCCATTTGATTGAAGCATATTTTATTGGATTGTACTGTTTTTAATATAAATAGGCAACGGTTTTATTCAGAGGTGTGTTTAACTGATTTATTTAAAAATGTATCACCTGAATGTATTTTAGAATTTTTGTGTGGTGTAGATCTGAAACGTCTTTTATAACTTTTTGTTAATTGTATACCTTGTGTAATTTACAGTATTCTGAGATCGCCATGAAAATAGCCTTGATGCTGGAATGGCATTAAAAAAATAAATAAAATAAATTCACATTTGATTCTCTCCATCTCAGGAACGTAATGCAGAAAATGCCATTGAAGCCCTTAAGGAGTACGAGCCAGAGATGGGCAAGGTGTACCGTCAGGACAGGAAGTCCGTCCAGAGGATCAAAGCCAAAGAGATTGTGCCTGGAGACATTGTGGAGATCGCTGGTAAGCGCTGCCTTTGTATAATGTAAGACTATGAGATCACAGCGTCACTCACTTTTTTTCTCTGAATGCAGTTATTAGTGTGGTTACGGCACTTATGGGTTGGTATGAGGTAATAACAGCCTCTCAGCTCTCCGGTCCCTGTATGGACCCCGTACGGCTCCACTATAGGAGTATAGGTATTTTTGGTAGCACCTGTTGATTCTCAACGGACTGTGTGCGTCAGTCCTTATCACATGTTAGTCAGTTCTCATGCTCTACCTAGAAGCATAGCTATATCCATTGTTGGCTCTTTTGGTTTGCTTCTCATAGTTTTGCTTTATATTCATTTGGAGATGGCTTTCAAATTTCTCTGGCAAATAATTCATGTAGTATGTGAAGAATGGCTGTTTTATAATTTTTTTTTAAATGCCTGGAACTTCATTAATAAAGACTTGTAGAGAACGATCTTAAATGTGATATTAAAAAATGAAATGCATGAAAATGTTCCTGCAGACAATGCACATTCCTAAAAGCATCTCGCTTTATGGATCTCAAATTATTTTAAAATCATTGTTTAATTAAAGATTCCTTCGCTTATGTTTAAATCCACATTATTATCTGATCAAAATTCTTACTCCTCCTTGCTCCAAAAGTGACGTATTACAAAATAATCAGAAAAAAGTTAGCATGCATGTTTTATAAAAAAGCAATTGAAAAAAAAAAAAACTCCAGGTTTGTAGGGCTTCATAATCAATATGACTGTAAAATAATAATAACAGCAACAATATTAATAATTGTTGTAGTAGTAGTAGTAGTAGTAGTAGTAGTGGTAAATAAAAAATATTAAACATAAGTATTACTATTGTAATATTTCAGTGTAAAATAAAAAAGGAGTATTTAAGAAAATTATAATAATTTTACAGTACTGTAAAATTACAATACTGATAACTATGGCTGTCTTAATTTCTTTATTTCCAAACATTGAACCATCAAGCTTAAAGTCACAATGAAATCAGAATTGACAATTCTTATTTTTATTGGATATTGCATTGTTTTTTGTAAATGATTTATCTGTGCACATCTTTTTTTTTTTTTTTTTATTTAATTCATGTGCTCTCATAATCTTTAATCAAAATAACTTCTTCTTGCAACAACATCTCTTCTTTTCCCTGATGACTTATGTCTTGGCGGAAGAGCGAGTCAATCTGTCACTCACATGAGATTGCAGTGGTAGCAAACAACAGCGATCCAATCAATTCCCAATTGACCAAATGAAATCCCGCCCTACATTCTCATTCAAGAAGTTGTTTCATATGTCGCAAAGAAGAAAAGACAAACGCAACTTCTGTTTCATGCCAACTTTAAAGTCGGTTTATAATCGCTTCTCATTACAAATTTAATGAAAATGCAGCCTTCGCGATTTATCATAGCACTAGGTCATATCGCACTTTTAGTTTTAATTTAAAAAGTCTTGCAGTCCTGCCTTTATAAATCTCAATTTTTTCACCCTCACATTTAGGATCAAATCGAATCATAAGCATGTTTTATAGAGGAGACCCCTGCTTTCTAGCATTAATAACGGTTTTTGAAGATGGAGCCTGTGATGTTAAAGCATGAAAGCATCTTCATAGGATCATCTTTTTAGGATGGATGTGGTCATTTGATACGTGAAAGAACTGACATGATGTTTTAACCTTTAACTCTTTGCAATAGAACCAGTGCTGTATGTTTTGTGCATAGTGGTAGATGTTATATTTAGCACTGATAGGCTGTTCAGATTATGGAATGGTTTAATTATAACTCACATTGACAATGGTGCAGATGACAGGTGTCGGCCCCGGGCCCACTGCCCACCCCTTCTGCATCGTCCCACAGAATTGCAGCCCGTGACGTCAGATATGATCCAGACAGACTGCAATGTCACCTTGGAGAGGTCATTGATGGAATAGTCCTGTTTTGGGGTTAGTGCTTAGGCCTGAATGTGAGTAAATTGACCACTAATGCATTTGTTTTGTTGTTCTGCAATTTCGCACAATGTCTCAGTGCATTCTAGCTGATAGGGAAGTGATAACATTTGCCTGACCGACACTGTCTGGATGCGATTAATTTAGGAAGAGCGGGTCACCTGGAGCTTTTTGGCTGAATCTGGAGAGCATTTCGTAGTGTGACATCTGCGCCGATCGTTTAAAGTGCTTTCCTGTGGTCTTTCTCTCTGTCTCTGAATCTCTGTCTCTGCTCCTGCTGTGGGTTGTGAGCATGACGCAGTCCGAGCCTCGGCTCGGCACACCCGCTGCAGAGGACTCTGGGACTGTAACCGGTTTAGTCGTGAACAGAATTACAAATGCTGCCAGCTGCACCCTGACAGCCTATCAGTTCCGCGCAGGGCCGAGCTCAGCATGTGGGCCACCTCACAGTCCTCTCAGCGCACATCTGATGCTTTAATTAGCATAACTTACAACGCTCTTTGATATTCCAAACCAAGGTGCATTGGTGTATAAGACAACCTCAGGTGTAATCTTTGAGGAATGCCTGATGTAAGAATATGGTATTTGGGCATTTTAAATGCAATGGTTTTTCAATGATAAATGCAGCAATTTCATCAGCCTTGGAAGAATCTCCTTTAAGACTAAAAAAATCTAAATTTGACTTTTGAGAAATGGATTAAAGTAAAAAAAAAAAAAAAAAAAAAAAAAAAAAATCAAATACATGTCTTTATAGATTTAAGGCCATCCACATGCTATTGTGTACTTCTAAAGTTGGATTTTTTTATAAAAATAATAAAATGTTATATTTTATATAGGTAATTGTGTCCCCCCCCTCCCCAGTATTAAACAATTTTTCCCATTTTCACCCAAATAGATAGATTTATTTATTTTTCACTGTTTATAATTGTTTATTACTGCATTTATTTATATATTTATTTATTTACTTTTTGTCATTTTATTTTTTACTTATACTTTTTATATTATTATGTATGATTTATTTAGAGGGATGTAACAATTCACTCAACTCACAATGCGATACAGTTCAGGATACTGATTTCAAAATACAATTTTCTCATGATTGTTTTTTTTTTTCTTTTTTCTTTTTTTTACAGAATAAGATTTAAGACAAAATATAAAAGAAAAGGTGTCCTTTTATTATTCCTTGGACAAAATGCTGTACATTTCTTTGTGAAATTGAAATATGTCAAATAACAAAACTACACAGAAATTTTAAATTTGTGGTTTATTTGATTTAAACCCCAAATCAAATAAATAACACGAAAGAAATCTCTTCAATTAAACAAGCTAAGGCTTTGCCTGTCCTCTTTGCATTCATAATTACTGGTAACCACTGCATTTTAACCACGATCCAAACAAAGATGCTGCATACATGCAACTTGAGCAGTTTTTAATCTAAATTACATTGTAAAATTTCGAAATTTGAAGCAAAAACAAAATGGTTTGACTTTTAGCTTTGTGGAACTACATAAAACATATCTGAACGAAACCAAAACAGCAGACGTGCTGAATGAGAATGTAGATTCACTCTCTGTCAGCAGGTGGCGCTTATGGAACAGCAGCGATACAGCATTACACTATTTTAATATGCTTTATACAGAGACAAGATGAAAAGAAAATACCATTTAAACTTTTCTAAAGACAGTTAGTTCCCTTTAGAGATGCATTCATATAAATTTCTATCTCTAATTATATCGCGATTAATTTAACATCTCAACCCATTTGAATTGTCACATATTTGTATCGTGTTTCAGCCCGCTTTGGGTGCATTGTTGCATCTCTGCTTATTTATTACTTTATATTTTATTTTTATTACCTTTTTTCTATTACTTTATTTATTTACTTTCCCATCGATCCAACTGAATGGCACATGGCACTAACAACAGCAAGCTTATGGGTTCGACTCCCTGGGAATGCATGAAATAATGTTTTATGCATATTTTTTTAGGTAGTTATTTATTACATAAAATGTATATAATATCTTTTAGAGATTTTATTGAATTTTATTCTGCCCAAACACCCATCAAGCCACGTGATTATGTTGTCTTTAACAACATCAAACAGAAAGACCTTGTCTAGCCAAACATGTTTTTTTAAACATTGTTCCATTCTTCAAAGATCAGTCATTTTTATGCATTGCTGATCATCTGAGGAAAGAACAATACTTGAAACCAATGCAATTTGTTTGAAGTGTATATGGTGCAGCCGAATTGTCAAGTGGAAGGGGTCCAGCTCTAACAGCTGTTCCTATTGTTCACTCAGAGAGATGACCTTATAGGGAAGTGCCCATGGTGTCCCACCCCTATTTCCCCTCATGCAGCCGCTTTCACGTTGGCCTTACCCATCAGCACACTGCGTGCTTTGGGAATTCAAGCACCCAGGGTGGCATGCAACATTCTGCTGGACCTGGTAACCATCGCCTATCACCGAGGAGCCTTGCGGCAAGTGGCGGGGCCCAGCAGGTGTTTGATGCCCCCGGCCTGTCAGCAAGGATCCACGAATGGCTGAGTTAATATGAATGAGAGTAAAAGAAACACTAGCTATTGCTATCTATCAGTGATAAATAAGTGGAACAGGTGTCCAGTAATCCTCACCACACTTCTCTGAGTGGCCGAGCATGCACAAAACCAATGATTTGTAGATTAGAGATTGAGGATATTGCCTTTTTATGACTGATACAGGTTATTTTGATTTTATTTTGAAAAGTCCCGCCTCGAACACATCGGCCAAACAGAAAAACTTATCAACGATATTTGAAAAATGTCAAATATCGACTGATATATCGGCCTTCGGTCGACCACTAGTCATTTTTAAGTTTGACCCAATAACCTCGAGACCCTCACCATTCAACAGTTCCCTGCCAATCTGATGGCTATACTGTGATGACATGTGGCAAGTAAAGAGCAGGCATGTTTGTTTGACCCCTGCGTCCTGAGTCGCTATAAAGAGGAGGGAATGAAAGCTGTGAATGTGTTGCTGGGGGACTGATGGAAGCATAAACCTTTAAACGAAACCGTTCTACTTTCCGTACTCCAGCCTCCTCCTGCGGAGGGTTAGGTGTGAGCTATTTTACCCTGCTGATTGATGCATGCTGAAGGTATTTTAAGGTACTAAAGTGCTTATGATATGACAGCTGGAATGAATGTATATGCTGCATCTTCCATTCCACTGTGGATGAGTCCTTGTGTGGGTGTTGTGTAGGGCCCTTTTGCTGGGTTTGTTCTGGGCTCTTCGTGCTCTTCGAGGGCCGATGAGGAGGCTGTGTGCGTACAGTGGGCGGATAGATAACTCCAACAACTCAGGGGTTCGGAGGTCACTCTTCTACCTGGAGGCCAGATGCGCCTGAAATAGCTCATCGCTGGGGCTTTTTGTATATGCACACTGATAAATGCTGCTATGTTCTGGAAAGCATTGACGCACTTGTGAATTGCACCATCGGGCCTCTCTTAAGTCATGAATCAGCTCACAGCTAGAGCGAAATTGAATAGACACGTCATTCTCACCTTGTGGTATGGGTCTGCATTAGTCAGCAGCGCAATTAAGCATCTCATTGAAACTTGTCCATGTAATTTGAAGTATGGACCCTTAATTAAAAATAAGTCTTAAGCTCCTCTCCATCTGATCCACTGTTTCATTCAGGGGTGTGCATTTTGAAGCATTCAAAACATCGAGAAGCCTTTTATATTCTTTCAGTTCCTGAATTTGAATTAAATTTGAGTTGAGGTAGTAAACAAGATGCAGATGATTCAAATTTGAAAAGTAAGTAGAATTAAAATGAATTGAGATTCATTTAACTGATGTTTTTAACTAGAAAAGTCAAGAAAAACTTGATTTTACAAACGCTTATTTGAAAAATGTTTAAAAGCGGTTTATACAAAAAATACATTAAAAATGGTTTACAAGCCTTGGATGGATGCTTGTAATGCAATATTTATTTATTTATTTATTTATTTATTTATTTATTGTATAATCATCTTATGTAATTATTTAAAGAAATACTTAATTACATAAATACACAAATTAAATAATTATTTCTTTGTAGTTTATGTAATATTTAAATACTTAATTATATAGAAAGTACAAACAAATAAATTACAAAAATAGTTACACAATAAATGTATTTATGTAATTTATTTGTGTATTTGTAATTTAGATATTTAATTGCATGAAATAATTACATAAATACAAACAAATGACAAAAGCTACACAATTATTTATTTTATGTAATTAAATATTTTACATAAATACACAATTACATATTTTGTGTAATTGTCATTTATTTGTTTGTATTTTTATATAATTAAATATTTTAATATTAAATAAACAAATACATTACATAACTACATATGTATTTCTTTATTTCTTTTATTTAATTCATTCATTTGTCTGTTCATTTATTCATTTATAGTTATGCAATTAAAAAAACATTCATGTAATTTTATGTAATTATATATTATGTAGTTATTTGCTTTTATTTATATTGAATAAATTATCTTCTGTTGAAATATTTTTGAATTGCAATTCATTAAATTCTTCCTGATTCAAATTCTAATTTAATCTTCCTTTGCGGTGTGGCTAAATTCACACTCATAAATCGAAAGGCAGATAATTCTTCAATTCTGACTTTTCCCAACCCCATTTGCATTAACACCAACTTATGAGCAGTTATCTATAGCATCATCTACAATTCTCCTCCTCCAAATCATGGTTTGTCCATAAGGCAACCTCTGATCATCTCACATTGAGTGTCCATTCCTACAAGAGAGTACTTGTTGGCTGATCTTGTTCGTTTTCTTGTTGCCAGCGAACAGTGCTGGGTGACCTTCTGGGAACTGGACTTCATTGTGTACATTTGTTCCCTATTTAGGTGGCTAAAAGTTGCAATTGAGCTCCATTAAGTCTTTCTGAGAAAAGCCGTCACTGTCTCATGTGCGTGACCTTGTCGCCGTAGCTCCTCACAAATCGTGGCAAAAGCACAGCTTGTTAATCCACAGTGCAGAGATCCTGTTGCACACACATGTGTGATGATCGGTGCCAAGGCCACGCAGCATCCATTGTTATCATGCCCTGCCTTTTCTCATGCTGCCACACTCCACATGCTGGCTGAGCAGATTCCCTTGGACTTTCACTGATGGATATGTTAATGTTTAACATGGACAGATCAGCGAATAGACACTTTATCCAGCTAAGTGTGGCCTAAGAAAGCTTATCACAAACATACTCCTCAAAGGTGCTCTTGAACACCATTGGTATAAGTTATGAATGCATGGAGAGTGTAACACCTCCCAGCTGATTGACAGCTTGGGGGGTGTTAACCTTCGTCACTCTTCCTGTCGAATGCAGGGGCAGCTGCTGTCATGCCTCTGTGTTTAAATCTGATCAGCACATCGCCGAACATATCAAAATAGTTTCTCCATTTTTGGCGCGGTGCATTGTTGCTCCCCATGCTATTTTCTTCTCTCGCCCTCAAGGGCGCAGATGAGCTTACATGACTACTTTGTTCTTGATGGGTGAACACTCTCTCTCTCTTTCTCTTGCTGGTTCTCTCATTTTATGACTTAATAAGGGACTAGTGGATTTGATTACTTAAAGATCATAATTTGATTTGGGTTTGCCATGGTTCATCTTGCCTAGCATATTCAGTCAGGAAACGATTTCAGAAGGCATTTATGCTTACTGAACACTGTGTTCTCTGCAATATGTGGATAACACATGCAGCATTAGATGCTGTATTAAAATATTCAAGCCAAAAGAAACCAACAACAACAACAAAACAAACTACAATACACAGTTCTGAGGTATAGTATGATCATAGAAGATAAACTTTTGATTTGTAAAAAATATAGTATTTCTGCACTGATATTGTAAGTTTAATGTTGCATTGTGGAACTTTAGTACCTTTTATAATGCATAAAGGTACACATTTTACTATTAAGGACAGTTAAATTAGCCAGAATTACTTGCAAAAAGGTTTGTTTTTTTTAACCTATGTGTTTCTATAAATGGATAGATCAGCCAAAATTGAAAATTTATCATTTACTCACCCTCATGTCAGTCAAAACTTGTATGACTTTGTTTTCTGCAAAACGTAACTGAAAATAATTTGAAGAATATTTAAATTGTTTTTGTTCATATAATGGCGGTCATTGTGGTTCAAAACAACATTGGACCTCATTGATTTGCATATGGTTTGTTGTGTAAAGAGTTTTTTTTTTTTTTTTTTTTTTTTTTTTTATCTGTGCATTTATTAGCATTATTTTTCAGATTGTTAATGCTGAAAACACCGGATCAAATGAAAATAAACAACTTTGCTCTGAAACGTGCTGCACATATACATATTTAATTAAATCAAAACCTGATTTGATTTGATTTGGTAAAAGTGATATCACAATATCAATTTTATTTCAATTAAATGTTAGTTCCTTTATTAAAGCTCAATATGGATGGAAAAATTGCTTGTCACTGGAAACTTTCAGTTGTTTTTGGTGGTCATTATTGGCGGTCATTCTTGTTAAAAACAACTTTGGACCCCATTGATTTGCATGTAGTTTTGTGTAAGGAGTATTTTGTATTTCGTTGTGTTTTTTTGTTTGTGCATTTATTTGCAATTTTAACCGTGCTATGAAGCTGAGGATTTGACTTATTTGTTCTAAATACCTTGTTTTTTTTCTTCTCCTCCTAGTGGGTGACAAGGTACCTGCCGATATCCGTATCTGTGCTATTAAGTCCACCACGCTCAGAGTGGACCAGTCTATCCTGACAGGTAACAAAGCATTTGGTTCATTTGTGCGTGTATTGTGTGTATTTGTCAAGTATCTTAGCTGTGGATTTTTACTATTAATTTGCTCATGTTACAGGCGAGTCTGTCTCTGTCATTAAGCACACCGACCCCGTGCCGGATCCCCGTGCCGTCAATCAGGACAAGAAGAACATGTTGTTCTCTGTAAGAAAATTAGACTTCAGCTGAACTTTAGTTCATACTTTAAAACCTTTTGGTGTAAAAACCTCGTTTTTTCCCTGTTCATTTAAATGCTTGGATTTCAGGGAACCAACATTGCCGCGGGAAAAGCCATAGGTGTGGTGGTGGCCACAGGCGTGAACACAGAGATCGGTAAAATCCGTGACGAGATGGCCTCCACCGAGCAGGAGAAGACGCCCCTGCAGCAGAAGCTGGATGAGTTTGGTGAGCAGCTCTCCAAAGTCATCTCTCTCATCTGCATCGCTGTGTGGATCATCAACATCGGCCACTTTAATGACCCCGTCCATGGTGGCTCTTGGATCCGTGGAGCCGTTTACTACTTCAAGATTGCCGTCGCTCTAGCCGTGGCCGCTATCCCTGAAGGTCTTCCTGCTGTCATCACCACCTGCCTGGCTCTCGGCACCCGCCGTATGGCCAAGAAAAACGCCATCGTCCGCTCTCTGCCCTCTGTGGAGACACTGGGTTGCACTTCCGTCATCTGCTCTGACAAAACCGGCACCCTCACCACCAACCAGATGTCCGTCTGCAGGGTGAGCCCTTTCTTTAACAGTTTAGTCATCCTTGCCTTTGTACAGAAGGTTAAATGCACTTAATAACTCCATGAAACACACAAATTTGTCTGTTGTCCTGAAAGAAAAATATTGAACATTTTAGTAGCAGATATCAGACATATGAGTGACTTTTACTTTTAGGAGTACAATAACATATATGATCTCAAAGCTAATAAACATGAACTAACAGCCACAAAAGTCTAATTTTCATTTCAACGGGGAAATTAAATAGGAGAGCTTATACATAATTACATATAAATGACAATCTCAAAAAAAAATTAAACTAAACTTAAAAAGCATTTTTGCCCCATTTGCATGTGTTACTACTTACACAATTATTTTAAGTATAGAACATTATTTACAGTACACAGCATGGGTTTTTTAATCATATTTTTAGGGGGGATAACCCTCAGATGGTGGAGTCTTGTACCCCCCCGACCCCCCGGGATTTCCACCTATGCTCATGTCCTTTTCCTAAGATAACAGCTCTGAGCTTTCTTCTATAATCAGGGTTCCACGGTTTGGAAAAGTATGGAAAAAAGAAATTAGAGTATGGAAAAATATTTGCATTTCCAGACTTTTGCCCTCATTTAGTTTTTTTATAATAGAAAATTAATAATTTAATGAAAATAAGTATCATACAAGAAGTGTTTTCAGGGCAGCTGTTTAGTGATTCTTTAGTGACTGTCAAACACGACAATGAATTCAAGGTGCACTTTTTTAATTATGCAAAATGTTTTGGGTTTCTTCTCACGGTATTCCTAGTACCGTATGACATAGCCTCGAGGATCTAAAAAATAAAAAATAATAAGACACTTATGTGTGCACGAGAAACCATTAAACCTAGCATATAGGACAATACACACTGAGCCACCTATTGTGCAATCAGCCCATTTAGTGGTGTGGTGTGTCTTGCATTAAAGAGACCTAAGGCCCTGAAATATGACATACTGCCATAACTAAAGCTACATTTTGAACACTGTTTTTTACAATAATCTTTTTTTTTTTTTTTTAATAGACCCTTGAACTTGGCAAATAGTTTCTTGTGTGCATGCAAAAGTCACTTAGAGAAAAACAATGTAAAAAACTCTGAAAAATAAAAATATTCACAGATGACTATAATATATACCAAAAAATAAAGCTGAAAGTAGTGCTGTATGAACCATTTATGTTAAATATGGTCCGAAAATCTACTGAGAGGTTTGGAAATTTGAGTCTGGAAAAGTATGGAATTTTGAAATGGAAAATGTGTAGGAACCCTGTGTCATGTCTGATGAGTTTGGAGAACACCTGACAAGAGATCAGAGACCATTCCTATATCCAGAATCACTCCAGATCCTTCAGATTCACAGCTCCAGGATAGTTCTTCTCTTCATTTCACCCAACTCATTTTCTGTAGGGTTCAGATCAGAGGACTGGGACGGCCATGGCAAAAGCTTCATTTTGTGCTCAGTGACACATTTTTGTGTTGATTTTGATGTTTGTTTTGGATTATTGTCCTGATGGAAGATCCAACCACGGTCCATTATAAGATTTCTAACAGAGGCAGTCAGGTTTAGATTTTTATCTGTTGGTATTTGATAGAATCAAAGATACCATGCATCTGAACAAGATGTCCAGGAGCTCCGGCAGAAAAACAGGCCCACAACATTAAAGATCCAGCAGTATATTTAACCGTGGACATGGGGTACTTTTTATCCCTGTTTGTACTAAACCCATCTGGTGGGTTTGCTGCCAAAAAGCTCTTTTATTTTTATCTGACCACAGAAGCCAGTGCAATTTGAAGTTCCAGTCGTGTCTGACAACTGAATATGCTGGAGTTTGTTTTTGGATGAGTGAGGAGAATTTTTCTTGAAACCCTCCTGAACAACATGTGGTGATGTAGGGGCTGTTTGAAAATGTTTTTTTTTTTTTTTTTTTTTTTTAATCCTTTCTGACCCCAAGACTCAACTAAACTCTGTCATTCTCCAGCTGTGATCCTTGGAGAGTCTTTGTCCACTCAAACTCTCCTCCTCACCGTGCATTGGGACGATATAGACACGTCCTCTTCCAGGCTGATTTCTTTAGTTGATTGGAACTTCTTAATTATTGCTCTGATGGTGGAAATGGGGATTTTCAATGCTTTAGCTATTTTCTTACAGCCACTTTCTGTTTTATGAAGCTCAACAATCATGTGCTGCACATCAGATCTATATTCTTTGGTTTTACTCATTGTGATGGACGATTAAGAGAATTTGGCCTTTGTGTTCTTCGTATTTATAATCCTGTGGAACAGGAAGTCATGGCTGGACAATTTCATGCTCCTAGTTACCCTGGTGTGCAGAAAAATGTAAATATGAATGGGAATATACTTCAGAGATATTTTACTCATAAGAATTTCTAGGGGTGCCAATAATTGTGGCCAACATGCATTGGGGAAAAACATTTTTCATAATGTGAGTTTCCCCCCACTTTCAGTTGTTTTACTTCAACGAAAGGTTAGAACTTTGTGAATTTTTTTTGAATGAAAGATCCAAAAAGATAATATTAGTGGAGGGCACTGTATTACTATTGTAATAATACTATTTCAGTATTATTACAATAATTTGTAATAATATAATAGTATAATATAATACTATATATTATTAATATAATAATAATAATAATAATAATAATAATAATAATAATACTATTCAGATGGAAACCTGCAGGAAGCCCTCAAGCTTCTCGTTTGTTGGCAACAGGTTTAAAAACACTTCATTTTTCAAATTGCTGGTGCTGAAAACACCAGATTATGATGTGCAAATAAACAACTACTGAGATGTGCTGCACATAATTATTTAATCAAATTGCAGTCTGATGCCATATCACAATATCAGTTCTATTTCAATTAAATGTTAAGCCCTATATTAAAAATTGCTTGTCACTCGAAACTTAGAATAAGTTGTTAAACACATGCTGATTGCACTCCATCTTTGTCCTCCTGCATATTTCCCTCAGTACTCATTCAGGAGATCTGTTTATTCTGAGTTTCTTTGGTCAGTTAAAAATCCTCTGTCATTCTCTGGAAATGTGTTTTGGTGCAGCTTCCTGAACTGCACCGATAAAGATCTCTGTCATTGGACTGAGCTGCTCGCTCTGCAGAAATGTCAGAATGAGCTCAGTGATGGATAACTGTAGTGTCCGAATTATGACTTTTTTTTTTTGCACACTGACACGTTGTTAACAATTGGTATATTAAAGGAACAGTTCACCCAAAATTCTGTTATTTTTTGATAAATATATAAGTTTGGAACTACATAGTGACAAATACTAAATGACAAAACTATTCCTTTAAAATTGTGTCTGTCTTTCAGATGTTCGTCATAGACAAGGCTGAGGGGGAGAACTGCTCACTGACTGAATTCACCATCTCTGGCTCCACATACGCTCCTGAAGGAGACGTGTGAGTTTTCTGTCTCTGCTCTCATATTTACTTGTAGGACTGCAGTCAAATTGATGCCTGTGATTTCACATTTTCTGTCAGCTTCTGTTTTAGTAGGTGGTTTATTGATCATTTTGTTTGGTTGCTCAGATTCCTTGATAACAGAATAGTGAAATGCTCCCACTATGACGGGCTGGTGGAGCTGGCGACCATCTGTGCCTTGTGTAATGATTCCTCCCTGGATTTTAATGAGGTATGTTTACTAATTGTCCTTTCTTAGCCTGGATGATATAAACAAAAGTGTCCATCACTTTATATTTATAAAATTCAAAATTGATATTTAGAAAAAAATAAAATAAATAAAAATAAATTAATTTATTTATTTTTAAATCTACCTGCCTACCTACCTACAATTAATTTACAAAAAATAAACTGTTTTCTATTGTAATATATTTTCAAGTGTAATTTATTCCTGTGAAGCAAAGCTGACTTTTCAACATCAATACTCCAGTCTTCAGTGTCACATGATCCATCAGAAATCATTCTAATATGCAAATTTGCTGCTCAAGAAACATTTCTAATTATTATCAATGTTAAAATCCATTGTGCTGCTTAATATTTTTATGGAAAACTTTTTTCAGGATTTAAAAGAACAGCATTTATTTGAAATAGAATTTTTTTTTGTAACGATTAATACATTCGCTCAATTTAATGCATCTGTTACATAAAGTATTTAATTTCTTTAAAAAAATTATAATAATAAAATAAAATATGAAATACTTTTTTTTTTTTTTTTAAACATTAGTCATGATGTCGTCATCGTGAATGTCTCTGGCCAGTGTCATGTTTTAATGTTTAATATGAAGATATTAATTAATCATTCTTGGGAAAATTATCTTAATTTGATTGCATCCCTAACCATGTTTGCTGGCGATAGAACAGTAGTAGGAAAAGCTTTAGAAGTTCAGTTCCATGCATGGAGGATGCACCTAAATGATAAATGCTGTCTCTCTTTCAGTCTAAAGGCGTTTATGAGAAAGTTGGAGAGGCCACGGAGACGGCTCTGACCTGCCTGGTGGAAAAGATGAACGTTTTTGACACTGACGTCAGGAGCCTGTCTAAGATCGAGAGAGCCAACGCCTGCAACTCTGTAAATATTTATACGATTAGTAAATATTTATGGAAGCACTTGTTTAATCATGATTTAATAACTCAGTATGTGTGTATGTATAGGTGATCAAGCAGCTGATGAAGAAGGAGTTCACCCTGGAGTTCTCCAGAGACAGGAAGTCCATGTCTGTGTATTGTTCCCCCACCAAGGCCAAATCCTCTTCTGCTAAGATGTTTGTCAAGGTGCTAACTGGATACTGGTTTGTTAATTACTAAGATGTTGTTGTATTGCAAAGTTTTTCAGATTGATCAACTGTAGTATCTTCTACAGGGAGCTCCAGAGGGAGTGATCGACAGGTGCACGTATGTGCGTGTGGGTGGATCCAGGGTTCCCCTGACTCAAGGCATTAAGGATAAGATCATGTCTGTGATCAGAGAGTACGGCACTGGCCGTGATACCCTGCGATGCCTGGCACTAGCCACCCGCGATAGTCCACTGAAGAAAGATGAGATGATCCTGTCGGATACGGCCAGCTTTGGAGAGTATGAGGTGACTGAGTTACTGAACCTGTATAATACTGTACTATGTCAGTCTTAGTGTCATGCTCACAGCTATAGAATTAAGTGTTTATTCAAATAATCAGATGTCTAGTATCTAATAAAGTATAATTTGAGTTTGCTGTTCATAAACTATTTATTCATTTAGCTAGTTAACTATCTAATAAAGTATTTTTCCATTTTACTTTTAGTTAGATATGTTTTAGATCTAGTAACATCTAGCTCTCTGATAAGTGTCTTTGCACTTTGTTAGCTACCTGCTAGCTACCTACTTAATACACCACTTTTTAATCTTGCTAATTAGCTATCTAATTAAGTATTTATCTAGGTACATAGCTGTCTAATAGTTAACGTAATCAAAAAGGTTTCTTTGCATCAAAGTAGATTACAATCTATTAAACTGTTCAGCCATCTATCTAAACTATTTAACACCTAGCTATCTAGTAATTTATCTAGCTATCTACTAAATATTTCAAGAGCTTCCTATCTAATAGACTATTTATCAGACTAGTTAACTAATAAAGTGTTTATTTATCTAGCTAGTTAGCAATTGAATTACTAGCTAACTAGCTAGTTAGCTATCTAATAACATATGTAGCCATCTAATATCTTTGTCCGGCTAGCTTTTTGATATCTTATATAATAACAGATTTATTTATATAGCTAGTTAGCTGTCTAAATAATCTAACTATTGACACGTTTTAAACTCTAGCTCTCTAATAAAGTATATTTTGGTAGTTTGCCATCTAATAAACTATTAGATTGTTAACTAGTTAGATTGATAGTTTTAATCCATTTAGTTAGTTAATTGTTTAATAAACAATTCACCCTTAAAAAAATTAACCATGGTTTTGATACACTAGCCATAGTTTAACCATGATATTTGTAGTAAAACTGTGTTTGTAAAAATGGTAATCAATACGCCAAAAAAACATGGTTACTACACATTTACTACAATAAAACATGGTTAGTTTTCATAAGGGCATCTTGCTAGTTAGTTATAGAATATGTAACTATTATCTATTTAGTAATGTGTCTCTATGTATCTAATTAATTATCCTTTTGTCTTGCTAGCATCCTATCTAATAAAATATTGCCTAATAATAGTCTTGCTAGTTAGTTGTCTAAAAAATCATTTTGATCCTGCTATCTAATAAAGTATTTAGGTAATAACATCCAGCATCTAATATAGTAATTTTTGTGTGTATCTCATTAGCTTTCTATCTACTAAACTATTTATCCAACTAGTTTGCTATCTAGTGAAGTATTTAACTATCTAGCTATCTATTATCTGTTATTTGCTAACAGTTATACACTGTGGAAAGACACCTACTAAAAGTTTTTCTAAACTTTCCTCTCCTCCCCATCTGCCAGTCGGATCTGACATTCGTGGGCTGCGTGGGCATGCTGGATCCTCCTCGTACGGAAGTGGCCGCTTCCATCAAGCTCTGCCGCCACGCCGGCATCCGGGTCATCATGATCACCGGCGACAACAAAGGCACGGCCGTGGCCATCTGCAGACGCATTGGCATCTTCTCAGAGGACGATGACGTCGACCGCATGGCCTTCACTGGCCGCGAATTTGACGACCTTTCACCTCACGCCCAGCGCGAGGCTGTCATTGCTGCCCGCTGCTTCGCACGTGTCGAGCCTTCACACAAGTCCAAGATTGTGGAGTTCCTGCAGAGCTTTGATGAGATCACTGCCATGGTAGGCAGCCATACAGTGTAAAGGGGATAGTCCACCCAAAAATGAAAATTCTGTCATTACTCTCCCTCATGTCGTTCCAAACCCATAAGACCTTCATTCATCTTCAGAACACAAATTAAGGTGTTTTGGATGAAATCCGAGAGCTTTCTGACCCTCCATAGACCACAAGGGAACTACCACAGTCAAGTCACAAAAAGGTATTAAGGACATCATTAAAGAGTTCATGTGACATCAGTGGTTCAACCGTAATTTTGTGAAGCTATGAGAATACTTTTTATGCTCAAAGAAATCAAAAATAACGACTTTATTCAACAATTTCTTCTCGTCAGTCTTTGACACGCGTTCACGAGAGTAACACAACGCTTGCGTGTGGTGCTGCTGACGCAGGAGTCTGCGTTCTGACGTAGAAGACGCATGCACTGCGCCTCGTTTACAAGCAGAGGAATGCACACATATGCGTCATGGTGTGAATGTGTGTCGAAGACTTTTGAAACTTTTGAAGAAAGTCCTTAATTTTGAGTTCTTTGAGCACAAAAAGTATTCTCGTAGCTTCATAACGTTACGGTTGAACCACTGATGTCACATGGACTATTTTAAAGGGGTGGTTGATTGCGATTTCACTTTTTTTAATGATAGTTAGTGTGTAATGTTGCTGTTTGAGCATAAACAATATCTGAAAAGTTGCAGCGCTGAAAGTTCAGTGCAAACGGAGATATCGTCTTTTAAAATTCTGGCAGTTTAATGCCTACAAAAACGGCTGGTAAGGGACTACAAGAAGTTACTTCCCGGGTCCGTTACATCATGAACACAGATAAACCCCGCCCCTGGGAACACGCAGCAAAGGGGGTGAGGCCATGCTGCGCTGCTTTAGAGAAGAGGAAGAGAAAACTAGGGGTGCATGTAAAAATCTATTCATATATGAATCGCGATTCTATCTTCTAACGTTTCTAATGGATTCTCAAAATCAATGTTCTAAAGCAACGGTTCTTAATCCTGTTCATCACGTCGCCTGCTCTGCACGCACTCTGCATCTCTCTCTTTCTCTCTCTCTCTCTCTCTCTCTCTCATTCAGATCATCAGATCAGCTCCAACATACACTTATACACTTATTTTCACATAGCTATGAGAAGTGTTATACATGGACGCGCGTGCATTTGCTGTGCTGTATAAAAGCTTTAATCAGGATAAAACCGTTTATTAAAAGCTAACAGAAGCAGTAGCATTTAGAAACAATAGTGTATCTAAAAGTATGAACCAACAACAAACAAACATACCATTAAGAGCCATGCTTGCACAGGTTCTGCGCAATCCTTTTCACTAATATCCTCTGCATCTCAATCGGGCTCACACTGATAAGCAATACAGACAACGCCATTGTTTACAATACAACCGAGCACATGCTGCTGGGCTGAGGGGTGGGACGTTCAGATGCGCACTAGAGGCGGTTTAGCGAATCACAACACACTGAGCCAGCTAACCAATCTCAGCCCATCGTGTATTTCTGAGGGAGGGGCTTCATAAAAACAGGAAATAATCGGGGCATTTGTCAGAGAAGGGACAGAGCTCTCGGATTTCATCAAAAATATCTTAATCTGTGTTCCGAAGATGAACAAAGGTCTTACAGGTTTAAAAGGACATGAGGGTGAGTAATTAATGACAGAATTTTCATTTTCGGATGAACTATCCTTTTAAGGGGTGTAGCTCAACTGCGTTTGATTGTCCTGTTTGGCTGAGCGGTTGTGTCTCTGCAGACAGGAGATGGTGTGAACGATGCCCCTGCCCTGAAGAAGGCAGAGATTGGCATCGCCATGGGCTCTGGCACTGCCGTGGCCAAGACAGCCTCGGAGATGGTCCTCGCTGATGACAACTTTGCCACTATTGTGGCCGCCGTTGAGGAAGGCAGAGCTATCTACAACAACATGAAGCAATTCATCCGCTACCTCATCTCCTCCAACGTGGGCGAGGTTGTCTGGTCAGTCCGGTTGTGATTTTCAGTTCTGTTTCGTTTGGTTTTGTCTGTTACTGATATAGTATGTTGGACTCCTCCGCAGTATCTTCCTTACCGCTGCGTTGGGTTTCCCTGAGGCCCTTATCCCTGTCCAGCTACTGTGGGTGAACCTGGTGACTGACGGTCTTCCCGCCACCGCTCTGGGCTTCAACCCTCCTGACCTGGACATCATGAACAAACCCCCCCGCAATGCCAAGGAGCCACTCATCTCTGGATGGCTCTTTTTCAGATACTTGGCCATCGGCTGTGAGTCACAAACATGACTAATGTAGTCTAGTGGCTGTGATTTAGCAGAAGTTAGCTTGTGTACATTTTTCTAGCTTGTCATCTAATAACACATCCAGTATTGCTGGCCTGTTAAGTCTTGTTATTTGGTGTGTTGTGTTTCTCAGGTTATGTGGGTGCTGCGACTGTAGGATCTGCAGCCTGGTGGTTCATTTCTGCTGATGATGGTCCAATGATCACACTTTACCAGCTGGTATATATCTCTGTTTTTAAATAAATGTCCCGTGTGTGTCTAAATCTACAGTCTTAAGGCCAGTTCGCACAAAGTCTGATTTGTCATCATTTTTAAAAAATTTGGAATGCTTGAAAGATTTTTGACATTTAAACAATTTAAAAAAAACTGACCCAGCTTTGACAGATTGCAGCACAACATTTTGGACACTTAATTTAAAAAAACAAAACAATAGAATACAAAATAATAACTTAAAATAGCGGTATAATTTATTCCTGATGCAAAGCTAAATTTTCAGCATCGTTACTGGAGTCTTCAGAGTCACATGATCCTTCACAAATCATTCTAATATGCTGATTTGATACTGAAGAAGCATTTTTTTTTTTTATCATCAATTTTCAAAACAGTTGTGCTTCTGAGTGTTTTTGTGAAAACAGTAACTTTTTTTTTTTTCTAGGATGAAAAAAATGGAAAGTTCTAACAGAGCAGCATTTATATGAAATATAAATTTTTTGCAACAATGTAAAAGTCTTTGTCTACTTTGGATCAATATATGTATCAAAAATATTATTTATATATTTATATTTATATATTTATTAAAATTAATTTTCATATATTACATTTTTGTACACATGTATGTATAATTTTATGTATTTAATAATAAGAATATATTACTTATTTACAATATTAGGTATTTACAAATAAAAATATATATTAGTGCTGTCAAACGATTAATCGCATCCAAAATAAGTTTTGTTTACATAATATATTTGTGTGTACTGTGTATATTTATTATGTATGTATAAATACACACACATACAGTATATATTTTGAAAATATTTACATAATTTTATGTAAATATTGAATACAGTTTTATTATACAATGAAAATATACTTTAATAATGTTGTTCTTGTAGTAGTATCTAAGCATCTGTTTCTCTCTCTGCCTCTCAGAGTCATTTCCTGCAGTGTTCTCCTGATAATCCTGACTTCCAGGATCTGGATTGTCACGTGTTCGAGTCTCCCTACCCCATGACCATGGCCCTGTCTGTGCTGGTCACCATCGAGATGTGCAACGCCCTCAACAGGTCAGCCAGCATCCACCTCACATCCAGATTCACACATGGCAGTGATTAAAGCAAGCGTTGTGTTGGTGTTGAACCCAAGTAAACGTGTCGCTCTTCCTCCTGCAGTCTGTCGGAGAATCAGTCTCTGGTGCGCATGCCTCCCTGGGAGAATATCTGGCTGCTGGGAGCCATCTGCCTCTCCATGTCTCTGCATTTCCTCATCCTCTACGTAGAGCCGCTGCCGGTACAGCACCCTTCATGATGTATCTTAGCACTACAGATCATTAAGTGCTCTATGTAGAAGAGTATGTTAAAAATAATCTTAGGGTCCAGAATAGAATTATATCTATAATGGAACGTTTATTTCTCCACTAGCGCTCCACACACAGTCTCTGAATGTAGACCCAGTTTGCATTCCAGTTTCACTTTCACAAAAATCCAAACAAGTTGACAAGCTTTCTTTTGATTTTGAAAATTGTCAACTACACAATAGGTATTTCATATACAGTGCCCTCCACTAATATTGGCACCCTTGGTAAATATGAGCAAATACGGGCGGTTATTCTTATGAAATTCTTATGAGTAAAATATCTTTTGAAGTATATTCATAACTCCATTCATAAATGTAAGGACGTTTATATACAAATCTAAAAAATTTTTTAGCACACCAGGGTGAATAGGAGCATGAAATTGTCCAGCCATGACTTCCTATGTGTGTGTGTGTGTGTATGTATATATGTGTATATATATATATATAATGTATATATGTGTATATGTATGTATGTATGTATGTGTGTGTGTCTAAATACTTTTTCACTTAGAAAAATCTATATTTTAAAAAAAATTAATACTCCAAAGTAACAATAGTAGAAAAATATTTTTTAAATATTTTTTTTAAATAAAAAATAGTAGTATTATAGAAATTATTTTAAAATTAGTCATTTGTCATGTCTGTCATTTATTTATTTTACATTTATTTGTTTTTATAATTGAATTATATATTATAGTTTTATTTATCTTTTTACTTATTCCAGTTGTTTTTTATTTTTATATATAAACAAATAAAAAAAATTATGATTTTCACTTAGAAAAATCTATATAAAAATATAAAATAATAATTTGTTGTTATTGTTTTTATATTTTTTATAAATATTTTTAAATATCTTTATAAGATCTATACTGAATACTATGAGTAAAACACTTTTTACCTAGAGAAATCCATTTAAAAACATTTTTGAAATTAATTGTGTGGACATGTTATTGCTTTTTACTTTTATGCTTATTTATAGTTGTATTGTTATTATTTATTAAGACAATTATTGTTATTGTTTATTAAATAAAATATTAAGGGCTATAGGGTGTTGGTGCACTGGTGTCTGTGAATGCCTTGTTGTGACTCGTTTCATTCTCTATTTTCTTTGCTTCACCCTCTGTTGTTCCTCAGGTCATCTTCCAGATCACCCCTCTGAATGTGACCCAGTGGCTGGTGGTGCTGAAGATCTCATTGCCTGTCATCCTCATGGACGAGCTGCTCAAATTCATTGCAAGGAACTACCTGGAGCCCGGTAAAGACCTGGACCAGGAGCCTGACAAGAGAGGCTGGTCCCTCTCTGCATGCACCGAGGGCGTCTCCTGGCCCTTCGTAGCTCTGACACTCCCTCTAGTGGTGTGGCTGTACAGCACGAACACTAACATAACCCAGCAGCTCTGGTCCTCCTGACTGATCCCAGAACTGCCAGCAAGCTAACACATGACTCCAAATAACCAGAGAAGAAACATTAACAAGGAACAACAGTCACCCGTTCACATTTGCACATGCATTTAAGCCTTGTTTAATTTTTTTTAATGTGTCTGTATATGTTTATCTTCATATGGCATATTGTTGTCAGAAAATAGTATGTTCCCTTTTTTTTTTATTCCATTTTAAGTGGGTTTTTTTTATTTTTATTAAAGTTGTATATTTTCTCAGGTCCCCTTATGGCCTTTTTTGGAAGCTTAAAGTGAGGAGATGCAATATTTATCAGATTGCTTTGGATATTTTTGGCTCAAAGCTCTGAGATGTCTTATAGCCTTTTGAATCCGCTGGGCCAAAAAGAGCGAATGTGCATTTGGGTTATATTTAGATGTTTTCCACTGTAACGTCAGCTGTGTCGTTTCTGTTTCCTTTCCTCGCTTGAGGCAAAATGATTTCCTCTCTGTGTTACGTAGATTGTAGCTACCTCAGTTCCGTCGGTTGCTTTCTTAGGACCCGTTTCCTGACTTTTTTTTATTTTTGCTTGATAGAAGACTAGCCAAATGCACTAGTTCCCTTGTAACGAAAACTTTAGCTGTTCAGTTTTATTTTATTAATACTCAAGTAAAAAAAAAAACATGAAACTGACAGTATGTTTAGGATTTGCTTTGTGTGAATTCTCTGAAGATGTTTAATTTTTCGTGTGCTAAATGTATTTATAGCAACAGCGTAGTGATTATATTATAGATGAATTATTTTTACTGTAATGTGTATATGTATATACTAGGTGCTGAGTAAATAAACTGAGCACAAATGATCCCTTTTTGTATTGTAATATCTAGGATGAATTCTGGGGATTAAAACCCTGATGTTAATACACAAGACCTCTTTGAATCTGTTAATGGCACAATTTATTCTCTAGGGGTCTGATTTTCTTTTCTTCCTTTTTTTTTTTAAAGTGTGTTATTTCAGGTGACCAAGAGACATGCATGATTAAATTTGCTGTATTAGAACTAATTTTGTCCTGTGTGCATCAGCGAGTGAGTACTGCTCACATACTACACCATCACAACTTCGTGTTTGTTTGATTGACGTAATACAATTATGTGCGTTTGCCTCTACAGGAACTATATGTAACTCTCTAACGAAGAATTTAATCATGTCTAACTACAGTTGCATGACATCACATTTCTGTATGTATATGTTGTGTTCTCCATATGTTTGATCAAACGTGTCCTTATTTTTCCATCTTTCTCTCTCTCTCTAGCTCCGGAGGATTAAGCCAATCCGCTCTCTGTATTCCTTGCAGAAGCTGTGAGGTTTTCTTGACTTTAGTGCATGTTGTTTTCAGCAGCTCCACACATCTTTCTAGGCCTGCATGTCAACTGTGCTGAAACCTAACCATTTGCGTCATTAGTTTAGAAGCAGCTCAAACATTAGGAGTGGGAAAAAATAGATTTTGAGGCCTGATAGCTCAGGTCAAACCCGTCTGAAGCCAGAGAAATTTGAAAATACTCTTAAAAACGTAACGTTACAGCAGTTTTCATGGTGCATGTCCCCTTACGGTAGAAACTTTTGTATAGCACTGCAATATTTGGGAAAAAAAATAAATGTCATTAGTGGAAAAAAGGCATCGTTTTCTCCTCAGATCTTTTGTGAGATATGTAAATTAACCAAAAATGATTGTTCTTGTTGCTTTGCGCAGGGATGTGCAATATGTTTTAAAGCAGAGGCTCATTTCAGGTGTTAGGTGTGTGTGTGTGTGTGTGTGTGTGTGACATTGAGAGACAGGCGGTCTTTTACAGCAGTTCCCATGGAAATGGAGGGTGGGTGCTGCAGAATCAGTGTTGTAATTATCACAATGACTTGTGGTTAATAAAATGATATTACATGGTTGCACTGCTGTTTCTTTAGCCTGTGTCAATAGCAATGCTTGATTTATTTTGTATTAGGAAAAGAGATATTCTCTTTAGTAACAGCAAATACGTCAATATTTTTCATGCCATGATTTTAATTCCAAAACATTTAAAAATAGTTTTTTTTTTTTACAATAATATAGAAACATTAAAAGAAGACAAACACTGAAAAAAATGCACTTAAGGCTACAGAAATGAATGATTGCATCACTTACATGCTCTGTTAAATTTCACAAAACTTAAGAACGTCTGGGTTATATTCACACCAAAATCAAAGTAAAAAAAAAAAAAATGCATAAAACACCACTTTTGCATAAGTAATAATACAAAAATTATCATTAAAGCAAAAGTAGCACTGCATTATCTTGAAATCACCACTTCGAATGAGCATTAAACAAACGTGAAAGAACATTACAGTAAAGAAAACAGCTGAAATCTGCTTAAATGTCAAAAATGTGAAAAATTCCTAACAGGAACAAAACATTTTTTCTTTTTGATTTTGGTGTGAAATATGACTTGTTTTCATCAAGCTCACCAGATCAGAGAGAGAGAAGAAAAGATTTTGTGGGATTGAGGTTCATTTAAAGATGCCTCTTTAACAATCATCACTTGTACTGAAAAAAGCTCAAAAGAGCATGCAAAATAAATTATACCTTTATGAAAAAAATAAGTAGCAGAGTCCTGTATTTGGCCCAAAACAGCAAACTTGAAACCCACGATGTTTAACTACCGTTAGTAAATTGTTAGAAAATACATTAAGAGTGAATCATTTGTGGATTTAGCCCAATATATTTAGTCCAAGATCATACCATCCTTGTGGCCAAGCTGGTGTTGGACTGTTCGTATCTGAACTCAGTCAAATCTGTGTAGTGCTGGATTCTCATATGAGAAAGATAATCTTTTGATATGATAAAACTGGAAACTTTGAGGACAAGCGATCAAACAAATCAAAAAGCCATCAAATCTGGATGTCATCCACAAATCCGATTAATGTCAGTGTCCGTAACTCACCACCAGAAGGCAGCAGTGAGCATTATGGCATCTCTGCACTCACTCGCACGAGAGAGCGTGGATGGTTTTTTCTGAAGAGTCTCTTAGCGAGTGCTGAGGGTCACTGCATGCCGAACCACTGCTCCTGATCGGCCCACTGCGCCGCCTCGCTGTCGCTGCCCTCCAGATCTCCCTCCTCCCCGCTGCCCTCCATATCGTCACCGTCCAGCTCCACCGTGGCGTCCGTGGGACTCTCCTCCTTCTCCATCTTCTGCATGCCCTCCAGAGACTTCTGGTCATTCGGATCGAGGCTACAGAAGAGGAACAGAACAGTCACTTCTGCTCAACTCACACGTTTAAGATTTTACCGTACAGCGTGGATGACGTTACCTTAGCGCTATACTGTACTGGTCCATGGCCTCCTGATAGTCATTAACAGCTACGAGAAAATCCCCCAGCATCCTGTGCAGCACACAGTCGCTCTGATTGGCTAATGTATTCCGTAGAAGTGCTATTCCTTCCTCATACTTCTGTTCTCGACCTGTAATGAAAATGATTTAGGCGTTGCACAGCATAAAACCAAAATATATGCTTTTGAAGTTTAATAAAACAACAATTTGTTTTATTTCATAACCAACTTTTATAACAGTTAATGAACAAAAACAATAAACAATATAATGAAAAAAAGAAAAACAAATACTTAAAAATAAATTACTACTACTACTACTACTAAATAAATAAAATGTATTATAATTATATTATTATTATAAAAATAAAATAATTTATAATAACAATGATCAATGAAAAAACATAATTTGCTACTACTACTAGTAGTAGTTCATTAAAGTGCCCCTATTATGGGTTATGAAAGGTTAATATTTTGGTTTTGGGAGTCCCTAACAACAGGTTGACATGCATGCAAGGTCAAAAAACACTTTCATTTTCTTATAATATGCATTTATTTTTACCTTACTTGCTCAACGACTCTCAAACGATTCGCTCAACGATTAATTTTTCCAAACCCCTCCTTTGCGTGACGCTAATCTGCGGTGATTGGTCGATTTCATTTAAAGCAGTGTGCAGTGATGCTTTGTGTACAGCCGTTACCAGGGAAACAGCTATTTTGAAGCTCCAAAAGCTGCACCTAGTGGCAACAAGTGGGCAGGCAATATGCTAATGTTTCATGTTGACATCAACATGAAACAGCTTAAGATTCGTTTTAAAAACGACTTTCTTTTGAGAGACAATAACTTTTATACACGGTGCACTTTCAGATTTAAAACTTTGCAGGATGTTTTCATTCACTTAGAGCTGCGTTACACACTGCATGAAAGGTCATTTTCAAAAATCCATAATAGGGGCACTTTAATAGAAAAAAATAAAATGTATAATAATAACAAATAATTATTTATTAAACATTTTAAATAATAATAAAAATAATAAATAGAAGAATAAATAAGTAATAATAACTAGAAAAGTATAAAATAAGAATATAATTAGGAAATAATATAAATAATACAAAAACAATAATAATAATAATAACAATTTAATTACTTAATAAAAATAAATAAAAACATTAAATAAATAACAACAATAATTTATTAATAATAATAATAATAATAAATATTTAATTAAATAATAAATTATAATAAATATAAATGAAAATAATATAAAAAATAAAACTAAAAATATGGAATAACGTAATTAATATGATAACTAGTTAATAAAGAAAATATACTAATTTAATAAAAACAATATTGATAACAACGACAATTTTATAATAATAATAAATTGAATAAATTAAAATAAATCAATAATACAATAAATAATAATTATTAAATAATAATATTATTTATAATTAATTATAATTAATTATTAAATCATAATAAATTAACAACAACAACTATAATAATAATAATAATAATAATAATAATAATAATAATAATAATAATATAGAAAAAATATAATAAAATAAAAATATATTATGGGCACAGTTTACGATTAACATAGAAAGGCGTGTGAATTTTTAACATACTGAGAAGCTCTGCTTTCTTCACGACAGCTTTGATATAGTCGGGCCGCTGAGCGAGGGCTTTGTCCAGCAGTGTCTTGGCCTTCTCCTGGGTCATGGGATCTTCCAGACAAACTGTGGCCAGGATGGTTAGAGTTTGGGCATTCGCTCCCAGGGTCTTGTAAATATTGTTGGCCATTCCCATAGCCTCCCGGATACCATTAGAGGCAAGATAGCAGTCAATCAGACCTGAAAACAAGGAAAGAATCGCTCTGAGACAACAGAAAATGATTATGGGTTTGTCTAACCTTTACAAAATATTCAAAAAACGGATAGACTGAATACAAGAATGCAAATAAATAGGCTAAATATCTATAATCTTTTATTGCACAAAACTATCACGATCTTCCTAAAAATCTACAAAATACGCATAACAGCTAGAAATTATTATTTCGATTATCATGAGAGTCTTTCTTGCCTTCATAGCAGTCCAGACGACAGGGCGCCAGTCTCATAGCTTCTCTGAAGTGTATGATGGCTTCCTGCACTCGGCCCATGTTCCTCAGAGCCACCCCCTTCAGGAGCAGCGCCTGCACACTGTTGCTGTTCAGCTGGATGGCTTTAGCTCCCAGATACAGGGCGCGAGAGTAACGCTTGCTGTAGAAACTGTGACATCTGTGGAAAACAAAAAACAGAGCTTTCAGTTGCTTCTGAATCTGAAGACGTTTCAGACACATTAGGAGAAGGTCAAACTCACCCAGATATGACCCAGGGCTCAGCATGCTGGTCAGATATGTTGAAGAGCCGCCCTCCGAGAACCTCCACATCTTCCAGATGACCCTCCCTGGCCATCAGATAGCCGTATACATCCATACCTGCAAAACAGCATGATCATTTCATTCAAACCAATAAGAATCATAAAGCAATGTATCTAGATTGTTAAAGGATTGGTTAATAGCATGTGCCTTTGATCAGGTAAGGGTCAAGCATCTGTGCCTGCTCAAACTTCAAGATGGAGTTCTTAGTGTCTCCAGCCCTGAAGTACACATCCGCCAGAGTGACTAAAAGATCAACGTTATCCCTCAAGAGTGACTTCTTCTCCAAAGAGCTGAGGAGAGATGGACTAGTCAACAAAAACTTTACGCATATAAATGATAACTGAAACTCTACATAGGTGGTCAATTATTTTCTAAATCATTTTTTGCAAGGGAAATCTACATTTAAAAAAAAAATAAATAAAATAAAATACAATCGTTGTTAATAATTAAAACTATTAATTTAAGTAAATCTGAAATAAAATAAATTTTAGATGAAAACTTACTTAAACTTGAATTCAAATTGTTTGAATAAAAATGTTGCCTTGATAACTGACTGAAAGTTGAAATATTAAAATTACTAAAAAAACAAAAAAACGAAATATAGAGATATTCAAAAGCTTGCACAACAAAACTGAAATGAAAAGGAAAACTAAAAATCTAAAAATACAAAAGCTAATTTAAAATATGAAATAGTATAAAAGAATACAAATAATACAATGACTGTGAATTTAATATAATCTAATATAATCTGAATAAATATTTTATATATATATATATATATATATATATATATATATATATATATATATGTGTGTGTGTGTGTGTGTGTGTGTGTGTGTATATATATATATATATATATATATATATATATATATATATATATATATGTGTGTGTGTGTGTGTGTGTGTGTATATATATATATATATATATATATATATATATATGTGTGTGTGTGTGTGTGTGTGTGTGTGTGTGTATATATATATATAAAAAAATCAGTTATTGTTCACCAAAACTATTTACAATCATTTTTTGTTAATTGAAATAAAGCTGAAATAAATAATTTATAAAAGATGAAAACTAAACCTTAAAAAACTTAAATGGCAATAAAAAATTTTGAAGTTCTGAAATAATAAAAGCTAAATAATATAAATATAAAAAAAAACTAATAAATGCCAAAATTACTAAAATTAAAATGAAAAGTGAAAAAAATAATTCAAAATATTCCTAAATACTTTACTATAGCAAAAAACTATAATAGTATATAAATAATACAACAACAGAATCTAATCTAATCTAATACAAGATAATACTTTTTGGTGACATTGGTGGCTTATACTAAGTCACACAATTTTTATTAAAGAAAAGCAATTTATTAACAATTAAAATTACATTTATTATAGTAAAGAATGCTACAGATTTTTTTTTTATAAATTACAAAATGTTTCCATGGCCACGCAACAGCTAAGAAATGAAAGATGCATTACTGAAATGTTGAATTTAATCATGAAAAGCCAATTTTAACTGACAGCGTCCAATCCTCACCAGATAGTGTTGATGGCTCTCTGATTGTCTCCTCCATGTATGAAAGCATGTGCTTTAATCCAGACAGACAGCCAATCAAGATTCGGGATGCTCTGAATCACGTCCATCGTCATGGAAGCGACCTCTGCCCCCTTCACCGACAGAGACAGAAGCCCTGCAGTGGACCAGACAGGACTGTACTTTAATGTTGGGTTCAGACAAAAAAAAGCACAAGATGCAGCTTCACAAGAACACCGCTGTATTCTTACTGACCAATAATAGCATCAAGAGCCAGAGGACACTGTCTCAAGACCTCCTTATAGCTGGTAACAGCTGAACGCTCCTGACCAGCCTTTCTGTAAAGATTCGCCAGCATCATGTTGATCTGGAATTAAAGACAATTAAATAAATTGCTCTTTTACACCAGTTTTAGATGTTAATAATTATGTGTACATTTAGCTTGATAGATTCACACACACAGACTTGTAAAAGAGATGACAGAGTGTGAAAACACACCTTTGGCGTTCTCTGGCGTGAAGGGATCCCCTCCAGAACTGATATAGCATCTTTATCCAGCTTCAGAATAGTGTAACACTCTGCGATTTTATATTTCACTTCAATCTCTGACGGCAAGTTCTGTTTGTGATCAACACAGAGTTGGTTAACTACATTAAAAATTCATTCAAACAGGAACGTGAGAAATATGGCAGCCATAACAAAAATCAGCATGTGGCACATGTAACTACAAATCTTATCAATTTTGTTTTAGCATAAACTATTGCTCATGATATTTATATTTTATGACAAAAAATAAAATAAAATAATAAAACTGAAATTATATTATATACACTACGTTTCATAAGTTTGGGGTCAGTACAATTTTTTTTTTTTTTTAATTGAGAGAAATTAATACTTTTATTCAAGGATGCATTAAATTGATCAACAGTGATTTGACTTTTTGGTAACATTTTATGTTACCAAAGATTTTTATTTTATTTTTTTTTTTAAATAGTGTTTTGCATTTTCTCTGAAAAAAAAAAATAAAAAATCAAGAAAACATATGATTTCCAACTGTTTTCAACATTGATAATAATTAGAAATGTTTATTGAGCAGTAAATAAGAATGATTTTTGAACATCATGAGACACTGAAAACTGGAGTAATAATGCTGAAATGTCATTAAATTAATTACATTTTAAAGTATATTTAAAAAAGAAGAGTTATTATATATTGTAATAATATTTCATAATACTACAGCCTTGAAAAGCATAAAAGACTTTTTAAAAAAATTACATAAAATCTTACTTCTGTAGTGTAATATAATATACATTTTAATGACAGTGGTGGCTGATACAAAGTCATCACAGCTTCAGTGGATGTGCACCGTAGTAATGTGTGTGAGGGTCTCACCTGTGCCTGCACCGTAGATGTTGTGCCGCCTGTGCTGGATGGACGCACTTTAGATGTTTTGCTGATCACTTTCTTCTGCTGTAAAGCCATGTTGTACTTACAGGCTGCGTTCCTGTACTCTTTATCATGGAAAATAGCATCAGCGTGATACACCAGCAGCTGGTACTTCTGAGACGACGAGAAAAGCTCCCTGAAAAAGAGAACTATTGTTGCTCTACCGTCGATTTTACTTTATGTGAGCTTACAGAATGAGACATTTGTGTGTTTCTGCATGATTTGTTGTGCATCTAATAAATAAAACCGCTGAATTTTAACATCATCAGTGGACACTTCACACCCGACAGCTTCCAGATGTGTTTATGTAGTGAAGCACTGGAGATACTCACGGGTTGTTGGTGCTCATGGTCAGGAGTAAACTACTGATGATCCGGACATTAGAGTGAAGCCCGGCCGCTGCCATATCTCGCACATGATCGATCACATTCATCTTTAATCGATTAGCTTTCAAGTTCAAAGCACAATTCTAGTTAATAAACGCGCTGCGACACAGCGGAAGACACAGCAGTGCTACAGAGAAGAGTTTTTTAAACGGCAGGAAATGATGCGATTTCAAAATAAAAGTCGCCAAACGAAAAGTCTCCGCAATTGAGAAGTGATGTTTACAAAGATTCCTCCCCTCTGTTGATGTTGTTTTAAACGTTATTATTTCTTATGATCTTCCTCTTCAGTGTCGTATATTAATTATTAGACATTTTTATTGTTTAAGTATGCTTTTGCTGGATAGTAATCTATTGACAGCCGTAGACTGTAAAAAAATAGTTTTAGTTGTACTACAGTTTTAACTGAAAAGATAGTGTCTTCTCGTTGTACACACGTTAGACACTAGTTTGTGCTCGTGTTTGAATTATATCTTTCAGAACCATAGAAAAATCACTGAGACTTTTTATTTAATACTCACTGAAATTGAGAGATATAGGCCTAGCTCAGCTTAAGCCAGGACTAGGCCTTAGTTAAATTAAGATATTTAAGCAATTTTTACAAAAATGCCTTAGAAGAAAACATTAAGGTGTGCATCTTGACACAGAACAATGACACGGACATATTTTAAGACATGTCAGAGCAAGATATTTTCAGTGGAGACAGCTCAAACATGCATTTTAGTCTGGGACTAGCTTAAGCCTTGTCTGTGAAACCGGGGGATAGACTTTCGCTTTGGACACTTATCTACTCTCCTACCTCAAAATGTTTTCTTGAGATAGATACATTAAATAAAAAAGTAATGTTAATCACGTCTTCTGTAAAGTTTCAGAAGTAATATTAAATACATGCCAAGATTGCCAAGTCTGCAATCTTAAGTCAGATATTACAATATGAATTTGAATTAAACATTTCTCAGTAATTTTTCTCAGAATCACAAATTATCTGAGTGTAAATGTATAAATCTACACTATTTTACAAGAAAGATCTGAGAAAACGTTGATTGTAATTACAGGTATCTTAAGATCGATATAATTAAATGCACTCATATGAACTGATTCTTTATTAAGTTATTGGTTATCTGAGAAATTCTTGATTGGGTAATGCTTTCTACAATATTTTGTTCACATATAACACAAACTCCTTTCAAAATACATCCTTTTATATACCCTTATTAATCATTCACGCACAGATTTTTTTGTCACAGCTTTAAATTCTGTGTGTCCTCTGACCATAACAAATGGAACCCACACACATAAAACAAAGGCAATGATGATATGTATATTATTTTACCAGGTTTCACAGGTTATGTGTACATCATGTTCATATAGTGGTGATATGTGGTCTGCGGTCTTTGGAAATTTGAAACCAACTTCAGTCCAATTCGCAGGTAAGAAAAGGTTCCTGTGTAAGCGTCGTTGCAGGGGTTCAGGCTCATACGCATGTCCACTTCAAACTGTTCCCTAACAGTTTTTAATCTTTGTTTCCCACAATCAACTTCAAGTGCACATTTGATCACATCTCACAACAACAGAGTAAATCTCTCTGCAAACGTCCATGTAAAATCCTTTTAAAAAACAAAAGGAAAACTGCATTGTATAAAATAAATCACATCGACACCACTTCATAAACAGCTTCAAGCACTTGATAGTAGGTCTTTGATCACTGCGATGGCTCTGGGAGATCGACAGAAATGTTATTTTGTGTCTTGCTGTTGTGCAAAGTGAAAAGTATTGAAATGTACCTTACAAACAGTTGTAACAACTCCTATCTTTCTTGCAAAAACCACACAGGTGAAGACACCTTCCTTTGCAATGATGAAAGCATTTAATCTACACACATAAATACATAAATAAATAACAGACATGATTAACAAAATGAGTTTCCCTGAATTAGCAATTATTTGTAATCGGAAGACAACTGATTTTAAATAGGCCTCAAATTGCTGAAATGATAAGGATGAGTTTAATATAAACAGAAACATTAAAATGTAGTTATTTATGGGGGGAAAGGTAATTGTGAGTTTATATCTCACAATTCTATTTTTTTTTTTTATTCAGAACTGGGAAATAAAAGTCACAATTACCTTTTAAAAAATTTTATTCAATGGAAGAAACAAAGAAAAAACAAACTCAGAATTCTACGAAAAAAAAAGTCAGAATTGGAAGATATAAACTTGGAATTGCTAGAAAAATGTCAGAATTCTGATTTTTTATCTTGCAATTCTGACTTTTTTTCTCAGAACTTTGAGAAAGTCCAAATTGTGGGATAAAGAGTTTGAATTATGCCATGTGGGAAACAGGAACTTTATACACATTAAAATTAGCACATTCTTGCTTAAAGAATTTTAGTAACAAAATTTAGAAACTCAAATCCAGAAAAGCTGCTTTTGAGTTCAGCTGGATACTGTGTTAATCTTGCAGAAAATAAGCAACAAAATCCTGAAAAATGTGCTATTAATAACCGAGACTGTACCTCCTCATAATGACCTACTATCATACATGCTTGAAGCTGTTCAATCTAGCAGCTGTACTTACAGCAATCCCCCTAAACCCAAAGAGTCTTTATGTGCATTTGTTACATACAAAATAAATAAATAAAAATATTAGTCTTCAAGGAACTTCCACATCCAAAGTGCCCACTGAGCCATCATGGTATTAGTTTGCAGTTGGAGTCGCAGTTGTTTTTCCAGATTGCACCGCAAACATCCAGATGGTGAGACGGTCCTGGAATCTCACCGCAAATCCCAGGTTACGATCTCAAACCGGGTAATCTGACACATCAGAGTCATGTTTTCTGTCTTCTCACTTGCCACTGTTCCACTTCAAATTTACACACAGGTTCAGACGCAGTGCAATTACAAAATAAAATCTAATCACGTTTTTTTGCTAAAAAAAAAAAAAAAAAAAAAAAAAAAAAAAAAACACCTTTCAGTAAACTGTAACAGAAATACAGTATCGTTTCCAGTCTCGTAGCTGCCATTACAGTAACTTGTGATTGCTGTGTCTTGCAACTTAAAAGGAGAGTGGCTTTTAAAAGCAGTTTGTTGTTCTAGCCGAGTGAGCTACGTCTTTTCCTCTCGTTCTGTTTTCCGGCGAGTGATGTTGCGAGGCTTGATCTTCAAAGAGAGCTCCCACAATGCCTCCTCAGCTAGATGGTCACTGAAGTCGTTGAAGAATGAGACAATGTCGTCGTTGTGTTTGAGGTCATAGTGCCTGGAAGAAAGAGAAGTATAAAAGCCGGTTCACACCAAGGACGATAACTATAAAGATAACGATAAAGATAACTATGTTAGCGTTCACACCCGCGGACAATATCATTTGTTTATTCTAATTGCATGCTCATCTATGGCTTTAAATTCTCAAGCTTGTGACAGCAGGATTGATTCTGATTGGCTGTCAATTTTTTTTATAATTCATCAGCTGGAAAAAATAGTTTTGAAATTGATTCCAATGATATCGTTTCTCTGTGCCTTTATCGTTATAGTTGTGGTGTGGACTCTTCTATTCTTTAATACGGAGAACAATTTTTAGAACTACATCTTTATCGTTATCTTTACAGTTATCGTTCTTGGTGAGAACAGGGCTTAAATCATGCAAAATGCTTAATTTGAAGCTGATAAAATATAAAATGTAAAGAGACATCTATTAAAAAGACTTCTGTAGGTTACCACCAACAACCAACAATGTCCTAGCCACATTTTCACAATCCATTACAATTTTTATAGATAAAATCAAGTCCTGCATATTTTGTTTTCACTTGATTTTGGATGTTAAAGGGGTTGTCCAATGTTTTCCAAGTACTCACACTTGCTGGAAGCGCCTCATAGTGTCCAGGATATTAAACTGCTGCCAGCGTTTGGAAAAGTTGATCTTTCCATCAATGAGGTCAGGATTCCCAAGATGCACAAAAGTTAAGTCCTGGAGGATGAGTCCTCTGCATTTTGTGGCAAAATAGGGGAAAGAGTTGTTAAAGATGAATATGACATTTTATACGCAATACAAAATGTGTTTTTTAATGCTTAACACGTTCTGTTCTTACAGATACGGTATACATGGAGGCTCCACATCTGCCAAAGCTGCTCTGTACGCCCGGAAGGAGGAGGAACTGTCAATTAAAGTGCAATATTCCTCCAAACCCTGTGAAGATAACAGATATCAGTTACTGTGACGATCGACTGAGCACTACAATAATATAGAGACAGGCAGTGCTGGGTAGTAACTGATTACATGTAATCTGGATTATATAATCAGATTCCAAATTAGAGTATATTACATTTTAAAATGCTCATAATCAGATTACTGTTATTTTTTATGGATTACATGATTACATATTATTCACACAATGGCAGTAAATTATTCATAATTTATTGATTCTCCCTTATTCTTCTTTTTTCCTCTTTTAAATTTCCCTTTCTAAAAATCCCATTCAGCTTTGTCTATATTCACAAAGACAGACAGAGAGAAAGAAATATTTCAAAGAATATATTTTCTTTCTCTTTGCTTTTTTATATCAATATGGTGCGTTTAATGGTAAGTTTAAAACAAGTTTAATAAAAAGCAATCTAAAAAGTAGTCGGAATACATTACCTAAAGTGAGTAACCTAGATTACGTTACTACTACAGTTTTCATCATGTAATCTATAAACAGTAACGGACTACAATTTGTAAGTAATCTACCCAGCTCTGGAGTATGTGATTTACCTCTGACGTTTGCTTCTGCCATTCCAGTCTTCTGATAGGTGCTGAATCCAGCGCTGATAATATTGCCAAGTAGGAGTTGAAGTTATTGAGTTTTCTTAAGTGCTAAATTACAAAGAGACACAGGTTCATTTTTTTTTTTTTTTTTTTTTTAGATTAGATCCAGTTTAGATTCATTAGATTCAGTTTGGAAGAATGAAATTAATCTGTACCTTCATTATTTTGATAAACTTTAGAAGCAGTTTTTCCCGATCCTGGGCTTTCTCTTGCTGGATTATTATGGACCGAACCCTTAAAAGAGAGATTAAAAATATATAATGTACTGTATACTCATTAACGTGTCCATAAACAATTTTTTCTCCATCAAAATAAGATTTTAGGTTGAGATTTATATGAATGCAATGAAATTTTTTTTTGTATCATATAGGAAAGTTTTCACCATTTTTTTTCACCACTTTTAATCGACTGGAGCAATTAATTTTTAGAAACACAAATACACAAAATAGACCATGTCTAAGTGAGGTTCTTGCAGAATAAGTTGTAATATGGACCAGTTTCGTAAGACTAGTTTTCTGGCTATGCTGAAAGTTTTACACCAGCTTGAGATTAAGAGCATCATACCAGTACGACATGTTGTTGAAGTGCTCTGTGAACTGGGTCAGATTGGGGCTCTTTTCCTCGTTCTGTTCCTTTGCCCAAAGTAACACCTCTGGGATCTGCAGAAAGACAGGAAAAACGTGTTGGAAAATCTTGAATCTTTCAAGATAGAAAGCATGATGAATGACATTAGAGATGCCGTACCTCTATCTTATAAAACAGCTCAGCATCGAGGAGAGTCAGCTGGTCTGCAATCTCATGGCTACGGAAATCATGCAGAGTGCCGGGCCTGTTAACAAAGTCAAAATCAGTTAAATTCATTCTAAATGATCAATTTTTAAAAGAAAGATGATTTAGGTGAGCATTACCTGGCGGCCACACCTCGTGCAGCCAGCGTTTTGAGGGAATTAGTGTACTGCAGGAACTTCTTCTGCTGGACTTTATCTAGGATGTTCTTGCGCAGAACCCGGGCCAGAGTGAGCTCACCTTTGCACAACAGATTGAACACAAGCTCCATGAGCTGCTTCAGGATGTCTTCTGTCAGCTCCACCAAACTGATGACGTATAAATAAGAGTTCATATTCAAATAAGCTTCACAACCAAAAACATGTCACTTGCAGATTTCACATATGAAACGGTAAACAACTACTAGGCACAATTATTTGTAGGTGTTTTGTAGAACAATATTTGAAATGTTGTTTACATCTACTACATTTTTGTGGCAAATGTTTACATTTATGTACCAGTTTCTTGTGTCATCACATGGGCCTTTGAGTAAATAGTGTGGAGTAACTGCATAGAGCTGTTTGAGCTGTAATCATCTTATATTATGGTTATTCCAACCTTGTATGTGGCCAGATTGTTAACGTTATGGCAAAACAACATATCATCAAGGAAAATCTGAGTTCCAGCTCACCAAAGCTCATCCACGACGCGCACCAGCACGAAGAAGGTGTTTTTACTAGCTCGTTGTTTGATAATGTCAGAGCTGAGAGAAAATCTGGTAAATGTGTTCAGAGTTAAGGGCGAAAAGAAGCTTGGAGTGTAAAAAGGTTAGCAATGCAAAGATTTATATAGTGCCCTCCTGCACTCTCAGAAAGGATATCTATAACGGAGCTTTTTAATGAGGTCCTCTGGGGTTAGAAACGTTCGGTATGTGGTCAAAAAAGCTTCACAGTATAAAACTCGATCTACAAAAGAGAACATAAGATACATTTATTTAATCATAATTATAGGTTAAGATTTAAAAATCAGAAATACAAATAAATTACACCACCGTTCAAAATTTGGGGTCAAAAAATACATTAAAAATAGTAATATTTTAAAATATTATTAGACTTTAAAATAACGGTTTTCTATTTTAATATATTTTAAAATGTAATTTATTCCTGTGATGGCAAAGCTGGATTTTCAGCATCATTACTCCAGACTTCAGTGTCACATGATCCTTAAGAAATCATTCTGATATGACGATTTGCTGCTTAAGAAACATTTCTTAATTTGATCAATGTTGAAAACATTAAATTGTGTTGCTTGATATTTTTGTGGAAACAAACCGTGATAAATTACATTTAACATTTTTTAACAGTGTAAAAGTCCTTACAGTCACATCTGATGATCATTTAAACACATCCTAAATAAAAGTATTAATTTCTTTAAGCATTTTTTATTGACCTCAAACTTTTGAACAGTAGTTCAATTTTGAATCCCAGAGTTTGTTTAATGCATGTGCTATTAAATAAATATTTAACACAAAATAATGGACTCCTTTAGATCAGAAGGGATTATTCTTACCTTTGCGATCTGTTTCGGTGGCATGAACTAATAAAATATCGCCTGATCCAGCTCTGACATCAGGGCCGTCATCGTTCTGAGAAACACAGATTAGGATTATACGGTTTTCAACAATAAGGTCAAAGTTAGAGCTTTTCATGTAATCAGCTCCTAAATATAACTTCTTAGAGCCATGTGCAAAATAATATTCTCAAAATCTACTAGTTGAACAACCAGCTGGTCTTAAGGAAGCCCTATATACTTAGGGTCAACTGAACCCCAACACATGTTGAGATGTAAGGATGTTTTATTTCACGACACATTCTTGTTTTCAAAAGCAGAATGGAACAGGAAGCAGCATTTCTGCTCACTAGAGTCATATTTCCTGTTTTACTGTAGAGTACAAGTGGTCCATTTATTAACTCTCTTATATATTCATTCAGTGGAGATGCTCTCTGCAGTGGGTCTGACCTTGCAGTGTTAACAGCAGTATTTCACATGTACTTCAACACTTATACAGTCTATGGGTTCACCACAGCAGTACTGCAGTGGCTTTACACTGCATTCCAAATTATTATGCAAGTGATATATCAGTAGAATTTTGGTACAATAAAGAGTCAGATTTTGGTTTGTGTTGTTTTTCCACATCTTTTTAGTTAACTGGTATCAATTTCAGAAAGGTTTGTTCAATAGTTTGCCAGTTCTTCTTAGGTAAATGGAAACCCTACTTAAAGAGGTTGTTCCACATTATTAAGCAAGTCACAGTTCTCATGAAATATGGTGAGCAAGAAAGATCTTTCTGAAGATGAAAAGTATGAAACAATCCAATGTCTTGCAAAAGGCATCAACAAACAATATTTCGCGAAAAGCAAATAGAAATTATTGAACTGTCAAAAGATTTGTGAGTGACAGAGCACAGAAGATCTTGGTCAGATAAAGATTTATTAAGGAAGGTTTTTGTCAAACAAATCAACTGTATTGTAATACCAGCTGTAAAAAAGCCACTGCTGAGCAGCAAACAGGTGTTTGAAGCTACTGGAGTCTCAAGATCCTCTTCATGTAGACTGGCAGTTGTGTGTAAAGTTGCGTTTCGGTCACTGCTAACCAAACCTCACAAAGAGAAACCTGCACGGTGGCTGTAGAAATACATTTTCAAACTGTTTAGCACCATTGTATTTATGCAGCATGGCATAGTGTGTTGTCCTGCATGAAAATCCTTTTATTTTCGAGAGCACCATTCTTCATTTTATACCACAGCAGAAAATGGTCAGTTATGAACTCCACATATCTTGCAGAAGTCATTTTTACACCCTACAATGACCTTACATCTCACTTCCCAATATTCCAACCCAAATCATCACCCACCACCTCTTTGCTGATGTTGCAGTCTCATTGGAATAGGATGACCATCCATCAACTATTAGAAATCCATTTATCTGGACCATCCATTGTACTGCAGCATTCATAAGTGAATAAAACTATTTAAAAACAAGTCTTCATGTGTTTCTACAGCCACTGTGCAGGTTTCTCTTTGTGAGGTTTGGTTAGCAGTGATTGAAACGCAGCTTTACACACAACTGTCAGTCTGCATGAAGAGGATCTTGAGACTCCAGTAGCTTCAAACACCTGTTTGCTGCTCAGCAGTGGCTTTTTTACAGCTGGTATTACAATACAGTTCATTTGTTTGACAAAAACCTTCCTTAATAAATCTTTATCTGACCAAGATCTTTTGTGCTCTTAGTCACTCACAAATCTTTTGACAGTTAAATAATTTCCATTTGCTTTTGCCTTTTGCAAGACATTGCATTGTTTCATACTTTTTATCTTCAGAAAGATCTTTTTTCCTCACCATATTTCATGAGAACTGTGACTTGCTTAATAATGTGGAACTACCTCTTTAAGTAGGGTTTCCATTTACCTAAGAAGAACTGGCAAACTATTGAACAAACCTGTCTGAGATTGATACCAGTTATCTAAAAAGATGTGAAAAACCACACAAACAAAAATCTGACTCTTTATTGTACCAAAATCCTATTGATATGTCACTTGCATAATAATTTGGAACGCAGTGTAATTCACAGGCAGAGGGCAGCAGAGAGCACACTAGCTCTCTGATCATCATTGCAAACATTGTAAATGAAGATATAAGCTTCTAAAATGAAAGATTGCCATTTCTGTTTCTCATAAGTTTTACCTCTTGCTTTAGTGTTAACCGAGACACTATCTCGTCGTGGTCTATCATGTAGAGCTCATCCACTTCTGAGGTCAACTCTGAGTCCACACACTTCTGCTTCCAGCTGTGAATGAGAGGATAGCTTATCAAAAGTACAAACTAAAAAATAATATAAAAATGGAAGAAAAGGCATTTTCTGGTGGGAGAAAATAAATGCCATATCATAAAAAGATTTCTGAGGTTTTACTTTAAAGCAATGCATGTTACCCCTCTCTGTCAGCTGGATCTTTGCTGTGTTCTGAAGCCGAGTCCTGGAGCGAGTCCTCCGCACCACAAGAAGAGTCCTGGCAACGACAGAAAAAATATTTAAGGACTATCAGGGCCATCATGCCATCCAGAGAAGAATGGGGCGAAAAAGAGACGTCTCTGGCAAAATGCTTCACAGTAACAGGACAGCAGGATTTTACATTTTAATAAAATGCAAAATACAGGGAAGAGAACAAGGTGATAGTTCTGCATTTCACAAAACAGGATTGGGGCATATTGATAACACATTACAATTCAGTAAAGTCACTGAATAACTATATACACTACTGTGAAAAAGTTTGAGGTCAGAAAGTTTTTTTTTGAAAGAAGTCTCTTATGCTCACCAAGGCTGCATTTATTTGATAAAAAATACAGTAAAAACAGTAATATTGTGAAAAAATAACAACAATATTTTAAAATAACAGTTTTCTATTTAAATAGATTTTAAAATGTAATTTATTCCTGTGATGGTAAAGCTGCCAGCAGCCATTACTCCAGTCTTCAGTGTCACATGATCCTTCAGAAATAATTATATGATTTGGTGCTCAAGAAACATTTTTTATTATTGTTGTTATTATTTCTTATTATTATTATGTGTTGCTTAATATTTCAGTGGAAATTGTGATCCATTTTTTCAGCATTATTTGATGAATAGAAATGTCAAAAGAAAAGTATTTAAAATAGAAATTCTGAAATGTAAAAGTTTGTCACTTTTGATCATCCTTGCTAAATAAGACTATTAATTTATTGTTTAAAAAAAATTACTGACCCCATGCATTTAAATTGTAATAAATAAATAAATAAATAAATAAATAAATACACTTTCTTCACAGAAAGTACCTTAATACCCAAGACATGCATCAAATAAGTGATTATCAATGATTATCAATCATGAGGTTAGATAAATCATTTGTGCTAAGCTGTTAATTTATAAATCAAACACAAAGCATCACTAAGGAAAACATGCTTATGTGACTTCACATCACAGTTTTTGTCTATACATAGTAAATAATATGTATATACACTGTAGTAGATAATTACATACACATTTATGCAAACACCAAAATATTAGACTGCACATTCACTGTTTCACCAAATAATGTTTTTTTAGTCATGCCATTTTTTAAAGCTAATGTCAAATTAAATTTTGCAGAAATGTAACGTTGACATGACTGTGTAGCATTATACCACAATGGGACAAATCTGATGATCTATCCAAGGGTTTTAATAATTACTGCTGCAACTGCAGGTTTTATTTTTTGGAAAGCACACAATCATCAAATCAACAATTCCTCTTTTCAGTTCTTGAAATCTCTATCAGAGCAACTCGATTTCACAACAATGTCTGCAACAGGCCTCTTTTTTTGCCCAAGTAGTTTTTCTGGCCACACTGCATGCAAAATCTTGCACAAAAATAAATACTAAACATGTCCAACAATACAGAGCAGGATTTTGACCCAATTAAATTTTACTGTGGGCAGGGCAACCCAGCATGGCACGGCAAAATTTCTTATGCAACAATACTGAATCACGGCTGGTTACGACAAAAGCTCAGATTAGCATGCAAGAGATTTCTTGTTTGTCGCTTTGGGACACTTCATAAAGTGTCTTGATGGCAGGTGTTAAGTAAAATTTGCAATTAACTAGTCGCATGATGCAAAGCCAAGCATTACAGTGAAAAACAGCACAAGCGCAGCATGTAAGGGCACCGACATGTCAGCTGCAAACGCTGACATGCTGTTACTTACTCCATTGGAGAGAGTCACATCTCCATTGGCTTGGTTGGATGAATACAGATTGACGTATTCACCCTCCCCACCTTCATCATTAGCACTTTCGCTCTACAGGAAAACAAGAGGGAGGACAGCACAAGCATTGACAGGCGTCAGAGTAAAGGTGTGGTTCGGAGCTGATGCCCACAAAGATGAAGAAATAAACTTGGTGGAGGGAATCAATTGCTCTGGTGGGCCTGAAATCAAAGGACATTTGGTAGCAAAGCAAGATATAGCACGATCAGCCACTGGAAACTTGGCACAACGTTGTGCATTAGTGATTTTACTACATGAAGTTGAATTGAGTTAAAGTTAACTGCCTAAAACACTCTTAATTGTGGTAAAATCAATGTAATGCAAGGCCTCAGGTGACTCACTGCTCAACTGCAGCAGAAAAAATTCAATAAAGGACATCAAATATTCAATACATGATTACATTTATTCATAACTATCACAATAAACAATTCCTTCACCATATAAGATCATTAACAGTCTCTAAACTGGAAGCAAGCATCATTTATCATGTAATAAAACTTTATTGCTCCCATTCTAATCAACATAGCTGTCTACATTACAAGTGTATTGACGTCAGACTCTTGAGCAGACAGCTTCATTGATTACAATGTGAGCAATCGCAATAAGCTGTGTGCTTCCAGTGCAGACTAATGTAATAGGAAGTAACTATTTTCTCTGCCAATTTAAAGTAGATCACAATGGGTTTTTATTACATTTAATTCAGTCCAAGTCCGTTTAATTCTATTTGATTATTGTGGTATGACTGGATGATTTTTTATTTTTGTTTTGATATGGTGAATTTTTATGAAGGAAAAAAAATTAAACAAAAGCTAAAACATATCTTATTACTTTAGCTTTTAACTAGCAATGACTTCTCTGAAGCATTGTATGCATTATGCTTTCTTTTAGTATTACTTATTTTTAAATTTACATATCTTGTTATGCATTTTATGCAGGCTAATTTCATCTTTTATTATTATGGGTTTAATCTTTGTATCTACTGTGTGTTTCATCTTTAATCTTACTGTATGTCATATTAATTATGAGATTTTTATCTGTTTTTAACATAACGTATATCACATTTTTTGTAAGGCATTTTGAGCTGCAATACTCATATGAAATTAACTTTTTTAGTTTATTACTTTACTATAAATAATTGCATTTTATGCATTGAATGAAAATGTATTGGGTATGACTATTCCAACTGTGATAATTATTTATTATATTATCAGATTATAATTAAAAAATAATAAAAAAAAAATTAAAAAGAAAGTTAAAGTTAAAAAGTTAATAATACATTAATAATAATCCATAATTATGATTAAAAGAATAAAACACCAACAACAACAACAACAAAAAAATCTATAATAAAATACTATTATCACCACCATTAAATAAATATAGACATTAAATCCCAAAGCTGATCCACTGAATTACTCTCTCTCTCTCTAATATATATACACACACACACATACATACATACATACATACATACATACACACACACACACACAGACATCTAATATAAAGAAATGGGACAGAAAGTACCAGCTACTAACCCTGAGACAGATCACCTATATTTAGTAGTCGCTTTCCCAATAAGAGGTATCGAAAAGAGTTCCCTGTGATTCAGCAGACTTAGCGGATACAGCTCAGCAGACATAACATCATAACAGGCAGCTCAGTCACCTAACAGCGGGGAGCCTGACGAGTCCCTGCGGGATGATGCATGTTTAACCTGAGCTTTTCAGCAGGTCACAGTTGCAGGACCCCTGTGTGGTACATGCTTCTGACTCTTTAGACTAGAGGCGTGTGCGGGGCACAATCACTGAACCCTAACGAGGCAGCGCCGCCGTTAATTGAGGTTGTGAACTATTCACTGCCTACAGTCTACAGCACCTGTGATTAATGTGAGCTATTATGAACATGTTTCCTCTTGTAGCCGCTGGCACACACCTACACAGAGTCAATAATTAGACAATCAGCAGTGTTTGCATGTTTGTGCTACTTCTCAGCATGTGAAGACGAATTGAAAAACTACAGAATCATAACTGCGATGTTTGAAATGCTGCACCGTAGTATTAAAGGAATGAAAATTTGCTGAAAGATGTAGATGAAGTTGTTTCTTCATCGAAACAGATTTGGAGAAATATAGCATTCCATCACTTGCTCCTCTGCAGTGAATGGGTGCCGTCAGAATGAGAGCCCAAATAGCTGATAAAAACATCACAACAATACACACGACTCCAGTTCACCGATAAAGCACTGTTTAAAAGCTGAAACAGCCCAAACAAATACAGTATGTTGGTGGATTTTGATGTGAGAGGACAACAGGGGATGGACTTTTTCCACTGGAGAAAGCTTGTCACTACACAACATGTAAATTGATGGACTGTAGTAGTGTGGATTACTTGTGGATTATTGTGGTGTTTTTATCAGCTGTTTGGACTCTCGTTCTGACGGCACCCATGCACATCAAATCAAAATCCACCAACATATTAGTTTGGGCTGTTTCTGGTTTTAAACGGTGTTTTATCGGTGGACTGGAGTCATGTGTATTGTTGTGATGTTTTTATCAGCTGTTTGGGCTCTCATTCTGACGGCACCCATTCACTGCAGAGGAGCAAGTGATGTAATGCTAAATTTCTCCAAATCTGTTCTGATGAAGAAACAAACTCATCTAAATCATGGATGGCCTGAAGTTTAAAAAAAAAAAAATGAAATAAAAAAAATTCTGAATATTTTCATTTTTGGGTGAACTATTCCTCTAAGCCTCTACAATAGGCAAACACTGCTGTTAAATTAGGCTTTAAAGAAGACATTAAAGATGTTAATTTATTAGTCCAAAAAGACAAGAAAAATGCATTAGAGGCCAGCGAAAGGCAAGCGGGACTCACCGTAGGGACAGGCAGGGAGCCCTGGCGGTTCAGAGAGGAGTTAGATGCGGAAAGGCTGAGAGCGGTTTCTGTCTCACCAGGGCCAGGCCCAGATGCACACTGCTGCAGCTGACATGACAGAGAGGAGGAAGAGGAGGAGGAAGGAGACGCAGAGTGTGAGGAAGCCTAAGAAGGAAGAGAAGAGCATAGGAAGGAAAAGAAAAAAGGCCAGAGATTCATGCACAGTGTAGATCATCGAGCAGATGTGAGCTGAATGGAGAAATAGACCTTAGTCAGAGTAGACGGCATATTAACTGTGACGCAAATGAAACATTTTTAATCATGGTTTGTGAAAATTAGACATGACCTAAGACCTTAAAAGCCCTATTTGGATGCTATTTTTAATCATATCCAGTTAAATATGACGTCTATTCAGACTGAAGTTTACTGTGCAGCAGGAAAGAACAATGTTAAGTGAATGAATTGTGTAAAATATTGGAAGACAAAGGTTTCTATTTTTTGCCTGGTAACTGCTTGTGCTTGCTAGTCAGAGCCTGGGAACAAAAACAGGAAATCACTAAAACTAAAAACACAAACAAATGGCTAAACTTGTGGGTAATATAGCTACTAGCACATAAGGTTACTTTATACCTGAGCTTAAAACTAAGCAACACACCTCAGTGAATCCTTCTGCTCAGTCACGTGGAATGGGAGAGAAAACAGTGGAAACCAAGTCAAATGAAATAGGTAGATGGGTTAGCAAGACAAGAATGAGGACAAAAGCAAGAACAGTGCAAAGCATTGAAACAGCTGCTTTAGTTGCTTTTACAGCAATTTAGATCCTGTTTCCAGTTTAAAGTCACCCCATATAAATGTATAGCATTATATATCTATTTTATATATTTTTCTCCCTTGGTGACCACTTATAAACATAAGTATAATATAACAAATATTTCTAACACTTGCATTGTGCCTTCAAGACTTCTATGTAAATTACCTCTTTACATGTCAAATTAGATAGTGTCTTGCTACCTTTTTCTCATGCCTGTTTGCAAGGTTGTCAGACTTCCCTCTGAGTCCTATATACATTTAATCATTTATTACATGTAAAATGTCTCATCCTTTTATAACAGTCTCTTTGTAAAACTACATGAGAAAAATCACACAAAAAAAACAAGTCTCTGTTCTAAAATGTGTCACAAAAATAACCAAGAACATTGTTAAAAATAAACATCAGTCGCTAGTTTGTAACATTTGGATGCCACAAAAAATATGCAGAGTTGCAGGTGCTACACACATCCACGAATAGCACAAGATTTAAAGGATGTTACCACATTTTACTCTTATTTGAGCTGTTTCTCAAAGACATTAGCTGAATAAACATCAGACATGTTCACACAACACGCAATGAGAAAATGGATGATGTAAGATGAAGACGTACTTTTACTGGTATAATATGACACTGTTTGCCCAAGGCAACACTTGAACTTCAGTAAGACCAACAGAGAATGAATGCTTTGCTTCAAGCAACGTAATATAAGCAATAATCTGACTCTACGGGAAATATAATACCGCTACCATTATGATTAATGGTGACTCTCAGTAGGATGAAAAACATTGCATCAACATTTAGGGAGGGTGAGAATGAGACAGACAGAAAGTGTGTACAGCATGTGTGGGCGCAGCACTGACGGCAGTGATCTAGCTCTCACCAGTTGTCTCTGTTTGGGTGGCAGCGCTGGCGGAGGGAGGGTCTCGTCACTGCTGCTGAAGGAGTCGCTGAGACCGTACACTTCCTGAAAACGCTTCCTATTGCGCTGCTCGTAAATGCTTTCGCTCTGAGGTGTCTGGTAGAAAACGGAAGGCAGCGGCTCAGAATAGTCCTCCATAAACTGCATGTACTTCAGAACTGTGGGTAAACAGGGCAAAAAGTAATTAGGTTAAATCAAGACACAGGCAGACAGGTGGTGAACACTAGCACATGCATAGAGAGGGTAAAGGTTATAAGAGACTGTGAGATGGTGTGAATTTTGCATTTTATTTGGTTTATTTATGAAATTAAGCAGAATTTGGTCATATTCCCATTTTGTGTACAAATGAATACTTATAATTTTCAATATTCTGCTAACTAAAATGAATCTGTATGAAACAGCTGGCATATAAATGTATTAGTATAAAATTTCTAGAAATTGTTATTTGTAATATCTACAATGATTTCATAATAATTTTTAATTAATTAATTAAATTATATAATAATAATAATAATAATAATAATAATAATAATAATTATTATTATTATTATTATGTACAATTAATTAAAAAAATTATCTACATCTATATTTATTTATTGAATATTTTTTTGTTTTTTAAATCTGCATGCAGAGAGACAAAAGCATCTTTGCCTGTATTTTTTAATTCATCCCTTCCCACAAATTGAACAATGCAATGCTCTGTAATTCTGTGTAAATAAAATTTAAAAGAGAAAAACAGTTCAGCATTCTCTGTGTGGCCTCACATAAACTCTTCTATCAAGCCACACAGCTCATGTGCAAATTACGACATGATTCAATCGTCCCTCCCTCCAAACAAGAGTTTTTCAGCAAGAGCTCATTTCCTGCCGGCTTGGGTGAAGCCTTGAACTGTATTCAGTCAGAGATTTCTCCAACAAAGGCATTATTCCATCTGACCTCACACTGAAACTGACATCACTGTTTCCCAACCCCTACCCAACACTGAGGGGCTTTGCAGAGAAAAACTGGTGAAAAACTGTCTTTGCCATACCTTGCACACATTACATAAGGAATTAAGTGAACTATGCAAACAGCTTAGTCTGAAGACCAACAGAAAAGCCAGGGCTTAAACTATGTGTTTTGTTTGGTCATAGTACTCCAAGATTAAATGTTGCTTTTAATGTTGGCATGAAATTAAAATTCACCCTATTTTCCAAATGCGTGTTATTGATCTTATTGTGAACGATTAATTTATTTTTTTGACTTAATCATTTTTAAATCAAAATGTTATAACTTGATCTTAACATGAAATGAATTCTCTCTGGTTGTGAGTGCCAGACTTCTACAATAATTTTGCTGAATCACTTTAACTGCAAGTTTGCATTCAGATCCACCACCATTCAATCAACATCCGATGGATAGAACCAAGTCCCCGCCCTACATTTCTTTATTTTTCAATAATCCGCTTTACTTCGATGTATATTACAATATGGATGAAAAGACCTTAAAATTCTTCAGCAATTCAAATATTTAAATACTGGCAACTTTTAATTTTTTACTTTCACTATTTGTAGTTTTTTTCACTGAGGGTAACACCAGCTGTGAGACTCTAGGTGAGTGTTTAAATCATTGTTGAGAAAGTTTCACTGAGGGTAATTTTCATTTTTTGATGAACTATTCCTTAATAACAATAACAACCAACAATCTTTTTTTTTTCCCAGCACCTTCAGAAAATCCTTTTTTTTTTTTCTTCTTCATACACAAACCTTTCTATTTTTTGACATTTTTGCCTTTACTGGGACAGGACAATATAGAGATTTGACAGGAAGCAAAATGGGAGAGAGTAGGGGACGTAACTGGGAATGATAACTATAAAGTTTTACTAATCATTCTAATTCTATAAGGACAGGGAAGTCCACACCATAACTGTAAGAAATGTTGGAATCACTTTTAGAATGAATTTTTCCAGATGATGAACAATAAACCATTATTTATCCAACTTTAAAGAGCTCGAGCATTTAAAGCAACAGACAACAAAACTGCAGCGCAGTTGCTTATAATAAACTGCTTAAAAAAACATCGACATTATCATGCATTGATGTGGACACTAATATAGTTATATAATTCTTGTTGTCTTAACTTGATTTTCCCAAAGTGCAACAGCGCTACATTGTTAGATCCAACTAGACAAGTGTTTCTTATTCTGACATGCTATCCTACAAACAACATTTGAATTCCTCATACTCACTATGGCGACTCTTCTTCTCCGGCAGGGGTGGAGGGCTCTGAGGGATCTGTGCGTTCTCAGCAGGGCCAAAGTGTTCCATAAATTCTCCAGGGGTCGAGGGTGGCATTGTAGGAAATAGGGGGAATGGTGGGGTCTGCATGTCCTCATCAGAAACATTATCATATTGAGAGTACAGTCTTTCCACCTGAGGCGGAGGGGGTCGCCGTTCCTTCTTCGGGAGAGCGGGCGGAATCGATTGAAGCTGAACAGGGAAGGAGGATGATTCATTGTGAGACTCTGGGAGCGGGCTCAGACAACCCCCTGTGTGTGCGGGAGGGATCTGGTCGATGCTAGACAGGTCCTGATGCAGGAAGTCATAATCGGGGTCGTAGCTCTCCGCTGTGTCTGAGTAAAGCAGGGGGACAGAACAGAGAAGAGAAAACTCATCAATATATTTAAACCACTCTTGGGCCGTGTGGTCTGACAAGCTATCGTTTCAAAGTAACTTTCTCAACAATGATTTAAACACTCACCTAGAGTCTCACAGCTGGTGTTACGAGAACACTGTCCGCTGTCCTGCTCCAAAGATGACAGCTGTTCATCTGACTTACTCAATATGCCGATGCTGCCACATGGGGACAGTCGTGGCGATTCCCCTCCATAGGAGTGACTGCCTCCTGAAAAACGCCTCTGTAAGGCATCTGCCTCATATTCCTTTAGATGAAATTAAGAACAGTTAACCTCAAGAAACAATCAAACATTAAATATTGACTCACCTTAATGTTTCAAACCGGTATGACTTTTCTCTTCGGTATCAAAACATTTTTAAAATAATGTCTTTGGACCCCATGACTTTCATTTCATGGACAAAAACAGTTAAACTGTCCTTCCAAATTCCTTTTTGTGCTCCACAGATTATATTAGGGTCAGTAAATAATGGCAGAATTAAAATTTTTTGGTGAACTATCTTTTCAAAAGTCACCCTAGCTACTACTATATATATAACGTGTGTGTGTATATATATATATATATATATATATATATATATATATATATATATATATATATATATATATATATATATATATATATATATATATATATACACACACACGTTATATATACACACGTGTAAGTATATATTTTATATTATATAATTTATTTATTTATATATATAAAATATATAAAAATATAAATAAATAAAATATATATATATAAATAAATTATATAATATAAAATATATACTTAAATACACACACGTGTGTGTGTGTGTGTGTGTGTGTGTATATATATATATATATATATATATATATATATATATATATATATATATGAAAATTAAAATTTTGTCATTAATCACTTACCCCCATGTCGTTCCAAACCCGTAAAAGCTTTGTTTGTTTTCAGAACACAATTTAAGATATTTTGAATGAAAACAGGGAGGTTTGTGACTGTCCCATTGACTGCCAAGTAATTATCACTGTCGAGGCCCAGAAAAGTATGAAAAGCATCGTCAGAATAGTCAATCTGCCATCAGTGGTTCAATCTGAATTTAATGAAGCGACGAGAACACTTTTTATGCACAAAGAAAACAAAACAACGACTTTATTCAACAATCTGTCTCCTCTGGTTCAGTGTAGCGCCATTTTGGAAAATATCTGCTGGACGCAAGCAGCATACGCTCTTCTGTGTCAGCCGCACCACAAGGAAACGTCTTCTATGTTTGTTTACGCTTTGATTTGAATGAAAACTGCGTATCCAGTATGCGGCTGACACAGAAGAGTCGCTTCAATAAATTCAGATTGAACCGCTGATGGTAGATGGACTATTCTGACAATGCTTTTCATACTTTTCTGGGCCTCGACAGTGATAATTACTTGGCAGTCAATGGGACAGTCACAAACCTCCCAGTTTTCATCCAAAATATCTTAAATTGTGTTCTGAAGACGAACTAAGCTTTCACGGGTTTGGAACGACATGGGGGTAAGTGATTAATGACAAAATTTTCATTTTGGGGTGGAGTAACCCTTGAATGTTGGTTGGTAATTAACGATAAACCATTGACTGATTTTATTATTATTTATTTTTTATCTATATAATGAATGTCAGTGAAGTGCAATGTTGTTTTGGACCAAAATGAGTTTCATTTTATGGACAAAAATGAAAAAAAAAAAATGAACTATCTGTGGCAATCTTTAATGTCATCTTAGCTACTGAAAACCTGAGTGACCTTTCATTGCACTAAACTTCAGATTAGTTCTGAGAGGTTACTAAAGATCAGTTTTAGGGGAAGAAGTCTCGTGAGCCACAACATTGTCATTTAAGGCCCACATTAGGCTCTTCAGTTGTAGATTGGAGCATCAAGGGAACACCAAAATCTCACCTGTCGACAGATACCAATAGGAAGACTTGATCCACTTGTGGTACGACTCATTGGTGCAACCACGGCAATCCTTGTGGGAGACGGTGCCGACTGACGCTTCTTTGGGGGAAGAGCCGGTGGACTGCAAAGGTAGAGTTTGTTTAGCTAATACTAGCATCCAAACAGATGTCATATTGACAGGTAAATTAGTCTCAGACAAGATGTCAATCAAGAAACCTACAGACAAATTCTGTGTTAAGAAAATCTGCAACCAATCCTAAGCAACCAGGAACATTTTTGCAAAGCGAAAGTGGAATCCAGCTCTGGAACCACAAACCACAACTTCATAAATCAGTCATTCAGTCAGTCTGGTTAGTTGCTCTGTCGCCCCAAAACAGCTGCTAACAGTGAAGTCATACAGCAGAACGACTAGCAGAAGAACTGACTCATAGTGAATGTAGAGTATGTCTGGCTGACATTTACAAATACCGATTAACTTTTGAATAACCAGTCTCAGCATACCAGGTCAGGACAAATTTTCTTGAAGTCTTAAATTGTTTCACCAGACGAGAGGCTCGAGTGGAGATTAAATAAGGTTCTCGCTATGAAGGGAAACTATAAAACACCTGGAGGATCTGTCGTAGTCCTAACACGGTCATTTATTTTAACAGTCTGACTGATGTAAACTCATTTTCGGCTGTGAGCCGAGAGACTGTTGGCCATGAAAGCATCTACATGCCATTTCAGTGAGCTAACTGTGCTTCACAGCGCATTTGGGATATTAGGGCTGCAACAACGACTGAAAACAGACAACAACAAATTTCATTATTAATCAGGGCGTTGTACTGCGCACACAGAACTTTCATCAGAGATGTCACTTGCAGTTTTAAAAAAATTGTTTTAATTAAAAAAAGTGAGCTGCAGTGGGAAAAAAAAAAAAAAAAAAAGTGTATGATGCAAGTTGTCTGAAGCATGTGAGCATGCTGAATGCATATAGTTTCATATGGTTCGGGTTGTCACATCAAACACTTTGACAGAGTGAGCAATGTGAACAATGTGGTTGAGAGGTTTTTCACCACAACACAACTTAGACTTTACGGTAACGGGTTATATTCTTATAATGTGAATATTTCCAATTTGAAAAGCAGCTTGTCCTAACAACAAGTGTGCAGTTAAATGTTGCAGCCTTGTTCAATGTCAAATACTTGATAGATTGTGCAAATACTTGTTTCTTATTGAAAGAGAGTGCAATCATTTTTAAAATGCTGGATATGAAAAATTTAGGTTTTAAATAACTGAAATGTACAATGCTGTATCTAAATCTAAATAGCATAAATCTAAATCATTTGCACTTCTGCACCACCACAGTCCTTTCACAGTATCAGCAAAATTCAAGTAGTCGATACCGGAGTAATTTCACAATACATCATGCCAATTTCAATACAGCAATATTCAGTAGCAATGAAAATGCTAGGGAACACAATTATTTATGTAAATTATTAAAGTTAAGTTGCTAAATATTAAAATAAAAATTAACAAATTAAAATAATGGCATGTTGCAATCAAGGATTTCTCAATGAAGTAAACACTGCTTCCAAATTTTCCATTAATTATTCAAGTAAACAATCAATAGCAGTGAGTAGTCATTTTCTTCTTATTAATATTATAAACAATGAAATTAATGGAAAAAGCAGTGTGAACATTCTGCTAAACGCCTGCATTCATGTTCCAAAGCAGAAAGAAGGTCACAGGGGTTTGGTGAGTAAATAACAGGATCACAAATTTTTCATTTTTGCGTGAATTAACCCTATTAGGAAACAAGCTTAAATTATAGACCAAAAAAAAAAAAAAAAAACTTGCTGCTGAGTGAACAAACCAGGTGGTAGGCTAAACTTGGTATCAAAATAATCTCAAACAAAAAGCTTATATTTCGGAGACAGACTTGTTGGAAGGCTGGAAACACGCCAAAAACATGGAAATGCCAGCAAATAATTCAGAGTACAAAGCGAACTCTCTCAGCGGCACAACCTAATCCTCTCCTGTCTAGACTTGGCATCAGTATATCGCTTCTTGCTGTTTCTGTCTCTCTTGTCTCTTTCAGTCTTCAGTGGAGAGCTGACACTGTTAAGTTAATTTCTCAGAAAACAGCCCGTATGTCAATGACTCTCTGCTAGAGGAAACCAAGCCTTCGCTGCTGCACCCTACAAAGACCTGAATTCTCAAGAATACCACTATTTATATCTCTTTTTCACACCTTTTCTTTTAGGCTTCCCACAAACCGAGATGGGTCTGTGCAATCATCTGTAGCCAAGACCAGCACTTAAAACATACACGACATGCTGCTGCAAACCACATCACGCCTGTGATCTCTAAATGTTTACTGCATGTAATCCAGATAAGATAGCACAATAAGATAACACAGCATACTTCATATTTCCTCTTGTAAACTGTACCACCTTACACTCACTTGTTTCACTGCATAAAGCTTATAAGACTAAATAAACAGCAATTTCCAGGAGCACAGTACACAATAGGGCCTGACATTTTCTGTAGTTTTTTTCCCCTTTTTCTATAGGGTTTGCCATTTTTAAACCCCAAAATGTAGAATATATCTTAAAGCAGTTTAATTCCCTGATGTGTAATTTTGCACTATTCTAGTGTTAAATTTTGAATAGAAATTAAAGTAAATAGAAAAACTGAAAATGAAATAGAAAATTTAAATAAAACATTATTTCAATAATAATAAAATATTATTTATAAATTGAAAAATATATTTTTTAAATCAAAACTATGACAAAATTTGTAACAGTAGGAGCAGCTAGTTTGAGACTATTTTTTTTTCAAATATTTACACACACACATATATACATATACACACATATTATATATATATATATATATATATATATATATATATATATATATATATATATATATATATATATATATATATATATATATATACACACAGTATATATGAAAATATTTAATAACACTAAAACATTTTTTATATTTGATATTTGTATTATATTTTACATTTATTTATTTAATATATAATATAAAATTTGAAAATATAATATATTGAATTTTGAAAATATATTGAATATTTAATAATATTAAAACATTTTATTTTGTGTGTACAGTGTACACACATACACACACACATATATATATACACATATACATATATATATATATGTATATATATATGTATATATATATATATATATATATATATATATATATATTAATAACATTAAAACACTGTGTATTTATTTTATATATTTTTACTTTACATTATTTATTTTATATATAAATCCCATTAAGATTTATTTAGACATTTTCATACCAATGTTCAGGCACTTTGAGTCCAGGTAGAGGAGGTTTAGGAGGGGCCACTTCCTCATCAGGGACGTTATTTGGGGTCTCTGTGACCTTGGCTGGGGTAGGGGTATCATTCAAGATGGTTTCTTTCGACTCAACGACAGGGGGCTCTGGAACACTGCCATAATAAAGTGGTAGAAATGAATGACACAGCATTTCAGCGCTGACACACAATATTGTATTATTGGTCGACAGCCCAGCTGGCGACTTGTACTGAATTTGAAGGTGGCTTTCAACATCACCCACCTCAATTTTAAAGAATTTCTCAAGGCATAATGTTGTTTTTCAAAAAGGTTTCCATTTACCGTTGTGGACTGGCGACAGGAGGCAAGGTTTTGACAGGTGTCGTAGGGGAGGGGTGCTCCTGTTTCTCAATGGCGACTTTAACCAGCTCCTACAGGAAACCACAGGCAAAGTCAGCTTCTAACACTATCAACTAAGAACAAAACCCATAGCTAAATACAGCTGGATTATGGGCAGAAAATAGCTGTCAGACAGAAGACAAGTCATGACAGAGTTCTATAGACTATTAATACCTTCACACCATCCAGCACTGCTTTGATCACAGTGGTGACAGTTGTAACTGTTTCTTTATCTTCCAAATTCACCCCCTCCAGCATCACTTGGTCCGACCAGCGAATGAGGTTTGCAAGACTTTGATAGAGTCGACTGAGACAGGAGGAAACTTTTGAACTGGTGACAGATGGACGGGGAAATAAAATATTTATATAGTTCAGGCAGAAAACATGTTGTTTGAAAGCTGAACAATAAACTCAAAAACATTTTTACCTGCTCAGTATCTTGCCATCAAGTTGTACCAAGCCCATGATGGCCTCCAGAACTTTGCTAGCAGAACCAGGAAGCATTTCCAAGACCTTCTTGTCCACCGCCATCTTGTCGATAATCGTTTTGAAGTACCGCAAAGCGCTGACCACTTCTTTCTCATGCTCCTCTAATCGACTCAGACTCTAAATGTGGTAAAAAGAGAGTCACCAAAACCAATGTCTTCAATACATCCAAAGACAACAACGTGCTTATTTGCCTTCAGATCGCCCATGTTTTCAGACCAAAAGCTTTGTTTATAAAGCTAACATCATCTACTACCTTGGTGACGGTTTTCTCTGGGGACTTCACGGGTTGTTCTGGTGGTTGTTTGGACTTTTTGTTTGATGGTGTCCGCTTGATTTTGGGAGAGTGGAATTTGTCCTTTAGTTTCATTGTAAATGATGTCAAGTGGGAACGCTGGGACTCTGAAGGAAGACAAAAACACACATTATTATGAGATGAATTAGCTCAAAAAAGTTTATTTGCGCATTTATATATATATATATATATATATATATATATATATATATATATATAATTTTTTTACACACTGTTACCAGAATATAAAGTGACTCATTTTGTGATACACAGCTCTGTGATAGACAGTTAATAATTATAATATTTATTGACAGTTTGAATTAGCTTTTATTTTTTTTATTTTAGTTTAAGTTTTAGTAATTATTTTTTAATGTGATTAGTCATTTTCATTAGTTTTTTTTATTTTTAGTTTTACCTGTATTTTTTATTTTAGTAATTTTATTACTTCAACTTAAACTTATTTTATTTCAGTTAAGCAACATTTGTAATTGTAATTTTTGTTATCTAATATTTACACTGTATTTCTGTTTTATTTCAGTTAACAAAAACATTTACCCCCGGTTTCACAGACAAGGCTTAAGCCTAGTCCTAGACTAAAATGTAAGTCTGAGCTGTTATAACTGAAAGAAACTTGCACTGATTGATCTCAAAATATATCAGTGCCTTTGTTTTGTCTCAAAAAGCACACCTTAATGATTTAATTTTTAAAATCATTTTATTGTTAGCTAAACATAACTACACTAACCCAAAATATTCATGTAATATTGCAGTAATTTAGGCAGCAGCTTTCCAGTTCACTGCTCTATGAGACATCAACCTTATTCTGTATCTTGGGAATATATGCAAGATGAGACGCAGGCCTTTGTGTACAGTGAAATCCTGTTCGAATACAAACTGAATTGGTCACAGTGGGACTTACCGCTCTCTTGGAGCGTGCCGCTCTGGAATGAATTCTAGTGATGACACTATTGTGCAGGCCACAAAACCATTTAGGGGCAATTTATCCTCACACACATTAAAGGAATGAAGTGCTCGGGGTTTCCGAGGGCGCTCTGTGAACTTTCAAATCATATGATACAGAAAAAGCAAGAAAGAGTCCGACAAGTGAGTTTAATGGAGATTTGTCAGGATTGACTCATGTGGATATTAGCTTTGAAAGTTTGGGTGTGCCTGAAGTGTTTAGGCTAGCGAAACATCTTTCTGAAAAAAACTCTACAGTTTTGAAAGTTGTGAAAATTATATGATCTATGAGTTTAAAAGTCTATGGGTTTCAGTTTACATCTTACGTGTAAACATGATTTACTAATTAGCTAGTTAGAACCAGCTGGTTTAAACAGGAAAGACATTCTGATTTGAACAATCAAAAATCTTGTATTGGCTGAGTCATTGTTTATATTTTAGGACCGATTTCCTGGAACAAAAAGATTGTAAATGTACATTTAAATTTGTTGGACCTCAAAAAAGACAACAGCAGATTCAACGGTTACTGAAAGTAAATGCATTTAAAATTGCGCAGGACTGGAATTACCCAGTACGATGGAAGGCTTATCTGATGTTTATCTGACAGTAACTGATGTGACTGCTAATTTTAACAGGTTAAATTGCCCATGAGATCCAACTTCCTGAAACACTGTCTAAGAAAACGCACCGCTCTGCTAATAAAAACACGGCAAACTAATAAGGTGTGCATGTGCTTTCAGAGGATACTATCTTTCCATCCGCTTCTTGATCCTCACGCAGTGGGAAGTGCAGTCTACTAATTCATATCCTTTTTTTTTTGCATATCCTCTTCTGAAACAAAGTAGTCGACCACAAACTCTGAACGGAGTTTTATTCCCCTCTTTCACGCTTTCAAGAACCGTCATCAACCTCTGATCACATCTTAACCTAAAGTTTCCACCGCCAAGATGAGCTACAACCAAACACAGAGTCTGGGTTTAAAACATCAATGCATGAAAGCTTCATTAAAGTAAAGTAGTCTGTTAAATGAAAACCTGTTTTTAGACAAGAATTTGTACTGCGTCTTGCATTGATTTTGATCCTTTGTGTTTTATCATTCTCAATCAAATTTGTACAAAACTGCATTTCACAACAGCTCTAGGCTATATTTAAAACATAAAAATGGCAAAGTAACAAAGAAAACTGAAGATAAAAATATTGTCGGCATGACCTGATAAACTTGAAAAGCACAAAGAAACTTCTCTTTTCAGTTTCTGACTCTTTTGTTTCTAAAATAATGCAAACATTTCTACCAGCTAAAAGAAGAACAGTTCGAGAGAGATGTCTGAAAGCAGAAGACACTGGCCAACATCCTCCTACGCAAACCAGCATCTACATCGCAGTGCCATTTACAGATGAACAACTGAACTTCTGACAAGAAGTTACCCACAAGTGATTCAAATTTCTCTGAACCCTCAGAGAAAGGAAGTGACAATGCTGGTAACCTCACAGAGAAGTTAACAGACATTTAGCTTTATTCATAAAAGTCACACATACATACACTGATTGAGTGCAGGAGAGTAAAACATAAAACTTGCACTGAACAGTTTCTGCACCACTCTCTCTAATCTAGCCTGACATGAATCAAGTGATTCAAAACTTATTAAAGGAGTAGTGAAAATTTGCTGAAAATGGCTCATCCAAAGGCCATCCAAGATATACATGAGTTTTTTTATTTATTTTTTTGTCATTGGAACAGATCTGGAGAAATTTAGCAATACATCACTTGCTCACCAACGGATCCACTGCAGTGAATGGGTGCCGTCACAATGAGAGCCCAAACAGCTTTATTTAAATTACAGCTTTAAAATTTTGTAACAAGTATTCCACTTGCACAAAAAATATAAACATATAAACCGCAGATATATTTATTAATGATAAGATGAATTATGCATCAATTTCAATGCATCTCAGAGCATATTGCGCATGACATATAACATAACATCCAAATCGTTTGTTTATCTATCTGAAGCTCTGAGTGAACTGTTAACCTATAGTAAGTGACACAAACTTCTCTAAAACCTCTGAGAAAGGAAGTGACAGTAGTCGTTACTTGTCAATGTAAAAGTTCTTTCATCAAATCACAAAAACATGAGTAGAAATCTTCAATTTAACAGGTAAAGAGCATATCTCTATATAGCTGTCCATATTTACATTTGTATACCTCATATAGATTCGACTGTACATAACTAATAATCTATCTCATTTGTCACAAGCTCGTTTAAACTATACGAACATTTATACAACATATACGAGGAAATGTGTCATATAAACCGTTCAAATTATTAATTTTAATGATAATGAGTACGTTTAAATACACAGAATAGTACATTTTGTGGACAGCAGAACAGACCATTACAACACACCAAAACACGACCAGAAAGGGCCAGACAGCAGCACAAAAACAACTGTAACGCAAACTCTATAGATAACATGTGCCACATAACGCAAACTACATATTAAAATAAACAGCATATAGGAGAAAATGGATGAAAACTAGAAGTCTGACAGCTAGCTAAAGTCAACAACAGCGCTATAAGTAGCGCCGTCCACACCCAAATACAGCTGTCTGAGACAAACCCATGTAGACATTAATAACAAATTCTCTTATAAATGTATTTAAAGACCCGAATATATCATCTAAGGCATTTATATGTCGCGTTTGGTTATTAAAAATAAGATAAAGATAAGATGCTTTGGTTCTGTCAGTGGCCTTGAACCCTTGTCTGACGCTAATGCTAACACGGCTAACTGAAGTTCATCTTCACATTATTAATAAATGTAAACAAATGCAAACACTTACCTTGCTTACTGTCTATTTTTCCAGACATTTTGGTGACAGTAAGTGAGCTGGTCACGATTAACAATCGAAAGATGTTCGTTTCTCGCCGTTATTCCAGCATCTTAAGGAGACAGACCGGTCGGTGTGGTCCTGGTCTGTGTATGTGTGTGTTTGGCTCTGCCTCCTCCATCCACACATACACACGCTCACGCACACGCTCACACGCTCACACACTCACTTAGATATGGAAGGCCAAAAGGGCCAAAAACACGTGAATTTTAACGCGTCAACAACGCAGCGCGTTAAATACGCCTATTCAACGTGTTAATTACGCGTGAAATATGCCTTAAAAATCAGTTTGAACGGGTCAGTGTCATTGGCTGCTGAAGGCTTGGGTCAAACCATTTATGTGAGCTTAGGGGGGTGTACCATTCATAGACTAGGCTACCACCATTTAACATGCTATTGATCAGCTTATTCAGCCTAATTATTTTGTCTTTTGTTTTTTTTGTTTTTTTGTTTAGCCTATAGTAATAATTTATTTAAATCACAGTTTTATTAAAAAATTGATAAAAAATAAAATTTCCTCTTTTTTTTCTCCACTCATGCCTTTTTGTAAATAAACACACTAGTGAACATTCTAGCTTTAACAGTGATCAAACTTAAGTTAGCATAAGTATTAACATTTGTGTGGGGAAATCAGTTAGAGTGGAGGTAAGCAATCAATGCAGGTTTAAGAGACAGGCCACTGCAATCAATATCTGTCTTTGGAAAACAATCAATATCTTTGTAATCAACAGTTTTTATTGTGCTTACATTTACAATTATCGCCAACAGGTGGTGCTTATTGAAACCTCTTTTTGTTCAGAGATTATGCACTCATCAGACAAACAGTAATTAGGTACACAGGTGATGTTATCCATTTAAATGAATTTAAAGACTTGAAGTATTTAAATATGGTATTTAAGACATAGGTATTTAAGACTTTCAGGATTAGAATGAGATCTTGTACTCAGGTCAGGACAGCAGAAGTATTCTACTGCTACCACCATTAAAGATCCTCCTATTTATTTTTTTTCTTTTTGTTATTGAAGAATGTTAGTACCCAAACTAATTTAGTATTTTCCATACTATGGAAGTTAATGGACCAACAACTGTTTGGTTTCTAACATTCTTCAAAATATTGTCTTCTTTGTTCCACACAAGAAATAAACTCATAGAAGTTCAGAACAACATGAGGGTGAAAGAATGGCAGAATTTTCATTTTTGGGTGAACTATCCCTTTAAGTCCTGTTATGATCTGACAAGTTCAGTGTTTTAAAGGGGTTCCAAATTGAAATCAGTGGTTACTAAAGAGACAAGGTATTACTCTGACTTAACCCTTGTGCAACCTTTTGGACATTTATGTCCTTTTCGGGTTTTTATTTATTTATTTATTTATTTATTTAATTAATCATTTTGCCTGCTGCATAAATTTTGGCACAGGTGTGTATTTTTATTGGAATTTTACTATTTCATCCCCATTTCCTTTAATAAATATATTTTGCACTAGGTACAAAAAAAATGTTCCTCTCAGGCCCTTTTGGACAAAAATGTTCACTTTGAAACCCATTAAAACTGCTATTTTTAATCACAGTGCCATTTAACTGTAAAATTATGCAATTTTTGTTAATAGGCTTTCATTATATTGGCAAGGCTTCAAAATTATTATTTTTTTACTATGTTTTACCAGATGGTGCAATTTTTTCAGGTTTGGCCGAAAAAACTTGACGCTGATGCATCCAACGAGTGAAATGCCCGTTCGCGCTCAGCTGTGAGCTCGTCACAGGTAAATTGTAATGGCAGTGCATTTGAGGAAGAGTTTATGCGAGGATAGTTTATGGATTCCACAGATCACATGCACCTGCAGCGCTTCTGTGAATGGAGAAATCAAAATAAAACTATAGGCTTACATAAAAGGAATAGCCTATATTGGGCTATACAATAAATATATTTCATTTAAATCTTTGACAGAATAACAAAACGAAAGAAAAATATGTGCTGAATTTCAGTTTATTACATTCACAGAAAGGAAAACGAGACAGCAGAAAGTAGTTTTCTTTATTTTGCAAATGCTTTTATTTTACAGTTTTTTTTTTTTTGTTTGTTTGTTTTGCATAACCAACCAGCACTGGTATTGCCACATCGCGTGCACCGGCGCCTCACATGCACACAGACAACAACATATTTTGCAACATTGCAGCCTATTCATTATCAAAATAAAGTACAGTTAAAGAAACGTATAAAAAGTTACACTGCTCCGTTGTACAATCTGTTGCGTTCAGCGCAGGGCCGTCGCCAGAAAATCTTCAATGGGGGAGCACACTTTTTATGATTTCAGAAACAGACATTCACCAAAAAAAAACAACAGCCTGTATTATTACTTAAATAGAAGTTCTACATTAATTAGGCTATATATAGAACTTTATAACTTGAATAAAGTTCTATATTAAAACAGAAAAAAAGTTTTCTGTTTACAGCATGTTTTTGAAGTTGAACAACAATCACAGACATATCTGTTAAGATCTCATGAGCAGCTGAGCAAAAGGAAATTTTTTATAAGGAATCACGTAGGCTATGTTAACTGTCTTATATGATTTATCTATGCTACATCATGCTACACTATACGTTATGCTAAAACTATTTTCTGCCATCTGTATTACAAATGGGAATGTAACGAATTAATGACAATTTTACATTTAAACTTCTCAATAAATTTAAAAGTTCCTAGTTAAAAGCATGCAGTAAAGTAGGCCTAATTTGTAAAATTTTAAAGCTATTTTTAAAACATTTGCTGCATAAATTTTAAACAGAATCTGCTATACACACATCAGACAAAATTGTATTTAGAAAAAAAAAAGAATTTGTCAACAAATCCTTTAAATTTTACGGTGTTCAGACAAAGGAACATAAAAATCAGAAAACATGAGCAGCTATAAAATTATAGTACAAATATATATATATATATATATATATATATATAAATGACTAAATAAATCACTAATTATAATAGCATAAACAACATATAAAAGTCTAAACAACATAACCAGACATATTACAAAATAAAACACAAATTATAATGGCATTCATTATAAACAACAAAAGTCTAAACAAAACGAATTCAAAGAGAAACTGAATTGCACCTCCCTCGTTCGGCACGAATAGCCTACAAATATTTCCCAGGTGAGGCTCCGGCGCGATCGGTTAGAATTTTTGTCCAATGTTACCATCCAAAGTTACGAACTAAACTTATGCGCAATAATGGTTTTATGTGAATAACGCATAAAACATTTGTAAATTAAGCACCGTTTCCATCTAGTGAGTTGAAGAGAACAAAATCGTCAGTTCCTGATTGCTAAATATCATAAAAAAAATTTTAATTTGCTGCAGCGGGAGAAGGCCTAACGTTATATGATTATTTTTTTGTATAAAATAAATTAGGAGCTTCAGAGCGTGCAGATGAAAGGTGGTCATGTTATCTTATTTTCGAAACCTGCGTTTTGGGAACGCAAATCTGGGAGTTAATTATAACGAAGCACTTTGACGAGACTTTGCTCAAGCATTTTAGAATGACAAAACTAGCATTTCAGATGCTATGCAAAGAGTTCGGTCTGTTGGTTTGTCCAGTTATGCTGTCCCATTGATGCGCATTAAGGGATTTATTTAAAACTGTTTCCATCTTAGTTTATGGGCATGTTTTCTTACCGGATAAAAATTTTAACCTAGTTGAGTGGATAAGTTTTTTACGCGCATTTTTAGAATGTATGCACATCTTGGCGTTTCCATCTAGAGTTTTTTTATGTGATATACCAAAATGTGCATAAAAATAGGTGCATGGAAAGTTATTCGTTTCCTGTTAATTTACCGATTAGTGGTCCTTTGAGATAAATGATTTGTTTGGAAATATTTAATTCTAGATCAGTACAATGAATGTTTTCTCAATAGTAAGTTCGCTCGTGATAGTCAATTCAAAGTCAATTTATGCAAATAAATATTACGCCAAATAGAAACAGAAAATCATGCTATAGGCTATGCACTTTCATGAGATCTGGTTGGCCTACAACAATTAATTTGTAGGCTATTTTACAAATGGGAATACAACGAATTCATGAGAATGTTTTACATTCAAGCCACCTGTAAATGTATAATGAAAAGTTCTTTAAAAGCATCTGGAATGCAAAAGTAATTTTTAAAGCTGTTTTTAAAGCATTTGCTGAATGGATTAAAAAAAATAATAGGCTAAAAGTCTAATAAATAATTCACATATCAGACAAAATTGTGTTGCAGCAAATCCTTTAAATTTTAGAACAGAACAACATAAAAATCAGAAAATATAAGTAGCTATATATAGAACAAAGTTTTACATACATATATGCCATTATAATTTGTTTTATTTTTAATTGTATAGAATTATAAAATAAAACGTAAATTATAATCTAGCGGATTACATAGCTTAATGAAAGAGTTTCTGTTTTCGATTTGAATTATTAAGTTTTAAAGTAATAATTTAAAGCTTTCTATAGATATATATTTTTATCATGTCTAGAAAAAAAATGCAAGTGATCGCGTTGATGCCTTCATGTCCTGCAGAGCGCGCTTCAGCTTCCACTCTCCACACAAAGGATTGGATATGCGTCTGATGGTGCCGTCTTTGATTTGGCAAAACCATTATGCTAATAATATAATAAAAAAGCTAACAACCATTAGTCTAACGACAGTTTGATTATTTGCATGAAAACACTTCAGTTAGCCTAATCGAGCACTGGATGTATTAAAACTAAAGAATTATATTCGTATAGACTGAGATGTGATGAACTGTGAACTGTAAACAGCGATAAGGTGAAGCTAACAGTGGTCCGAACCAACCTTACGAAAGTATGACTTACAGAAGGTATACTTAACTAAGAACATTTTGGGAAACTGGTATTAACGATAAGGTAAGTTAAGAAGGTGTCGGGAAACACAGCCCAGATCTCTTCCTGTTTTGTTTTGTTTTGTTTTTTTTCTTTTTTGAGTAAAGAAAATGCTGTACTTTATTATTATTATTATTATTATTATTATTAATTATTATTATTATTATAGGCAAAGAAAAAGTTTAGAAATAACGTTATTAATCAGTATTTTTTCTGGCCAAACCGGTTTCGGAACGATAATAATACAGAGGAACGCAGGAACAGAAACGTTAAAATATCTATTCTGTTCGGAGTGAACCGATTGAATTTTTTTTTTTTTTCATTTTCAAGACCTGCTTTAAATTCATTTAAATGGATAACATCACCTGTGTACCTAATTACTGTTTGTCTGATGAGTGCATAATCTCTTAACAAAAAGAGGTTTCAATAAGCGCCACCTGCTGGCGATAGCTGTAAATGTAACCACAATAAAAGCTGTTGATTACAAAGATATTGATTGTTTTCCAAAGACAGATATTGATTGCAATGGTCTGTTTCCTAAACCTGCATTGATTGCTTACCTCCACTGTAACTGATTTCCCCACATAAATGTTAATACTTTGATGCTAACTTAAGTTTGATCACTGTTAAAGCTAGAATGTCCACTAATGGTGTTTATTTACAAGAAGGCATGAGTGGAGAAAAAAGAGGAAATTTTGTTTTTTATCAAATTTTTCATAAAACTGTGATTTAAATATATTATTTCTATAGGCTATACAAAAAAAAAGAAAGAAAAGAAAAGAAAAAAAGACAAAATAATTAGGCTGAATAAGCTGATCTATAGCATCTTAAATGGTGGTAGTCTACACCCCCCTAAGCTCACATAAATGGTTTGACCCGAGTCCTCAGCAGCTAATGACACTGACCCGTTCAAAGGTATTTTTTAACGCGTATTTCACGTGTATTTAACACATATTTCACGTGTATTTAATGCGTATTTAACACGTTGAATACGCGTATTTAACACGTTGAATATGCGTATTTAACACGCTGATTTTTCACGCGTTAACAACATGTATTTAACACGTGAAATACGCGTATTTAACGTGTTACTGACGTGTTAAAATTCATGCATTTTTGGCTCTTTTGGCCTTCCATACTCAGACACAGAGAGGCCAGCAGTAGATGATGATGGTGAGTGGAAGTGTGTGATTTCTGCAGTACTGTCGCCCCCATACGGTGAAAATAACACATTGACAATGTAAGCAAAATTGGAAAGTATATTATATTATATTATATTATATTATATTATATTATATATTTTAATTTAATGTAAAAAAATATATAAATTCCTGGAAAAATCTGAACATTTTTGATATTGCTGGGCTTCAGAAGCATTACACAGTATCATTATACAGCAATGTAAAACAATGCAAGCCGAAATGGAAAGTTATATATTATGTTATATTATATTATATTATATTATAGGGGAATTTATATATAATATAATATAATATAATAAAAGAAATGTATTAATATAACATAATTTTGTGAAATAAGTGACTGAAAGAAAGGTTTAGTTTTTGTCAGACATTTATATTTTTGATATTAAATGAAATGAAATGAAATGAAATGAAATTTAATTTAATTTAATTTAATTTAATTTAATTTAATTTAATTATAAATATATAACTTTCCATTTCGGCTTGCATTGTTTTACATTGCTGTATAATGATACTGTGTGATGCTTCTGAAGCCCAGCAATATCAAAAATGTTCAAAATTTTCCAGGAATTTATATTTTTACATTATATTAAAATATATAATATAATATAATATAATATAATATAATATAATAATTATGTGGAAAATATAACTGACTTTAAAAATCATGTTTTTGTATTACTGGGCTTTAGAAAGGTATAACAACCACTGAAATTTACAAAAAAACTGATACATTTGTATGCATTATTATATGCATTGTATGCATATTAAGGCAATGCCGTTCACAGTAAACAAGTGAAGATGAAATGCCAGAAGTCAATATTGTTAGATGTTGATCTTTTATAGTACAAGAGACTTGAAGTGTTCTTGATGTTATTTTGTTGCTCAGAAAACTCCTCAATTATAGACACCAATAAGTCAATTGATGACATGCAGTCCAGTCAGAATACAGAGCTATAAAAACTGACTTTATCGTGACAAATCTGAACTGTTTTTGACTTCTCTTCTGAAACTCTTGAGAACTCCTGTGAAATTATTTCTTTTACTGTTTCTCCCATTATTATTATTATTATTATTATTATTATTATTATTATTATTATTGTTGTTGTTGTTGTTGTTGTTGTTGTTGTGTCTCCCATTATTATTATTTTTATTATTATTATTATTTATTTATTTTCTAAGGCAAAAAGTTTGAGAAGCACTGAGACTTAAGCAAAAGTCTCCATTTGATCTCCCTCCTAATCTAATTGCAGTCTAAGAAACCAGCTGAGATATTATAAGATATAATTCCTGATAACTGTTTGATAATTGTTGTAAGAATCTCAAATGTGAATCAATAAAACCGAAAAACTTTTTTAAAAAAATCAACAGAAACAGAATTGAGTTGTAGCTTCAGTCTGTGGCCAGCAGAGGACGCACCTTCATCACATCTGAGCTCTCTTCAATAATGACATCATCAGCATCATACTCATCCTATTGTCTGCACACAAAACATGAAGTAATATTGAATGCAAAATTATGGAAGGGTTTGAGATGTCAGTTTCTACATTCCGGTGTCCTTTAATCTGATATATATACACAAAACAAAAGAACAAAAGAATGTATTGATGTCATACCTGTAATCAAATGAGGCACTAAACCAGTTGTTTTCATTACTCTGTATATTGTGTGTAGTTATCTTTCTTTCATGTTTAGGGATGTAGGGATGATCTGAAAAATCAAATTAAAGTTTTGTGCTTTTTAGTCCAAGTCTGTTAGCTCTCAGGTCATCGTTATGCATATACAGTATATTGCTAATAGCTGACTAAATTAATTGTAAGCATGACTGACCCATATGTTCTCTGGTGTGTGAGTTACTAACAAAAACCGCAAAACAAATAATTGGTTAATGTTGTTAAATAAGTACAGTTTAACCCCAAGTAAGCACTTTAACACTTTAAAATAGTAGCCTGCCTCACAGATCTCCATGATTATTTTTTGCGATTTAATTTGGAGTCTTTTTTTGGAAGAAATTAATACTTTTATTTAGTAAGGATGCATTAAATTGATCAAAAGTGACAGTAAAGACTTTTACATTGTTTCAAAAAATAAATATATTAAAATTAATATCAAATAAATGCAAAGAATGCAGCTTTAACAGGGCTACTAATAAGACATGTTTCTTAAAGCACCAAATCAGCATACTGATTTCTGAAGGATCATGTGACATTGAAGACTGGAGCCAATAATTCAGCTTTGCAATCACAAGAAAAACAAAGATATATATATATATATGTATATACAGTATATGAAGAGTTTATTTGCAAAAAACAGATAACTCAGATAATTTTCAAAAAACATGTTTTTTATTATGTTATCATGTTTTTATTGTTTTGTTGTGTTAGTTAGCTGTATTTTTTTAAATTATTTTTTAATCTAATCAAAATAAAATTATAATAACATTTCACAATAATATTGTTTTACTGTGTTTTTAAACAAATAAATGCAGCCTTGGTGAGCATTTCAAAAATGTTAACAAAATTCATAACGACCCCAAACTTTTTGAATGGTAGTTTATATTTCATTATTCTATCTTTGAATCTGACACTTCTCAGTTCTTGGCCTCATGAGACAGAAAAGTGTTCATTGGTTGCACACTGAAGAATCTCAGTGAGTGTTTTTTGCATATTATATAGGAAGTATGCGTGCTATTTCAGTTAAAAATACATCAAGGAAATTGATATTCATTAGTCTCAATCATAATGCTCACTCAGTCATTACTTCTCATGATATCATCTCATTTGTGGGCAGATGGGTACAGAATACAGCTGTCTATACAGATAAGTGAATATGTACACTGCCTTTTTGCTTAAAGCTCAGAGTTCAGTAACTTTGCATCTGCCAGGAAAGAGCTTTAAATGTGAATAGCTATTATAACTTGTAAGTTGTTTTTGAAAAGCACTGCTTGTGGTTTAATGAGCCACTGTCCTCTGCTCCACTTTGAAAGACAGATAAGACGTTGATACTCAAAGGTTGCCTGTGCTTCCACTGCAGTGGGAATATGTCTGTCAAAGCAAATAGACAGCTGGCCTGTACCTCTCATCCATCAAGCGCTGCCACGTCCACTTTGCACATCTTGATAACGGGGGAATTAACAGCAAGCCCAGAGATCAATGCATTATTTAAGAGGCGTGCTGATTGGTGATGAAAATGAATGAAGAGCCCGTTCTCTCTGCCCCCGTTTTCTACGACGTCCCTCAGGTACCTTCTTGCAAATCCTGTAGAGAATGTAAAAACACCCTTTCGGATGGAGAAATTCCAGTGCGTTTTTAATTAAAGCAGTTTTTGACGCATGATCAGTAAACTACCCATGAGAAGGGGATCTTAAATATCTTAAAACAAGGTTTATGCAAGTATTATGAAGGTAAATTTAAGACTTTTAGGACCTTTTTTAAACCAAAAAAAGGGAATAAATCAAAGGGAACACAATATGTTCTCTACGTGTAGATGTTGAAACAAAACATAATGAGTTAAGAGCAAATTTTGAAAATACAACTTCCAACAAATTTCCATTTGCATTTTAAAAAAAGTAGCTTAATTAAAATATGGAAATAATTTTTACTGTACCTTCTGATCACACTGCACAACAGTAATGTTCTTCCTCTGTATTTTTGTCTTGTTTTCCAGTGCAAATGGATTTAAAAAATTCTTAAATTAAGATAGATGCCAAAATTACACAAGAAGTCTTGATTTATGAAAAGTGTATTTATGTGAATGATTTCATTATTTATTATTTAAGTGAATTTATGATTTAAAAAATCAACCAAAATTTCTCCCAATAGGCTCAGAAAAATCAACTTCATTCATATGGAAAACAAGTTTTCATATCCCATTGACACAGATTTGTTATTGTTTTATGCATAAATTCACTTAATTGTATTTAATTTCTCAAAAAAAAAAAAAAACAAGACTTCAGATGTTCATTTTGCATTTGTACTGTAAGACAAAACTATTGATAAAGATATTTATTATTCTGTAACTTTCTTCTGCTGAATACAAAAGAAGATATTTTGAATATTTTTAAAATTGGGGTTACCTGTTTCTGATCCCCATCGACTTCCATAATATCTTTTCATACTATGGAAGTCAATAGGGACCAACAACTGTTTGGTTACCCACATTCTTCAAAATATCTTATTTCATGTTCAACAGAAGGAAAAAAAAAATCATACAGCCTTGAAACAACTTGAAGTTGAATAAATGATGACAGAATTTCGATTTTTGTGTGAACTATCCCTTCAAGGCCTTATTTGTGGAAGTGCAAATTAAGACTTTTTAAGACCAGCGGAAACCCTTTAAAATCAGTTTGCATGTCAGATTGTGTTTGTCAACCACATCTAAATATATACATCTACAACAGCTTTCAAATGCACACTGCTGAAATGCACCAAAATGACCTTTACCTCGCATCAGAACACAGACCAATAACACTTCAGATGTCCTTTGTCCTGGGTTAATATCAGGACACATGCCGTCCTTACTGTCACTTTGTCGAGAGCGGTGTGCATCGAACAGCATGTCTTCTTTGACCTTAAGGAATGGCCTTACAGTGATGGTCCTAAATGGGCTTTTCCCATGAGGAGCTGGAGAGATGAAAGGCTGTGTTCCTAAAGAGAGATTAAACAGGATTTGATAGGCAGAGCAGAACAGTTCTCCTTTAGTAACTCTGGGAAAGACGGAGAGCAGGGAAACAGATCCACGGGGCAGCTCATTTACAGAGAAGCACGCAGGGTAAGAATGCAGGTTTAGGCTGGTCCTTCTTTAGCTTTTTGGATACTGATAATAATGACAAGCCCCCCAAAAATATATAGTTCTAGTCACCAAGTCTTTTGTTTCTCACCACTGCAAACATGTTTACCTGGCTGACTTATACAACGCTTACCTGTGCTTATTGTTATATAAAATTATGGAAGCACTTTCTAAAACTGATCTATATGTGCTGCTTTTCTCTTTCTGGATTATTGGATGTCTAAAAGTGAATGTTCGTTGTCATTTCAAGCACATAGTTAGAACTCTTTAGAATCAGAATCAGAATGAGCTTTAATGCTAAGTATGCTTTCACATACAAGGAGTTGTCTTAGTGACAGAATCTTCTAGCGCTTCTATTTTCCTTTTTTTCCTAAACTAAGACACATTTCAGAATTTCTTGGTTTTGTCCCGCTTTTTGTCAGTGCAACATATTCACTTTATTATATTATTTTCTTTATTATTAGTAACCTAAAAATGGTGCAGATATTTATATTTTATTTTCAGATTTTATATTAATATTTATATATTTTTATTTTATTATGTTTCTTAATTTCACATAAATATTTTTTTAAATGTTAATTTTTTTATATTTATATCAAGTAGAGATAGTCAAGTAAAAGTAATGACATGACATTTAATTTTTATACTTATTCATTTCACATAATAAATATTCGTTTCAGATGTTTTTATATTTTAATATTTATATTTTTTGTTTTGTTTTTATATTTCTTCATTACACATCATGAATATTCATTTTAAATGGTTCTATTTATTTCAAGTACAGACAGACCATTAGCAGTATAGTAGTTTGACCTTTCTCTTATTTACTCAGTTATCAGTTCTATTTGACAATCAGCTATTTTTTCTTTATTATCTCTTTTGATAAATGGCACAATTTAGTGGGTCTCCAAAGAAAAACAGCCAACAATGTTATTTAGAGGTAATAGTAATACTTTTTAATTTGCATAAATATAATAGCATAAATAACACTAATAAATATATTAGTAGTATTACTTCTGTTAAAACATTATGTTTTTGTGTGCCAAAAAATGTAATAAAACCATAATTAAAATATGATTCTGCATATCAGTTATTACATGACAAAAAAATCATCTGTAATTATCATGTAAAGGCAATACATCTAACTCTGAGGTACATAAAAAGGTCACTTTTGCACCCCACTGTAGGCCTAAATAACTCGCTATTTGTAATTATGTTAATTCTTTCATCACTCACTTCAAGGGATATACAATCCACAAAATCTATACAGCCAGTTGGATTTAGAATAATGCAAAAACTTCAGCTTGGCTGACGTCATGTGATGTAAATATCACACAAACTTATGTACTAGCCTTGCTAATACTGTATTACTTTCAGGTATTTACTCGTAGTGTTAAATGCTACCTAATGTTTCTTTGATGGCATCATTTAGTTGATTGGGTTTTACAAAAAAACAGAGCTAAAAATGACAAGAATAGACACATGGACAGGGATTCAATCCAAACACCCACAATCCCACATTTCATCTCCTGAAGTTTAAAATCACAGTCGGAGACGGTGTGGGCGGCTGCTTTCAGATCATAACGACATTCCAATGTATGTGAGGCCAAGAGGTAATTTTTCTTTTTTGGAAAATGCTTGTTTAGCGTGAATTCTTTGTACACTGAAAAATCAAACCCCGCAATGACAAACTTAAGATTAAATAATATACGAAAAATAAAAGGTGTGGGGTGTGAGTGGGACAGCTTGAAAGATATTCAAATATATTTCCTATCAAAAAGAATTTGTAATGACTCCCCCTCATCGGAATGCCGTCTCTGCAGGGCTGGTTTCACTCCCTGCTCACTGTTCAGTATGGATATGACGAAGTACATGTTGTAATCATAGTGCGGAGGAACACTGAAAAATTTTCACCTTTAAAAAGTAAGATTATGAGGCAGCGCTTTTGGTCGAGTGAGCACAGTTTGTACACTAACACAACTCACATTCTGTGGAAAAACTCTCTATAGGGCTTTTTGTTGTGTCCTCTCCATCATACACTGTAAAAATTACTTTTCAAAGTTGTAAATAAAACAAAGATGATCAGAATACATTTGAAAAGAAAATGCTATGTCAGTCTTTCTATTTTAAAATTTCATGTTTAATTCAACATGGTATATTCTGTTTCTTTGTAATTAATTGTGAAATTTACTTGCAATTTCTGGGTACAAATTTTTTCTACACCTTTTTTTTTTTTGGTGTATATCTGATCTATGACAATTTACGCTTCAAAACTAGTGTGTTCGTCTACTTTTATTTTTTAATGTCATAATATTTTTTAAATCATAAAATATATGATATTATATGCTTTAAAGGGATAATCCACACAAAAATGAAAATTCTGTCACCATTAACTCACCCTCATGTCGTTCCAAACCTGTATACAATAGAAGTCCATGGGAACCAAAACTGTTTAGGTACCAACATTCTTCAAAACATCTTCTTTTGTGTTCCACAGAAGAAAGAAAGTCTTTTGAAATGACATGAAGGTGAGTAAATGATGACAGAACTTTCATTTTTGGGTGAACCCTTTAAATACAATGTAGCAAGTTGATATGGATGGATATATGGATGGATACCAATATATATTTTCATTTTTTTTGTCTCTTTGTCTTTGTAAAATTAGACAGACACCACATGAAATTGCATTTCTTTGTAATTAATTGTAAAATTTACTAGCAATTTCTGGATAAAATTGATTTTCTTCTTTTTCGGTGTATATCTGATCTATGACAATTTAGGTTTTAAAACTAGTGTGTTTGTCTACTTTTTTATTCTTTTTTTTTTTTTTTTTTTTACAATATATTTAAAAATTGTATTTTAATTACACCTTTGTATATAAATAACCAGTCAATAAATAGATTAATATAAATATCGCAAACTTAAAGCAGCTAATATTGGTTTATAGTTCATTTAGGACCGAAAAATGACTCAGTGTAAACTCAGCATTGTTTCCAATTGATTCACTGACTGTGTAAATCTGTTTTATTCTGAATCTTTTTGTCTGTCTCATTTACAATAACCAGTTTATAATAGTTATTTTTTGCAAATCGGACATCATGGCTTGCGCAGCTGTGTTTGTTGTTATGACACAACGGCATGCACAGAACATTGAAATATATTTCTAATTTTTGTCACATTTGCGATTCTTTTAGTCACAGTTGTGCTTTACATTATCCCTAACGACTACATTAATAGTCATCACTAACTATTCCTAATGAGTACATTATTTCTCATATAACAAATTTAGCAAACGTGACTTTTTGTAATACTTGATTTTTTTTTTTTTTTTTTTAATTAATTAATTTGATGGCTTTGTGTGAAGAACAGATCAACATTATTGGGACCAGTAACTCTTTCTGTTCACACTGGTAAACTAGCTAGTGAAAGGAAAAGGTCCAAGATAATACTTTAAGTGCTGGTGAACAACAAAAGAATCATGGTTGATTTTTTCACATTAGTGCTTTCAATCAGTGCATGACTCATTTCCAAACAGCTGCAAAATAAGAAAGACTCTGGTTCTGGTTGTCATAACAGGTGACAGGTGGAGGTCATCGCTGTCAGCTCTTCAGCGTGGCTCTTTTATGGAGGAAAACTCTTGACTCAGCACAACTTCCTAAACGGCCCCGTTTCCTCCTTTTCTTGACAGCCGGGCAGCGTTTAAGGGATATAGATTAGTCTGTTATGGGATGTGACTGCTTCTCTCACACTCTTTAACAAATGTATGATTACATTCAATAGCGCTCTGCAATTTCATTCCGTTTCTTCAAAGGAAGCGAGACATATGGGAAACAGTTGCCTGCCAGTGAACGGTCACCACTAGGCTGATTTTATTTGTGATCTTTCACTTAGATTAATTCATAGCTTTTCCTCTCCCACCTGTCAGGTCAGGGATTAGTTCTTGTTTTGTGTGCGCGTGGGTTCTTGCATTTGTCTTCTTTTCCTTTTCAAGGAAATGTGCTTTCAGCCACAAGAGCTCTGTGGAAAATGGAGTAGGTTACATCATTTTTCTGAGAGTTTTAAAAACAAGGATTAATGTTTCACCTAGAATCGATCAACATGTCTTATGAGGTTGAATGGAAGTACAGATTGATGTTTTACAAAAAAAAAGAAAAGAAAAAAAGAATGATGAGGAACTCAAAGGACGTGAACCTGGGAAAATGAATTGTAAACTACAGCCTGGAGGTCAAAAGAAGTTACAAGTCACAAACAGTGGTTAAATGCTTCCTTCAAGTCTTGTCAATGAGTCAGTAAAAGTGGATGGACACCAGCATAGTCATAATTATCAGTGGGTTTTTCTTTATGCCTAATTTTCTGAATTAGGGGTGTGTAAATATTTAGAATTGTTGTGAAAGAAAATGAATATTGATATTTAAAAGACTTCAAATGTGAATATGCAATTTAGTTTATATACATTTTGATGAAGAATAGCAACAAAGATTGTCAAAAAATATAACTCACTTAGCCATCTTATGTGGCAACACTCTTGTGTGACAACACTACATATCCCACAATTCTCTTCAGGCACAAAAGAATGAAAAATATTTAGATAAAACATCAGTAAGACACATAATGTGCACTCTTTGCCCTTTATTTTATTGCACTAGTGCTTTGAAACCTACAACCCTTTTATTTAGACCAGGGCTGCGTTCAGCCCCGACAAAACGTTACAAAATGTTTATTAAACGGAAACGGTGGTGCGTTGAACACCCTGTTCTGATGACGCAAGAGTTGCAACTATGGTAGCTGAGAAGGCCATTCTTTATGTTATTTTTGAATAATTTTCATAGCCTGATGAAATCGACAAACATGTCTTCTAATATCTTCAATTGTTGTGTATACCCAGCTACAGCAGACACATTTGTAAACGACTTTACTTGGACCCATTGTGCGAGCTGTCTCTTTAATACCGCGTGGTTTATATACATGTTGCTGCTGATTGGGCTGACATTTTTGACACACCCACCAAACAAGAGAAAACGTATCTCAAACCCTGTTGCACACCATTGCACACTGTTTCCAGGAAACATGTCATTCAACCCGGAAACCGTAGCAAAATTTTGTGCACCGGTGTGAGCTTGAACGTGCCCCAGGGGTGCCAAACTCAGTTCCTGGAGGGCCGCAGCACTGCAGAGTTTAGTTCCAACCTGCTCCAACACACAAACCATGTAGTTTTCAATTGAGCCTGAAGGACTTCATTAGCTGGATCAGGTGTGTTTAATTAGGGTTAGAGCTAAACTCTGCAGGGCTGTGGCCCTCCAGGGGCCCGTTTCAGAATGGAGGTTAAGTGAAAACTCTGAGTATGTTAACCCTGAAATGAGGGGAAACTCTGGGTTTTCCGTTTCAAAATGGGAGGTTTGTCAAACCCTGGAAAGCAGGGTAAGTCAAGCTCGTTTCTTTTTTTGGTCATCTTTATTTCCTACAAATACAAAAGCAACAGTTATGAACCTTTTATGCTTAAAGCTTTACCTTGATTGAACTGTTTTTATACTTTTTTTTTTTTTTTAGTAAAAGTATGTTTAGCTGCTACCACGTTCTTGTTTCTTTTTTGTCTTTGTCCATTTTTTATTTATTTTTTTTTTGCCATGGGATACCATTAAAATTAATATTAGTTCAATAATTTAGAGTTTTCACCTCTGACATTATAACAGTTAAGTATTAAACTTACGCATTGACGGAAGTATGCAGACGTCTTTTTGTTGGTTACTGTTGCCATGGTGAATCGTAATTTTGGAGCTCCACTGATCATGACTTTTTTTTTTGAAACCGAAAACTCTCAGTTTCCCATCTCACGGTAAGTCTACTCAGAGTTCAAGTTTAAACTCCGAGTTGGTTGAACCTTCTTATTGAAACGGACCCCAGGAATTGAGTTTGACACCCCTGATTTAGACCAAAATCACTTGAACCAGTTGGTCAATAATAGCTAATGGTGGTAGATACTTTACATCTAGTTCAAAAGAGCATCACAGAATCCAACAACAAAAATATGTTTTAAGAATGTTTTGCTAATGTTCACATTAAGTTATGAATTATCATTTCTAAATGTTCTTTGAACATTCAAAATATCTGTTTTTGAATGTTTTAAAAGTGTTTTTGTTGGTTATACAAACATTAAGGGAACATTCCATTTTATATTTTTTTGCAAGTATTATGGGGAGCCTTAAAATGTTAAACATTGGAAAATGTTTAAAAAATGTCGGATGAAAGTCCAACTGAAACATTTCCAAACAAGTTTCCATAAACAATATATAAATAACATGTTTGTGCTAGAGATTTGAGATCATTTTTAGCTAAACGTTTTTGTGCTAACCTTTTGAAGAACTTTATTAAAGATGAGATAACTTTGAACGAACGTTATATTAATGTTACCGAAAGACTATTTGTTTTTTGAGGGAATCTTGTCCCTCCCCTTAAATTGTGAGAATCATGCCAGAACATTAGCCAGAACGTTCCCTGTTAGCTGGGATATAGCTGTGAATTATATTTAAGGAAACAACAATATATTAACAATATATACAATATTTAGCAACTTGAATGAAAATCTTGAATAAAATCATAAAATGTATGATGCTATATGTGCTTTAAAGAGATAATCCACCCGAAAATGAAAATTCTGTCACCATTTACCCTCATGTCATTCCAAACATAAAATAAAATATTTTGAAGAATGTCTATAGCCAAACAGTTTTGGTTCCCATTGACTTCCATTGTATTTTTGTCCATACAATGGAAGTCAATGGGAACCGAAAGGAAAACATTCTTCAAAATATTTTCTTTTGTGTCCACAGAAGAAAGAATGTCATTCAAAATGACATGAGGGTAGATAAATGATGACAGAATTTTCATATTTGGGTGGACCATCCCTTTAAAAGCAGTCTAACAAATTAGTCAAAACTGGATGAGGGAGACCTCTATTAGTAAGAATACTAATATAGTTTCCAGTTATGTTTCTTTGTCTTTGTAAAATTAGACAGACACCACTTGAAATCCTCCTTCAAGCTACAGGATCAGTGAAAAGGAAAGTAACAAACTGAATTTAAACCCGGGGCAAGAAGTCTTGCAGTTTCTCACGGCACTGCTGCCTTCCGGCGCTCTGTGTGCTTGCCAGCCACAGCAAACATTGATTGGCTGATTAAGCACAAATTGATTAGCAGGCTCTCATTAGCATCCCATTAGCAATGACCTATACCTAGCAAGACACACCACACTCTGACTCAAATGGATTAACAAGCGCAACAATCCCGCCACGGACAGAAAATCTGTGAACACTTCTCTAAAAGCTAGAAATCGATGGAATTCACATTATTAACCCCCAACGGACATAAAACAGCACTCTAATGGCATATCATGGGCGCAAAGCCCCATTTTAATATTTGCATTTATTTACATTAACAATAAGCTGGCCAACCTCTATGTCCTTGAATCAGTCCAAACACACCACATGACTGCTATTTCAATATTGCAATCCTTCCCATCAACAAACAACTAGACATTTATTTTCAGCAGAAGGACAAGAGCAGTGTACCGAGAGCATGCATTGCTTTTGAATAGATAGGCCTCAGGACTTTAATTTGAATATATCTAATAAAACAAATATTCAGAAGAACAACAAGACAAGGCTGATATTTTCATTCGCTGGGAAATGATATGCTCTAATATGCAGACGGATGACAGGTCACGCAGTCGCCAGTTGCTAATGTTATTATCTGTGAACATCTTAAAGAGCTCCATCCTCCCAACAGAAACATATACTCTTCAAAAACCCATCAAATAGCTTTTTTTTTCTGTTCTGTGTTGATGTATTTCCTATGCTCTTAATTCTTAAATAGGGACGCAAAGTTCTGTTTTTTGTAATGTTTTATTTATTTATTTATTTATTTATTTTTTATTAGTTTGTTCTTATGGCAAAACTTACTTAGTAGCTCAAAAGCTCTCCATAAATAAAGTCTTGTCATATAATATAACATTTAGCTTTATTGATCCAATAAGACACGCATTTCAGTTAATCTTGTTGTGGTTGGTTGATTTTTCAATATATCAAATTTGCCTCATGTAACTGTAAACACATTTTCCTTGAAATTTTTTATAATTATAACAAAAATATATATTTAAATATAAAAATATACATAGCGAATAAGCTTTAGTTTACATCCCAGTTGTGACTGTGCTGCATGCTACTGTTAATCAGAAGAAGGTGGTATTTACAATTTAGGGGGAGGGACATTCTCATTCTAGAAAGCATTTGATTGGCCAAATATTTGCAATGCCTCTGAGTGCAGGATGAGTCATCGATAATTTTGCTTTGTTTTCTGGGAAATTGTTACTTTTATATTAGTTTAAAGTTTATGTTTTGGAGAGCGTTAGCATATTGATGGCCTCAGAGCTAAAAGTCACAAAAGTCAAATTCAGATATCATCTTTAAAGGTACACTATGGACTTTTTCTCATGTTATTTTCTATTAATTACTAGCCACTAGCCAGTACTTGAAAAATTGTGACTCTTGGCATAGCTAGTCATTGTTTTTTTTAATTTTTTAATTTTTATTTTTTCAAACCATACCATTCATTAACTCAGTAGAAAGGTTCCTCCACAAGTAATTTGCAATTTTGTGTTTCAACCACAGATGTCGACAGAGAGCCAACAATTCTGTAGTGCTTGGTCATTTTTAGTTGGGAACAAAGTGGCTTACCAAATCTCTCTTTTTTGTGCATTTTGGTAATGTTGCTACCATGAATGACACATAATATCAAACAAATTATCTGACTCATTTGCAGACCTTTTTTTTTGTCTCTTCTCTACTGTGTAATAAAATAAAAATAAAAGCTGAAAAAGGCAAAATAGTACTGTATATAAATACTCTCAATGTTTATCTATTGTCTGAAATGATTTATGAGCCATCATTTTAAAATCATGCGAGTTGTATTTAACATTGCACAATATCATCCATACAAAACCTAAAACCTTAAAAAAAAAAAAAAAAATCAGTTAGTCCCATATTCTGTCAGGACTAGTTTTCCTGTCCCAATCAAATTTGACAAATGTAATATAATATAAATATAAAATTAGAGAGAACCAAATCACTGAAACTTTCAAGACTATATTAATCCCAGATAACAAATCCAGTTTTCTAAATGTTTTAAAAACATTTTTTTCTTGGTTCTGCAAAGGTTAAAGGAACATTCCAATTTGTCATTTTGCAAACATTATGGGAACATTATTTTGAACGTCTTTGAATGTTCTGAAACAAGTAGTATGAATTATAAAACGTGAGATGAACATCCTGCTACAGTAAAACATTTCAGAAAAAAAGATCCATGAATGATGTATAAATGACGTTTTTGTGCCAATGTTTCGAGAATATTATGTTACATAACTTATGTTACATTTGTTCATAACTTTGAGAGAACCTTATTAGAATGTTAGCAAACGTTAGCTGGAATATCAGCGTCAGGCAAAATCTAGATTTCTCTGCTCAGTCATGTGGGTTTATGCTAAATTACAATTGTATCAAAAAGAATTTATTAAAATATACATCAAAAATAATACATGCAACCACAGCACACGACCTTCAGTAACAGCCACGTGCATAAAACACACACTTCCACCTCTGTAATTACCATGCAGATGTTAGTCCTTTTTGATACATAAAATCATAATTGTAAAAATTGTAAAGGTTGTTCAGAAAACTAGTTCCATCCAAATAGGCCTTTTAAGGGGTCAGTTCCATCCTCATTAGTCTACGTGACAGTTGCTGCATGTATTTACACAAAGCAGTGTCAAGTCAAACATCCATTCCTTTTTTTTCCCCCACATATAACATTTAACTAAAACCATGAGTAATGCTGGCACTACTTTGCGCCTGGTCTCTGTGACTTGCGTGTTCAACTTTAGTGCATGAGAAAGTTCTCGCCATCTGCGATAAGCTGTTAAAAATTCTGTCTGTATCAGTGCTAGAGTTTCGAGCATCTGATGCATAGTAGGTCTTGTTACCAGTTCTAGTGGGTGGCGATTCAACATGCCAGGAGGGTGAGCTCCATAATTTCAGAGTGAAGCGTGAATCTTAGTTCCCGGCACTGATCAATGACACATCAGCGCAAAGCGACAATTCGGTGCCAGAGAATCGTGCAAATAGATGCTTGTGTGTGTCTGTTTTTGTTAATAATGTTTAAGCTGTCTTGTATAATGCTTTTAATGAGATATATGCATTAGGAGCAGTGGATTTACTCTGAAATTTGCCCATTGCTACTTTGTAGCATGTAAGCGCTAATGTTGATTCTGGATACATCACTGAAGCAAAGGTTAAAGCTCTATTTAGTGCAGGAAAACAAGCGTTCACACAGTGATAAACAGCTACAGTTTTCAGGTACGTACCACAAACCCAGAGGCATTCGGCACAATGCAGATAAGATGAGCAGGGAACAGATGGAACGTGGATGTGGCCTGTGCCTGAACATGGTGCCGATGTACGCACCTCCTACATAAGCCTGGGACTGTTAGCATGGAGATCTTCCAGAACATTCTTGGCATCAAGAGGATCTAGTCACCATCTGTCTCCCAGGACAACCTCCCAACATAGACCTTCCCCGCCTCCCGCCACCCCTGTGCTCATCAGCTCCGAGATACGCAGACGCCTGTCAATGAAATTCACAGGCCGTTTGTCTTGGGTGAGCAAATATGACCATAAGACAATTCTATTCGGATCATCTGCACCACCTGTTAAGTCTACGAAAACAGATGACGGCACGGTATTGTTAACTGGAGACGTCCACTTCGCCAGACTTGTGTGAATCAACAGGAAGAATTACTAAATGCACACACAAAGCACCGCCAGAAATGAGGCCATTGATGAAGAACACAAAAAGGAGTGAATTCGGTTTCAGTGTGAATGCTTAAAACCGTTCAATACAGAATTGATTCTTAAATGGGGATGCAAAGTTCTGTTTTTGTAATTTGTTTGCTCATAAGCTCTCCAATAAAGTAGGTTTTGTTCCACAATATGACATTTAGGCTACCTTTATCAGTCCAATAAGAGCCTCCAAATTTGTAAACAGCAGTATTGTTGATAAAACAATGCCATTTTAGTATTATCTTGTTGTGGATGATGTTTCAAACTTATTTTGTCACACCTAACTGTATAATAACTATAATGAACTGCATTTTCTGTGAAATACTATATAATTCTGAAAGAAATATTAGTTTACTAGTCTAAAATTATTAATTTAGAGTAGTATAGTACTATAAATTAATACTATAAATTAATGAATTTACTATTCATTATTAGGGCTGGGTAAAAAAAAAACTAACTAACAAAAAAAAAAAAAGATTTCTTGATGTTAATCGGTTCTCGTTTTTTTTTTTTTTAATCGATTCTTAAAGGTGTCATCAGATGCCCATTTTCCACAAGTTGATATGATTCTTTAGGGTCTTATTGAAAAGTCTATAACATACTTTGGTTAAAATTTCTCAATGGTAGTGTAAAAAATACCTTTTTTATCCTATCAAAATCAGCTCTGTTTTCAGCAAGCCATTCTAGTCCATGTTGTTTTAAATGCTAATGAGGTCTGCTGATCCTGCCCCTCTCTTCCGTGGGTTGACGAGCAGACTGTAAACTTCAGACGCGAAACTGGCTAATTAGCACATTATTAGGAAAGGCGATTTGCAAAGATTCATAAAAAACCCTTATACTCACTTCTTCTGTAGATGAAGCTGGATCACGAATGATTTGTGGGAACATGAACGCATTTAGGCAGATTGGTGCATTCCCTTCAAAACGAAAGTAACGTTAATCCTCTGCGTCTTCAGCAGCTCAGATGTCGGGAGTAACTGACGACTGCTATATTCATTATTACATCCAACAACAAAACACCTCAATCGCTTAATCGGAGACATCTTGTCTTCCCCTGCACCGGAGTCGACACAATGGCACAGTGGCTCTCAGCTCACTCAGGACAGGTCTAAGGTAAGAAGGCCTTGTCAATCAACTATTGTGGGAGAGGTCTGTACAGAACTACGTCATTCTGACAGGAATCTCAGAACAGCCTGATTTGAGAAAGGGGGTTTTAAAACAGGGATTTTAAAAAACCACCGGGTGGATTTTTATCATTATAGGATAGATGTGTACACACACTTCCAACACACAGTTATGTTCAAACAACTTGTAAAGTGAATTTTGCATCCGATGACCCCTTTAAATCCCAAGAATCGATTAGCCTTCCCTGTTTTTAGTTAACGATCGGAACATTGTAGCGGACCTCACATCAAGCTTTGTGCTTTGTTACTTTTGATATGAAACAAAGTCTCAGATTTCAAATTCTGTCCATTTTATTACAGTATTCAAACAATAAATGCAGTTTTGGCGTTGTTTAATGTGGAGCTGTAGCACCTTTAGTTCAAGAGACTGGCAGCGCGAAGCGCACATGAGCTGATCATCTCCTTGATTTAATACCAGTTTCAGCACAGAATAAACCTGAATAAACACCCGAAGGTATGCTAAAAGAAAGAGTACAACTTACCGATATCCGTATCTTGTCTCATGTAATCAACCGCAGAAAGACTTCCAATATAATAGCTTGTAAACAATGTCACGTAACGTCACATTTACCTCAGAAAAACATATTCGGTGACCTCAAACTTGTTAGTTAGCTAGAAAAATGAACTCTAGAGATCAGCATTTTACTAAATGTAAAATGCACCTTTATGCACCGTGTAACATATTCATTATAAATTTCACTGTTCTTCAATGTTTAATTTATGTTTGAATATATCAAGTTATGACAGCCACCATAAATATTCATATAAAAAAACTAATTGTTTATTGTAAACTAAAAACTAATTGGAGTAGAAATAGAATTATGTATTTGTAACTCTATTATTATAAAAACTTAATTGAGTGTAATTTAAGCGTTTGTAAAGAAAATCAGTTCCCCTTTCAGTCGGTCACTCCGAGTCACGTCGGATGACCGACGAAATTGGGATCTCGCCAGAGAGACCAATCCACTTCGAGTGTAACTAAACGAGCCAATGGACATTGGCATGCGATTATTGCATCCAGCTGCCGCTGATCACAGCGTGAGCATAAGAGGCAGCTGATGCACCGCATCAATTATCCTTTCGCTTCGGAGCCGAGCGGTAGTGGTTAAAGCTACTGCTCTCCCTTCCAAGAGAGTGTTCTGCGAGCGAGTGCGGGCGTTACGGCGCGGCAGCGGTGGTCACGGTGTCCGGGAGAGAAAGATCGTCTTCCTGCTGACAGCCACACTAGGAGTGTGCGGTGGCCAGCTCCCCTGCGTGCTTCAGCACTAAAAGAGCATTTCTCTGAAAGAGCAATTTCTCTAAAAGAGCAACACGGGTGATCGCGTCTTTTTAAAGATGTCTTTTCACCCGTGCGTTTCTGGGTGTGGTCGTTTCCTGGCGCCTCAGGACGGTCACGATCGCTTCCTCACGTGTCTGGGCATTCAGCACGCTGAGGTGGCTTTCGTGGATGGTTCATGTTCTTCTTGCGGGGACATGACCATCTCGGAGTGCGACTCTGCTATGTCAAACATGGCAGAGTCCCTCTGCCTGCCGTGATCCGGCGTGCACACTGGATCCGGTGGAGTCAGAGGTGATTGAGGATTACGGTGAGGGCTTCCCCAAGTGGAGCTCCTCACCCCTCAAGCACTCCGCAGCCGGTGGAGCTGCCGAAGGAGCGCGCTGGCCACGCGTTTCCTTCGGTGCCCCCTCTGACGACCAGATGTCGATCACTGCATCGGAGGGCGGGCCCTCTCTCTCCGGGGATGACGACCCGGCTGCGTTGTCCCCTTCGGGTGTGGTAGCGTTGTCCGTGCCAGACCCAGAGATGACGGCTATGCTTTCCCGGGCCGCCGAGAATGTCGGGCTCGTGTGGAATCCTAAAAAGCCACCGTGTCCCGATCCTTCGAGGCTGGGCGAGTGGTTCCTCGGTGGGGGTGGCGCTGGTTCTCAGCGCCCCCCTCCGGTGCCATTCTTTCCGGAAGTGCATGAGGAGCTGACAAGATCGTGGAGGGCACCTTTCACTGCCCGAAACACATCTTGTAGTTCTTCCGCTCTCACCACCCTCGATGGTGGAGCCGCTTTGGGGTATGCGGGCATCCCCTCGGTGGAACGGTCTGTGGCCATGCAACTGTGTCCAACAGCCGCTTCCACCCTGCGGGGTGATCCGTGTCTCCCCTCACGGGCCTCTAAGTATTCGTCAGGTCTAACTGGCAGTGCTTATAGAGCCTGTGGGGAGGCGGCTTCCGCCCTCCACGCTATGGCGTTGCTGCAGGTCCACCAGGCCAAAGCACTGAAAGACCTGCACGAGGGTGGTCACGACCTGGCGGTTCTACATGAGCTGCGTGCTGCGACGGACCTCGCGCTACGAGTGACGAAGGTGACCGCACAGTCTCTGGGTCGTGCGATGTCCAGGAGCGCCATCTCTGGCTGTGTCTCGCTGACATGAAGGAGCAGGAGAAGGTACAGTTCCTGAATGCTCCCGTGTCACAGACCGGCCCTTTCGGCGACGCTGTCGAGAGCTTTGCCCAGCAGTTCTCGGCAGCCCAGAAGCAGACTGAGGCAAACACATCATGCGCCGGAGGAAACCTGCTGCTTCCACTCCGGCTGCAGCCACTCAGCCTGCTCGTCGCCGTGGGCGCCCCCCTGCGGCCGCCCCCGCTCCCGCGCAGCCGCAGCAGCCTTTCATCAGGCAGCGTCGTGGAGCCGGTCGCAGGCAGGACGCCCAGCCCGTCCAGGCCCCCGCCAAACCTGGCGGCAAGCGCAAGTGCAAGAGGCCCTGGGACGGTCGACCCAGAGATGGAGGAGACTGCTCATCGGGAGATGGTGACTGCACCACTCCCTCCCCCGGAGGAGGGCCGGGTGGAGTATCTTTTGTTCATTTTGTTCCGCCTCTGGCCCAGCAGCCAGCGGTACCCAAAACATCAGTAAAGAGCGGTCTCCTCAATCTCCAGGTCTCAAGAGGAGGAGAGTGGTGATCCGTGCATCACAGGATCGCTTCCCTCCTCCTCTCTCGCCAGCAGGCAGCGGGTGGTGCCCAAGAGCACCCCTCCTGCCCATTCGTGGAACCAGGTAAGGGCAGTAGCACTCCAGTCCCCGCTTCAAGTCGTCAAACGCCGGGCTGTCACAAGCCTCAAGCCGGGTTCCTGTGTCTCCTCCCACGCGAGGAGAAATCAGGTGAGTGCTACACTACACACCCAGACCCCGCCCCCTGCCGTCACAGGCCAGGCCGTCACAGGCCCTGGGGCCGGTCCCTGTGTTCCACCTCGCTGCCCCACCGCGGGCATGTCGGTGGGCCCGTTGGCCCCGCTGGTGCGGTCTCTCGGAGCCTGGTTAGCGCTCCCCAGCCCGTCCCGGTGGCTCCTGCGGACCATCAGACTCGGCTATGCGATTCAGTTCGCCCGGCGTCCCCCCCAAGTTCAGGGGCATCCGGTTCACTTCAGTCAAAGCCGTCGATGCCCCTGTCTTGCTCGCGGAGATTGCAGTCCTACTGGTGAAGGATGCAATAGAGCCGGTCCCTCCAGCCGATATGAGGTCGGGGTTTTACAGCCCTTACTTCATTGTGCCCAAGAAAAGCGGTGGGTTACGACCGATCTTGGATCTGCGAGTTTTGAACCGTGCACTTCACAAGATGCCGTTCAAGATGTTGACGCAGAAACGCATTTTTGGATGCGTCCGTCCCCTAGATTGGTTTGCAGCAATCGACCTGAAGGACGCGTACTTTCATGTTTCGATTCTCCCGCGACACAGGCCATTCCTGCGATTCGCGTTCGACGGTCGGGCATATCAGTACAAGGTCCTGCCCTTCGGGCTGTCCCTTTTCGCCTCGTGTCTTCACCAAAGTCGCAGAGGCGGCCCCTTGTTCCCTTGAGAGAACGGGGTGTGCGCATTCTCAACTACCTCTACGACTGGCTCATACTTGCACAGTCTCGAGAGCTGTTGTGCGCACACAGGGACCTGGTGCTCAGGCACCTCAGCCAGTTGGGCCTTCGGGTCAATTGGGAAAAGAGCAACTCGTGCCAGTGCAGAGGATCTCTTTTCTCGGCATGGAGTTGGATTCGGTCAACCAGACAGCACGCCTCACCCAGGAACGTGCTCAGTCGGTGCTGAACTGCCTCAAGACTTTATCAGGCAGGACAGCGGTCCCACTGAAACTCTTTCAGAGGCTCCTGGGGCATATGGCTGCAGCTGCGGCCATAGTTCCGCTCGGTCTGCTCCATATGAGACCGCTTCAGCACTGGCTTCATGGTCGAATCCCGAGGTGGGCGTGGAAACGCGGTACTCACCGGGTTCAGATTACACCGGCCTGCCGCAAGACCTTCAGCCCGTGGTCAGATCCTTTGTTCCTTCGGGCAGGAGTGCCCCTGGAGCAGGTATCCAGGCATGCTGTGGTATTCACGGATGCCTCGACCACCGGCTGGGGTGCCACGTACAACGGGCACGCAGTATCAGGGGTTTGGACGGGCCCCCTTCTGCGTTGGCATATCAATTGCCTCGAGTTGCTGGCAGTACGCCTTGCCCTGTGCCGCCTCAGAGGGCGCCTTCGGGGCAGGGACGTTCTGGTCCGTACGGACAACACTGCGACCGTTGCCTATATCAACCGGCAAGGCGGTTTGCGCTCCCGTCGCATGTCGCAACTCGCCCGCCACCTCCTCCTCTGGAGTCAGAAGCATCTGAGGTCCCTTCGTGCCATCCACATCCCAGGAGTGTTCAATCAGGCGGCCGACGAGCTGTCTCGAGCGGCACTTCCTGGGGAGTGGAGACTCCATCCCCAGGCGGTCCAGCTGATTTGGAGTCGGTTCGGAGTTGCTCAGGTAGACCTGTTTGCATCTCCAGAAACCACCCACTGCCAGTGGTTCTACTCCCTGTCCGAGGCAACGCTCGGCACGGATGCACTGGCACACAGCTGGCCCCAGGGCTTGCGCAAGTATGCGTTTCCCCCAGTGAGCCTGCTAGCACAGACATTGTGCAAGATCAGGGAGGACGAGGAGCAGGTCCTGTTAGTGGCTCCATATTGGCCCAACAGGACCTGGTTCCCGGAACTCATGCTCCTCGCGACAGCCCCTCCCTGGCCGATTCCTCTGAGGAAGGATCTGCTTTCTCAGAGACGGGGCACCCTCTGGCACCCGCGTCCAGACTTGTGGAAACTTCATGTGTGGTCCCTGGACGGGACGCGGAGGTTCTAGGTGACCTGCCCCAGGAGGTAGCGCTCACTATCGCTTCAGCACGAGCACCGTCCACAAGACGGGCCTATGCGCTGAAGTGGAACCTGTTCGTCGAATGGTGTTCCTCTTACCAGGAGGACCCCCGGAGATGTTCGATCAGAGCCGTGCTTTCCTTTTTGCAACAAGGGTTGGAGCGTAGGCTGTTCCCCTCCACCCTTAAGGTATATGTTGCTGCTATTTCTGCCCACCACGACCCCATAGAGGCGAGGTCGGTGGGGAAGCACGATCTGGTCGTCAGGTTTCTTAGGGGGGCCAGGAGGTTAAATCCTCCGAGGCCTCCCTCCCTTCCCTCTTGGGATTTGGCTTGGTGCTAAGAGCCCTACAAACTGCCCCCTTTGAGCCGTTGCAGTCAGTCGAGTTGAAGTTTCTTTCTATGAAAACCCTACTCCTGACTGCATTGGCCTCAATCAAGAGGGTGGGGGACCTGCAGGCATTTTCGGTCGATGAGTCGTGCCTTGAGTTTGGGCCGGCTGACTCCAGTGCAACACTGAGGCCCCGGCCCGGCTATGTGCCCAAGGTTCCTCAGGTAGTGAGCCTGCAAGCGCTGCCCCTGGAGGAGGCAGACCCAGCCCTAGCTTTGCTCTGTCCAGTACGCGCACTGCGTCAGTACGTGGATAGAACTCAGAGCTTCAGGACCTCAGAACAGCTCTTTGTCTGTTACGGAGGACAGCAGAAGGGGAAGGCTGTCTCCAAGCAGAGGATGGCCCACTGGATAGTGGATGCCATCACCTTGGCCTACGAAGCACAAGGTGTGCCCTGCCCACTCAGGTTGCGTGCTCACTCCACTAGGGGTGTCGCATCGTCCTGGGCGCTGGCTCGTGGTGCCTCGCTAGCAGACATCTGTAGAGCTGCGGGTTGGGCGACTCCCAACACGTTCGCTAGGTTTTATAGCCTACGTGTCGAACCGGTTTCCTCCTGTGTTCTCACCTCAAACGGGTAGTGGCACTGAGAGGGCCGGCTCAGAGTCGGCTTGCGGCGTCCTTACGCCTAATTCTCCAGAGAGTTCCTTAACCAGGCAAACCCTGTTGAGTCCTCCAGCACTCCGGCGTCCAGACGCGGCGGGGCGTCCGGCGCCAGGCCTTCAGCCAATGAATTCTTGAAATCTGGTGCGAGGCTAGTGCCCATATGAGAGACCCTGTCGGGATCCCATATGTGTATTCCACGGTATTCTTATTAGAGCCATGTTTCCCCTGGCGGACCACGTTCTGCCATCTCTAAAGATGCAGCCTGAGCCATCTCAGAGACTTCCATGTGCAATAGGGCCCTTCGGGGTTACTTCACATGTTTGAATGTCACTTAACCCCCTCTGGGAGGAGGTGACTCCGCAGTGTGCCTCTTCCAAGTGGAAGGGCACGCTTCCCAGTGTTATCCTAGTCCTACTGTTTGGGTTGTTCAAGGAACACCAGTAGTTGACCTTCTCTGTGTAGAGCCCAGTCCTATCGTCTGCCTTATAGGAAGGGTCAGGAGCCCTACACAGGGCACTGGAAGGGGCAGCTCCTGTGGCGCTTTGGTAGGGATCCCAATTTCGTCGGTCATCCGACGTGACTCGGAGTGACCGACTGAAAGGGGAACGTCTCGGTTACGTATGTAACCCTCGTTCCCTGAAGGAGGGAACGGAGACGTCACGTCCCGTCGCCACAGTCGCTGTACCACCGCTGAGCTGCCGGGTCGCCGGCTCGGCTCCTCAGCGAAAACATAATTGATGCGGTGCATCAGCTGCCTCTTATGCTCACGCTGTGATCAGCGGCAGCTGGATGCAATAATCGCATGCCAATGTCCATTGGCTCGTTTAGTTACACTCGAAGTGGATTGGTCTCTCTGGCGAGATCCCAATTTCGTCGGTCATCCGACGTGACGTCTCCGTTCCCTCCTTCAGGGAACGAGGGTTACATACGTAACCGAGACGTTACTTTTAACCTTCAATATTAATGTAGTAGGCTACCAACTGTTCTCATGTAGGCCTATATTTAACAGCACAGCATTAGAGAGATTTTTTTTTTTTTTTTTGTCCTTGAGAAACTATTGCATGTACTGTATCTGATATATATCCGAAATAATAGATATCGAATCCGATCAAATCGGGAATTGAATGTGAAATTTGTGTCAAAACCCAGCCCTATTCATTATTGCATACAAGAAACAATGCAGCATCTGTATTAATGGTAAATTTGTTATGAATTAGAGTTTTTGTTGTTGTTGCATGTACAAAATAACATTCTATTGTATTTTATCACTTTGTAGTACGGTTAAAAAATCTTGTTGAATTTTTTTGTAGAAAAGTAATTCAAAAGTTATTCTGACATAGCAATTATGACTTCCCCACTCATAAATATGAACTTCCCATGAGGACTTGAAAGCACTATAACGATGATGAAAATATCATAGATATGTATAGGTAGAATCCACATTCGACCGCTTCAGACATGTCGATGCATCCGCCATCTTGGAACGGTCAATGTGTCATCACTCATAATAAAAATCAACGAGTTTTCCAAGATGCCACAACATTGCACAGACTCTGGTTGTAAAAACACTGACAATGAAATTCACAGGGAAAAAAGGATAAACTTTTAAAGGACTGTGTTGGTTTTTGTTTTTAATATGTATTGAATTTTACAGGTTGTTAAAATATTGTAAGTTTTTAATGTCATAGCTAAAGGCTTTGTATGGAAGCCTATTTCTGCCACATAAGAAAAAAAAATCATGACATATTACTTAAGTCATAATTATGAGATAAAAATTCTAAATTATGACTTAAGTCAAAATTCTGACCTTAAAAGTCATAATTATGAGATAAAAAGTTGAAATTATGACTTAAAAAGTTAAAACTGCCCATAGAAACAGACGCTAACAGGGCATATATGGTAAATATGGCAGCATCCATATGGGATATTTAACTGGCTGAATATGCTGGCTGAGCAACTGCCATTGAGATTCATGCCAACCGATCCTTTCCTCCAGCTATATTAAACCACTTTGAGACAATTTTCACTGTTAAACCTATGGAAATTATATAAATAAATTCAACAATCATACCTCAAGTCTGCACAATACAGCTGAATATGAGTGTAAACACCTTTTGCAGCCTTGGCAAATTTACACTGGGGCAAGGACAGGGAGTATGCAAGGCACCTGGTTTCGAAATCAATCATTAGCATGGGTCGAGGGCGGTAATTAGGCGTTCAGGAGGGAGCGTGTGGGACGAGGTGACGAGGAGCAGTTAATGAGGCCACGGGCTGGGGAGGGGTGAACGCCCAGCACCACGGGAATCTTCACACACGCCGAGAGAAGAGAGAACACACGCCGCAATTATAAGGAACAGTACACAAACATACGATTCAACACCCAAGGAGGTCAGGCTGAAAAATGTGTTGTAACATAGATGACAGTCTAACAAAGCTTTGAGAACTGAGGTGCTATTTTTGTTTTGTAGTATAAGGCAAATGAATGGCCTGTCCTTCTGGAAGACCATGGAAAAGGCTTGTCTTTATTACTTCATGAGATCTGATTTCTGAGAAAATTACTAGTTAGGCCTATTATTTTATTATAATGTCTCATTTAGTTTCTTCCTTTTGCATTAGATTAAAAAAACCTAACCAGGAACCTGAGATGCAAATTAGCATTGTGCTGTTATGCCTTTGTACTATTTGTAATTTTAAAAATGTAAAATTAAAAAAGAGAAATATATATATATATATATTTTTTTTTCTTAAATTGGCCCATAAATACATAAACAAGCATATAAATACCTTGAAATATATTTTGATGATTTCTTTTGATGTGTTTAGATCACAGGCTTGTGTATATATATATATATATATATATATATATATATATATATACATATATATATATATACATATATATATATATACATATATATATATATATATATATATATATATATATATATATATATATATATATAATATATGTATATATATATATATATATATATATGTGTGTGTGTTTGTATGTACAGCCACAAATGTTTGTAGTTATAGAACAATAGATTAAATTATAATTAGATTAAAATATAATTACAATAAAACTTATTAGATTAATATTTATTTCTGTATTAATACTATTAATATAACAGTAAAATAACAATATAATTATTATTGTTATTTCTGGCAGGTCTAACACTTTTCCACATTTTTAAGGAATTTTGAGTAAATTTAAGAATAAGATAAACTGGCATGAAACAAATCACCAGATATTGGTCAGCCTTTAATAGTAATTCAGTACCATACCATATAAGTACCACAGTAATATTGAAACCAGAACTGTACTGTTTCCTGTTTTTTAGAGGACTGGAACATGGAGAGCAATATTTTCCTTAACCCTGGTAGCCTCTCTCACCTTTGAAAGACTAAACGCTCCAAAGAATGAAGCTTGAAGGCTTATTAAATCTACAATTGTAACAATTGTAACAAAGACTGAAGCTCACCAACTGTTTTCAGGAACAGATGCTATGTTAACTGTGGAGTGACGAGTAGGTGTATGAATTAGCCCTTGAGTCTCACTTCCAGTCGGAGAGAGAAAGAGAGAAACGGTGTGACTCCAGCACGGCTGCGGAGGCATTCGAGACTTCACCGACTAACTTGACTCAAAGCCTCACACGCGCAGCCCGAGTGGGATCTGAAGGCAATGATGATTTTCACTTGATCAAAGCAGATCATGCAAAAGCACCGCAGCTCCTTGAGTTTTTTCAGAAAAACTCAGAATATAAAGTGAAAGTGAGAATATAAGCCTGCTCATTAGGATTTTTAGCAGGTTGGAAAATTCAGACAATTATATAGGCTACATGGTTTACATTAGTGCAGTGCTCTCCAGCAGCGCTGTACTGATACTCTTTACGTTTTAAAGTTTCGCAAATTAATTCAGAGCAAACGGCTTAACATACACATTCTATTTAAACTTTGTTTTAGAGATAATTTCAGCTTTTGGTTCTGAAAATGCTATACTTCTTAAGAAACAAGATACACTCGCTATGTTTTCATCCACATGCATTTTAGAATATTGCATAAAAACACTGGATGGAAATGCTAAGATGAGCATAAAATCTTAAAATGCGCATTAACATATATAAACAGAAAATGCAGCATTGCATATCTATATATTTATCTATCTACTATATAATATTTATTTATATTTCTCCTTAATTATTATTCATACAAAGTTATGAAGTTAATATATACAGTAAAATCCCGAGTGTTAAAGTAACACTGAAGCAGTGTTAAAGTTAATGAGATAATTATGTGATTAATTAAGTGTTGATTGAGCATTAGTGATGAACACTTGCTGTTAACAAGCAGAATCACTGAAGAAAAGAGAAACACAACTACAACTGACTTCAGTCACAGCCTTAGATGAAATCAACTGAAATAAGACATTAAATCTCTCAAGATCTCAGCAGAAGATGATTAATCATCTCCACAAACAACATCACCAGCTTCATGCATTCCTAACCAGTTTGACTTTTTTGTCATGCATCTAAAAATTTCTTAAGAATTAACAGTTTCATAAACACAGTTACAACAACCAGAGAAAAACTAATGTTAAAAGTCAAGGATCAAGAGCCCAACTGAAGCAAACGCTTTTCTCCACAACGGTGACTTCAAATTTGATTATTTTCAATAAACATTAACATCTAAACCACTGTTAATTCTTAATAAGAAATTTTTAGATGCATGACAAAAAAGTCAAACTGGTTAGTAATGCATGAAGCTGGTGATGTTGTTTGTGGAGTTGTTTAATTATCTTCTGCTGAGATCCTGAGAGATTTAATGTTTTCTTTTATTTCAGTTGATTTCATCTAAGGCTGTGACTAAATTCAGTTGTAGTTCTTGTGTTTCTCTTTCTTTCAGTGATTCTGCTTAGTGTACCTCAGTGTAACAGCAGGTTACATCATCACCAATGCTCAATCAGCACTTAATTAATCACAATTATCTCATTAACCTTAGCACTGCTTCAGTGTTACTTTAACACTCTTTCGAGTGAGACCATATACTGGTACAACAGTAATACCCATTCTCTCAAGAAAGAAACTCGTAAACTTGAGCGCAAATGGAGAAAAACTAACTTGGAAGTTTTTAGAATTGCATGGAAAAACAGTATGTCCAACTATAGACAGGCTTTAAAAGCTTCCAGGGCAGAGCATATCCGCAAACTCATAGAAAATAACCAAAACAATCCAAGGTTTTTATTTAGCACAGTGGCTAGATTAACAAATAAACAGACGCCACCCGATCTAAATATTCCCTCACAATTTAATAGTAATGACTTTATGAATTTCTTCACTGATAAGATAGATAACATCAGAAATACAATAACAAATGTAGATTCTGCAGCGTCTAGTACTTCAGCTCCATTCATTGCACCCAAAGAAAAACTGCAGTGCTTTACAACTATAGGACAGGAAGAGCTAAATAAACTTATCAATGCATCTAAACCAACAACATGCCTATTAGATCCTGTACCCACTAAATTACTGAAAGAGTTGTTACCTGTAGCAGAAGAACCGCTTCTCAATATTATTAACTCATCGATATCTTTAGGTCACGTTCCAAAATCATTCAAGCTGGCGGTTATTAAGCCTCTTATTAAAAAAACCACAACTAGATCCTAATGAACTAGCAAATTACAGACCCATTTCTAATCTTCCGTTTATGTCTAAAATTTTAGAAAAAGTTGTATCTGCTCAGTTGTGCTCTTTTTTGCAAAAAAATGATCTCTATGAAGAATTTCAGTCAGGTTTCAGGCCCCACCATAGTACAGAAACTGCACTTGTTAAAATTACAAATGACTTGCTTCTTGCGTCAGACCAAGGCTGCATCTCATTGCTAGTTTTACTTGATCTTAGTGCTGCGTTCGACACTATAGATCATGACATACTCATAGATCGATTACAAAATTATACGGGTATTCAAGGGCAGGCTTTAAGATGGTTTAGATCCTACCTGTCTGATCGCTTCCACTTTGTTTATTTAAACAGGGAGTCATCTCAATTATCACCAGTAAAATATGGAGTACCACAAGGATCTGTCCTAGGTCCTCTGCTATTTTCAATATATATGTTGCCCCTTGGTAATATTATTAGAAAATACGGGATTAGTTTCCATTGTTATGCTGATGATACTCAACTATATATCTCAACAAGACCAGATGAAACTTCTAAATTATCTAAGCTAACAGAGTGTGTTAAAAATGTAAAAGATTGGATGACCAGTAATTTTCTCCTATTAAATTCAGATAAGACAGAAATATTACTTATTGGACCAAAAAACAGTACACAGAATCTCTTGGATTATAATTTGCAACTAGACAGATGTACTGTTACTTCCTCTACAGTCAAAAATCTGGGTGTTATATTAGACAGCAACTTGTCTTTTGAAAATCATATTTCCCATGTTACAAAAACCGCATTCTTCCATCTTAGAAACATTGCCAAGCTACGAAACATGTTACCTGTTTCTGATGCAGAAAAGCTAGTTCATGCATTCATGACCTCTAGACTGGACTATTGTAATGCACTGCTAGCTGGTTGTCCTGCATCTTCAATAAACAAGCTACAGGTAGTCCAAAATGCAGCGGCTAGAGTCCTTACTAGGTCAAGAAAATATGATCATATTACCCCAATTTTACAGTCTCTGCACTGGCTACCTATTAAGTTCCGCATCAGTTACAAAATATTATTACTTACCTATAAGGCCCTTAATGATTTAGCTCCTGTGTACTTAACTAGTCTTCTACCACGCTACAATCCATCACGCTCCCTAAGGTCGCAAAACTCTGGACTTTTGGTAGTACCTAGGATAGCAAAGTCAACTAAAGGAGGTAGATCCTTTTCACATTTGGCTCCCAAACTCTGGAATAGCCTTCCTGATAAGGTTCGGGGTTCAGACACACTCTCTCTGTTTAAATCCAGATTAAAGACACATCTCTTTAGCCAAGCATTCACATAATGCATCTCATGATCTTGTACTGCAGTTATATCTGATCAAACACGCATTATTGTTCTTTAGCTTGGATTGAACAAATCATTTTTGCTTGGTTGGAACAGCAGCTACGCTAATTATGTCTCTATTTGTTTCTCTGTTTCTGCCACGGGATTAACATCCCGTGGTAACTAGGATTTACACAAGCTTCAGTCTGGATCCAGAACACCTGAGAAGAGATGATGCCAACCCTTCAGAGGACCTCAGATGAAGCATACCCTCAGACAACATACAGAACTACCAAATTTCGCCATAAGTTAAATATATTAAGTTTCTACAATATATAAATATATTGTAGAAACTTAATTTCCTGTAAAGCTGCTTTGCAACGATTTGTATTGTGAAAAGCGCTATACAAATAAACTTGAATTGAATTGAATATAAGCTCTGAGCGGTGTTAATTTAAACCTCAGGATTTTACTGTGTAGTGTTTATATATTATTATTAAAAAAAATTCTCTACCTTTTAAACATTTTTCATGTTTATGAATTGCCAGACAGTTTTTAGATTCTACTAGGCTGGTTTTTCAGGCTGAAAGGCATATCAAGCTCTCAGAGTACATTAGTACATTAAGATCACAGTCAGCCCTGTAGCTCCAGCTGATGTGATTAAATTATGGTTGATGTTCAAATGAGAATCTATATGGTTCCATAAAGATCAAATTCAAGCCTCACAAGCTGAAATGAACGTGTATATAGCAACATATTACAAACATGAAATGAGTAAAATGGTAAATATACACCATTGTTGAAACTACATTGACTTGAGGTTTCTGGATAAACATGCAACACTTAAGTTGGTTTTCATAGTCCTTTTCTTTACAGTCCTGATGACCAGCGTGAATTTATCATGCCTCAAACAAAATGTTCAATAATTTAAACTTGCATGTACAATGTGTCATTCCAAAAGTGAAGTCACATCAGGCAAGGTTAGAAAACAAAAGCTAACTTCCTATGCAAACACTCATGGAGAGCCTTTATCACTCCGTCTAAATCTTGCATGATAAGAAATGAAAAAGCAACTGCGATTTCAGGGTCATACACTTATATAAGAATGTACTCTAGTTTGCAATGCATTTTTCATGAACTATGTACATTTTGCATTTTTTTTTTTGCATTGGTTTCTGAAGTTTATACAAGCATATTTAAAAGCAGGAAAAGTTTCTGCTGACATTTGTAAATTTTTCTGCAGACCAGCAAATACAGTGCAGGCCTAACCTATTTGAACCAAAGAAACATATAATAAAAACCCAGATCTAAAAAAAAAAAAAAAAAAAATTATGAACATATATTTTTTTTTTTAAATCATGAGACAATATGTGAAAAAAGAAAAGCAAAGGCAGTTTATTTAAAGGTCAAAAATGGACAATTTTCATCCAACCAGATCGCAGGTCCCACCTACAACATTAAAGATTACGATCTATTTGTGGAAGATAACCTTCTAGCTATTTACATTCTGAAATCCATCAGCATTTTACATTTTCTCCTTTCAAATGCGATAAAAACATTATGAAATCTATCTGGAGAATAATGTTCTTCTAAAAGAGGATGGAGCAAAGCTGTGGAAATCAATAGGCTGGAAAATGTCTTCATGATGAACTGTCCACAACACAGATTTCTGCAAAAACACAGAGCTAGAAACAGAATCTTGGAGTTTTCCAAGCCAAGCCATGGAATACTTTGTGATCCGGGACAGCGTCACTGCCTGCAGGTGTCATGGAAAGCCTCCAGAGTTCGGAAGTCCCTCCATGTTGGAGGAAGGCCCTCCTGCAGGTACTTGCCACAGCGTTGACATGGGGTCTGGAAGAGCTTGATGTAGCTCCTCAACCAGGTCTGCTCAAAAGAACAACACCACAAAGACATTAGCGGACAATTGTGCTTTTTATTAAGGGCTTATTGGATAAAACCTTTAAAAACTAAACAGCACTCCTCATGTGACACACAGAAGACTGGATTGACACGTAAGAGTTCAACTGAGTCTGAAGTGACTTGAATAACACACATTTTGACCAAAATTAAGTAAAGTATAAGAGTGTATTTTCCAGGGCGAAATGCTGCAAAACTGCTGCGGCGGACACCCTCACCCTGCGTTGGCTAGCCTCACTGCACTGGCATGGGATGTGTGAGAGCAGCATGAGAGTCTGTGGTCTCTCACAGCAGTCACAACTCGACATTGATTAACAGCAGGAGGAGTGTGTCTGCTCACCTCTCTAACCCGTCTTCTCTCGGCCGCACAGCACAGTCGGGGTTTACCTGCACCTGTCAGGACGCATTGTCTTTCCTAATTCATCTGCCGGCCCAAACCACCCTCCACTGACTCCCTGTTATTCATACTCCAATTAGCACATGCAAGAGTCCAGCATCACCCTATCTATCTATCTATCTATCTATCTATGTATCTATCTATCTATCTATCTATCTATAGTATCTCACAAAAGTGAGTACACCCCTTACATTTCAGCAACTATTTTATTATATCTTCTCAAGGGACAATACTATAAAAATGAAACTTGGATATATTTTAGAGTAGTCAGTGTGCAACATGTATAGCAGTGTAGATTTACTGTGCTCTGAAAATAACTCAACCCATTATTGTCAAAACAGCTGGCAACAAAAGTGAGTACACCCTAAGTGATAACAGCTATATGTCGTTTAAACATTCAAAGCCACATGTCCTATTCATCATGTACATGTTTTTGTCTGCTTCACAGGACCATACAAATTTGTGTATCTTCTATTAGAGCAGTTAAAATTCGGTGCTTTGAGTACAATTCTCTCATAATGACCACTGGATGTTCAACATGGCACCTCATGGCAAAGAACTCTCTGAGGATTTGAGAATTAGAATTGTTGCTCTCCACAAAGATGGCCTAGGCTATAAGAAGATCAGTAACACCCTGAAACTGAGTTACAGTACAGTGGCCAGTGTCACACAGAGGTTTTCCAAGATGGGTTTCACTCAGAACAGGCCTCGCAAGGGTCGATCAAAGAAGTTGAGTCCTCGTGGTGTGCGTCAGGTGCAGAAGCTGGCTTCAAAAAACAGACGCATGAGTGCTGCCAGCATTGCTTTAGAGGTTGCAGAAGTGGAAGGTCAGCTTGTCAGTGCTCAGACCATACGACACACACTGCAACAAGTTGGTTTGCATGGCCGTCGTCCCAGAAGGAAGCCTCTTCTGAAGCTGGCTCACAAGAAAGCCTGCAAACAGTTTGCTGAACACAACCTGTCCAAGAGCATGAATTACTGGAACCATGTCCTGTGGTCTGATGAGACTCAGATAAACTTGTTTGGCTCAGATGGTGTCCAGCATGTGTGGCGAAACCTTGGTGAGGAGTACCAAGAAAATTGTGTCTTGCCTAAAGTCAAGAATGGTGGTGGTAGCATCATGGTCCGGGGCTGCATGAGTGCTGCTGGTACTGGGGAGCTGCGGTTCATTGAGGGAAACATGGATTCCAACATGTACTGTGACATTCTGAAGCAGAACATGATGCCCTCCCTTCAGAAACTGGGATTTTCAACATGATAATGACCCCAAACACACGGCCAAGATGAAAACTGCCTTGCTGATGAAGCTGATGGAGTGGCCAAGTATGTCTCCAGACCTGAACTCTATTGAGCACATGTGGGACATCCTCAAGCGGAAGGTGGAGAAGCGTCATGTGTCTAACATCCAGCAGCTCTGTGATGTCATTATGGAGGAGTGGAAAAGGATCCCAGCAACAACCTGTGCAGCTCTGGTCAATTCCAAGCCCAGGAGGATTAAGGCAATGCTAGATAACAGTGGTGCTCACACAAAATATTGACACTTTGGACACAGTTTTGAAATGTTCACTTAGGGTGTACTCACTTTTGTTGCCAGCTATTTTGACAATAATGGCTGTGTGTTGAGTTATTTTCAGAGCACAGAAAATCTACACTGCTATACATGTTGCACATTGACTACTCTAAAATAAATCCAAGTTTCATTTTTATAGTACTGTCCCTTGAGAAGTTATAATAGAGTTACTGAAATGTGAGGGGTGTACTCACTTTTGTATCTATCTATCTATCTATCTATCTATCTATCTATCTATCTATCTATCTATCTATCTATCTGTTCATTCAACCTATACCTGAACCACAATAAAAAGATTTTTACAAAGAAGCTAAGAGGACCTTGAAGCTCTTATTTGGAGAGACTGAGGAATTGTGGTTTTTTTTTTTTCAGGTCCTAAATAAGTTGTCCTGGGGATGGCCTCAGAGTGAAGCCCATCAACTGTATGGTTTAAATCCGTGTACGGGAGAAAGCCCACAATTCCAGCCATGATCAGAATAGCTCCGCATTGATCTTACGGAGAAGTAATCAAGCTCTCCTCTCTTTTCAAAGTGTAGAGCAGAGGTCAGCAGACTATTTAAAGACAGACCAGACTCAATGCTTAACATCACATACAAATATACAAGCTACAATAAGGTTAACTTGTTAAGTTACCTTGTTCAAACACAAAATCAACACTTTTTATTATTATTATTATAGGGCAGAGTTTGATGAGTGAGGTTTTTATACATTTTATGCCATTTTATACATTTGGCAGATGCTTTTATTCAAAGCTACAGTATTTACAGTGCACTCAAGCCATTGATTTTCAGTATGTGTTCACTGGGAATCGAACCCATGACCTTGATGTTGTTATTGCCTTGCTCTACCAGTTGAACTACAGGAATATATTTTGTAAGAATGGTCTTGCATGCATTCTTACAATGTGGAAAACAACCTCTAGTTAAACAGCACCACACAGCCAAAGGCAAAACGTAATAAGTGCATGTAATAATTCTAGCACAATGTCATTAGAAGTTTAAAAGCAATGTACTATACCCACCATGAAGGAGCGAACTACAACATCAGGCATCTGGGGGAGCTGGTAATGCAGGAGCGCTGTGGTTGCATGATCAGTGACCTGAGAGAACATAAAGATCACTGAGAAACATAACGCAATGTGCACAGCAAGTACATTAACATATGACTGCCCACATTTACAAAACCAATTATGAGGAACCAGTTAACAAAATTGTCATTTATGGTCTATAATTGGTGGTAGAAAATGGTCATGTGAACTAAACAACTGTTTTTGGTACCAAACACCTTGACTAACATTCTAATTGGACTTCAAGGAAAAAATAAAACCAAAAATACTGGGACAGACTAAAATGGTACAAAAGTATAATCTTTAAGTGTAAATATTAAAAAGTGTAAATACCTTTCCTCTTTATGAATGAGTAAATTTCATAAAATTTTAATCAAAGTAATTCTCATTCTCAGTGGTCAATTATTTGATTATTATTACGGTAATACAAAAACGTAAAATAAGTAAAAATGACTTGAAGTAACAACTAGAAGTAATTAAAAAAATAATCTACAATAAAAGGCAGCACAACAAATACTACCATATAGTACATTTTAAATATTATAGATAAATACAAATTTATTTATCCGTATTTCAAATTTCATTGTGTTTTGGGAAATGAAATGTCCTGGCAGAAAATTAACAGTATCATTTCAGTTTTTGTCTGATGTTTTTTTCTTACAGTTTAAAATAATACAATTAAAAAGAAATTACAATGAATAATAAAATTATTAAATAATTATATTACAATTACTAATACAATTTATGTGCATAACTGTAGAATGCAACAAAAAAAATTTGGTTCTAAAAATATTCTTTAAGCACAATATATAAAATACTTTGTATTTCTTTTTTTGCATGCATGGGCACACATTTGAAGAAATCCTAATTAAAATCCATTTTCAGATCAATCTACCTACACTCAGATTAACTCCTAAATCCAATTTTGCAGAAGAACACCATAACCTTATTACTTTCCCTAAAATCCCATCTTCCATCACTAATGTAATTATAGAATGGGACTAAAAAGCGAACCACTTCAATCTCCCGTCATCGTTTCATTAGACTGCCGATGCTGAGCAAACTCCTTATGGGAAACCATCCAGTTAAAACCTCTCAATAGTGATGCATCATGGCAAAAGAAACTCAAGTGGTTACTACAGAAGTGTAAAAAAGCAAAGAGATGCTTTTTTTTTTATAAACAAAAACATCTGTGTGAAAACTATTGGACAGTGGGGACATGTGAAGAGTAAAGAACGATTAATTAAGCAAGCACGGAAAACGGGAATACAGAAGTGACAGCTGGGAGGGGAAGATGAGAGGCGGCCCGTCCCTCCAGTTTGAGGCAGCCTGGGTTTGAGTTAGCGTTCGCAGCCAGAGAAATAAAGAAATAAACAGGTCTATGCTTTGATCAGCCTGTGCAGATGCGAGAAGCTCAGTTACAATGCGAGCGGGTTCTCGCAACCTCTCGCTTTAAGTTCCAGGCAGCTCGTCATACACATTCTCTCTCCTTTGAAAGGAAAGCAAGTTTCTCTCCCTCTCTCTCTCTTTGAAAGGTGCATCAGCATTAGCAAGACTACGGAGTTTCATCTGCCCCAGAGGCTGACTGCTCTCTAATTCCAGCCTAATGAGAATCGGGGAGGGTGGAGAGAAGACGACTGGAGCCCAGATGTTTAGGGGGCTGTCAAATGAGGGCGAAGTGGCTCTGAGTGAAATGAAATCAAAAAACACAGGGACAAAAGATGTCTGAGGGATGAAAGGCAAGGATTGGCAGTGGAGAGGTGAACAGAAATGTGACCGTCTTTGAGAAGAGAGATCTCATTAGAATTTCACGGACACGTGATTTAAATTTATTTATTTAATCGCACGGCTCAAATTCAATTTGAAAGACAACCACAGGATCATTTAATTACTGTTCCGATATTTCCCAACATACGCTATGGGTAATGAGAAAGACACTGTTGATTAAACTGAGTTTTCTACATTTGTTGTGATGTGTTTGCTGGTTAACTCACCTTTTGAAATGCCTGATAGTTGGACTTTGACCAGATGTCAAGCTAAAAAAAAAAAGACAGAAAAGTAAACATCAAGCATCAAAGTGATTCAAAATAACTGTATGGTACCTATATTTTACCATTAGTGTGCCCTTAATCTCAACCCTTACAACTACATTCCAAGAATCCATTAAACCTCTTAGTTAATGTCTTTCACCTGGATGCTCCTGCATACTCTACACTGCACTTTTTAAATTGAAGAGTTGTTTAGCGCGACGATAAAAAGTACCTTGGTAGAGGTACAAATGTGTGCAAGCATGCTTAAAATAATAAAATTAATTTTTTTTTTTTTTTGATTCTCATAGTGAACAGTTTTTAAAATAAAATTAAATAAAATGCACATATACAATTAAAGACCAAGAAAAAACATGCTATTTGGGCAGAATTCTTCAGGATGATTTCTGGCAGTTTGATTGATGCCTGCTCAACCCAAGGTTTAATTTTAAATAAGTAGTTTGCATTTTTAACATCCAGAAAGAGCTCATTTCATTTTTAAAAGTTTGCTATCTTAAATCTATAATAAATTGGAATGAATTAATAACTATTTGTTAACTTGTTTTTGAGAAGCTGCATTTCCTTCAACATATTGTATCAACTGTCATTTTGTTTATAATTTGAAAAAACGGACCCAAACAATCAGTACTGCTTTAATACTTTGTGACATCCTGTGTTTATTAAGCACTCATGTATTGTGCTCTTCCTGTGCCGTTTTCTTTGTATTTGTGGATGAGTTTGTTTCACCTGCCTCTAACAAGGATCGTGTGATCAGTCAGTGAGTGGTTTTGAAAGTGTTTTAGCATGTGTTGATCTCCATGGATTCTCACTAAACAACGTGTCTTGTATTTTTGCCACTTTAAAAAAACTCTAAATTTCCAGGTACTGCCACATGTGAGTTGGAGTGTCTGCCTTTTGTTTTGTCTGTTTTTATTTGCCTCTGTAATTTTATTTTCATTTTCTGTAACCCAAGGTCTTTACTCCATTTTTTCCCACAGTCTAAATTCTATTATTGCCCCAATACACCCTAGATGGGGCATTGTAAAAGAGTCCAAATGTTCAAATCTCAGAAGATCCCCATTTATTCTGTCTACAATTTAGAATTTAAATATTAAATTTAGAATATTGAACCCAATCTACAATCAAAGGGATAGTTCACCCAAAAATGAAAATTCTGTCATTAATTACTCACCCTCATACTGAGAAGAATTGTTGAATAAATTCATTATTTTTGTTTTTCTTGCATACAAAATGTATTATTGTAGCTTCAAAAAATTAAGGTTGAGTCACTGATGTCTCATGGACTATTTTAACAATTTCCTGACTATGTTTCTGGGCCTTGAACATGTCAGTTGCATTTCTGTCTATGCAGGGTCAGAATGATCTCAGATTTCACCAAAAAATATCTCAATTTGTGTTCCGAAGATGAACGAAGGTCTTAGGGTTTGGAACGACATGAGAGTGAGTAATTAATGACAGAATTTTCATTTTTAGGAGAACTATCCCTTTAATGACTCCAGGGTGTCGAGAGGCCAAAGTAACAAAAGCCCTGAAAAAAAAACCCCAACAACTTCAAAATCATAATTTTCCATAAATGAATAAAAAAAAAAAATTAAAAAAAAAAGCCAAACGGCAAAAACAAACAAAGTTTGATTGAATGTAATACAGGCCATCCCTACACTTCAGCATATCTTGTGATGCCCAGCATGGTTTAAAGCATGACTTACTAGTCTGCCAACAAGAGTAAAAAAAATCATAGAGCTAAAGAATTTAAGTGATTTTTTAAGTGATTTAAGTGATTTCTTTTAAACCAGCACACCAAATGGTGGGTAAAAAAACTCAAGACCTAGAAAAATAATTAAATAAAGGCAGAGGCATAGATTAAACACACAAAAGAGTACAGAAACATCTGCAGGACTTAGAAAACATACACACTTCATTTGACAGTTTAAAGGTCAGTTAAGACTAGCCCTGCGTCTGATGTCCAGACTGTTGTTTGGGGGTGAAAAAAGCCATCACTAATCACCCCGTTGAGCGAAGGTCATCAGAAGAGTTTTCAAAGATGACAACAAATCAAAATGTTCTCTGATTCTAATATCAAACAGGCCTGGTGTCAGCATTTATCAGAGAAATCAGACTCCATCTCCCCTCTGTCCTCAAACCCACCTCCATACACTGCTGCCCTTTGAAGTAAAAAGAATGCCGGATCGCAAATTACCCAAGAGATGTCTGAGATAGTCTTTGAAGCCCTACTTTGATAGCATAGTTTCCCTTCTCCTACCCCTTCCTCTCGCTTTTTTTGTGTGCTTGGAGGTTCAGGCGGGCTCTGTTGGGCCTCTTGCATGTGGTTATGGTAAGCTATGTGGCATCATTTGAATTGTAAGGACCAGAGAGGGGGTTTAAAGAAAAAAAGCCTGTCGATATTCTGCCCTGAATTGACACCTTGCACAGTCCCAAAAAGACCTCTGAGGTTGATTCAAGGGCAGGAGTTTTCTGAAGCGTTTCATATTGAAAATTGTAAATAAAATAAAATAATTTAAAATAAAACATAAACCGCATACAATTTAATATTGAGATGGAAATAAAAAGAATGCAAAGTTTGGGCAGAATTCTTCGAGATGCGTTTCTTGCTGTTTGTATCCTCTGATTGATTTCTGCTCAACCCAAGGTTTAATTTTAAATAAGCAGTATGTATTTTTAACATCAAGAAAGAGCTCATCTCATTTTAAAGCTCCATAATTTTAAATCTATAATGAACAGGAATTAATTACTGTTTGTTAACTTGTTTTTGAGAGGCTGAGTTTCCTTCCTGAAGATGAGCACATATTTAAAAGGATCATATGATGCAATTTCAAGTTTTCCTTTCTCTTTGGAGTGTTACAAGCTGTTTGTGCATAGATAAGATCCCTGAAGTTGCAAAGACTAAAGTCTCAAAACCAAAGAGATATTCTTTATAAAAGTTAAGACTCGACCACGCCCCCCTAAAACGGCTCATTCAAACACGCCCCCACATGTCTACGTCACGGTGTGGGGAGATTTGCAAAACACCGCCCAAACGTTTACGCAAAGAAAGAGGGCAGGGCTATTATTCTCGCTGTAGTATTGTTGCTGCCGCCGGCGCCATGTCCTGGAGACGCTGTTTCGTTGTGAAAGTGAAACTACTTTCTTTGGGCTTCCAAAAGAGGACACAACTAGAAATCAGTGGTTAAGTTGTATTTACAACACTGTTCCAGAACAGTTCAACCCAAATATTAGAGTGTGTGCATCGCATTTTACGGAGGACTATTTCCTGAACCTGGGAGTAGCCTGCCAGCTGTGCTCAAAGACTGTTTCTATAAAGTGGGGCAATTCCAAATTTGCAAGGACAGTCTGGCGCTTCTGACTCACAGCCTGTAAGTATATTTTCATATTTAAAGAATTTGCCACTGACTATTCAAACGCGAGTTTTGAGCTGTGTAGAGTAGCGCTTGTTGTTTGTCATTTCTCCGATCACAAATGCAGACATGATAATGTTTACACGGCGTGATGCAACGTGACGCGTAAAAAGACAGTATAAGTCATTATAATCAGTAATTATGTCCCCACTGGTTGCAACAAATGCTTTGTTTGTAATGGGCTTTATTGTTTTTGTGTTGTCGCGCCGGGACACGGCATCACAATACGGTGAGGGGTGTAACATTTCCGTCTCACGCTTGAGGTATTTAGCCAATCACAACGCACTGGATAGCTGGCCAATCAGAGCACGCCTCGCTTCTCAGAACGATGAGCTTTGTAAAAAACGGCGTGTTTCAGAAAGGCGGGGAATAGAGGAGCAACAATAATGTACAGTATGTGGAAAATAATGTGTTTTTTGAACCTTAAACCGCATTAACACATTGCATTACACCAAATACACAAAATATTATTCTTTTTATCAACGTCATATGACCCCTTTAAATTCAATCTTGTTTCTGTTCTCTGCTGTGTTTATATATATATATATATATACATACACACACACACATATATATATATATATATATATATATATACACACACACACACACACACACACATATACAATATATTGCCAAAAGTACTGGGTCAGACCTTGCAGACCTTGAGCCAAAAACTCTTTACCAAACACCAATGACTTGTACATATGGGTACAGTCATTTTAGACACTTCCAAAACTGTTGCAACAGAGATGGAAATGCAATTTTTAAATACATGCATTATGTTTCCATCTTTGCTGCCACAGTTTTGGAAGTGCCTTTTTCTGTTCTAAAGAAGGGGGTGTCCCAATACATTTGTCCATATAGTGTATGTACATGTCATTGGTTTTTGGTAAAGAGTTTTTGGCTCAAGGTCTGCATTTAAAGTCACACCAGAGGTTTTCAGCTTGGATTAGGACTTGGCTTTCTGCAGACCAGTCAAGTTCTTCCACACTGACTAAATCAATCATTTCTTTTTGAACCTTGCCTTATACACAGAGGCATTGTCATGTTAGAATAGAAAAGGGTCCTGTCCAAACTGTTGCTTTAAAATTAGAAGCACACAGTTCCCTAGAATATCATTATATGCTTAAACATTAAGATTTGTACTCATGGAAATTACTAAAGTAGTCAAACCTGTTCATTAGAAGGGGGTGACCCAATACTTTTGGCAATATAGTGTATATACACACACACACACACCTACACATTCACAATGAATATTTAAAATGGTTTATGACTATTACATACTTATAGATGATCATAAAACGCTAAAAATGCAATAATATTTTTATGATGGATTTACATATTTAAAGACTGAATATTTTTTGATCATAGATTTTTTAATTGCAATACTATGATCTTTTTTGACTCATTACTAAATCAGACCATCAAAGCTTAATCACAGTATTTTTTTATTTTAATTTAATTACGTTTTATTTTCAATTCTAATAATTCTCAACTTTTTATAACCAAAATAAACCAAATAATACATTTAAAACAACATACTGGCATTCTACTCCTCTGTTTGAAATGTTTCAGCAAACTGTTTAATTTTTACAAAAATAACCAGTATACAGTATAAACTTCACAGTATACGGTAAACAGTACGTAAGTACTCCATTCTAAACATATCTCTCATCTACATGCAGCAATTAACTAATGTGTTTTTACCACCATAATGAGAGCGGTTTAGGCCGAACTACTGATATTCTGGTGCGAGTGTTGCTGCGACTGTCAGTTTGAGCTTTCTCATAAAGCAGCGGAGGTTAATATGCAATTGCTCACCACACACATTTGGACGCAGAGGCCCAGCGGCGCGCAGCACAAAGCACCGGTCTGGCAAGCAGTTCAGAAGATTCACATTCGCTGCCATAATTAACTGTGATCAAGCCTCTCCGCAGCTTTGATGGCCACCTCATATTAGTGTCACCAAAGAGTGTTCAAACGTTGCGGCTTTCGCAGAGATGTACAGATCGCTTCAGAATGAATGAGAGGACGCGGCTCAACCTGACACGGGGGACGTGAGGATATAGGGTATTGCATATGTACATGCTTTTCATGTTCAAGAGAGAGCCGAACACATCATGTGAATTATTCAACAGCTGTGCAGAGACTTTTATCAATAGTTAAAAATCCAGGGATTTCACATCCTTACCTAAGCCAGAAGTACTCAAGCTAAATTTTAAGGTTCAACTGGAAAAAAATGGACGAAGACGAGTTTTAAACTAGACCTGAACATGTAACGTAATGAAATGCTTTACCTTTCCATCCTCCGAGTATACATTCTCATGATAACCTCTGACAATCGTGCGGTCAATAAAAAGGCTCCTCATTACCACGATGGCTTTCAAAACCTTCCCCAGGGTGACCTGGAAAGAAATAAGACAACAGAAGATAGAATGAGTGGATGATATTTGAGCATTTCTTCAACTATGGCCACTTTTTGCATTCACAAAAATTTTGTTTATTTTATTTACAAATATTTATTTTGATATTTATTTTTATTATTTTAATATTCATTTTTTTATTCATAATATGCATTGTAATACATTATATCTTAAATTATAAATGAAGTATAAACTAATTTAAAATGCATAGTGTAACAATGAATTGATAAGAGTTATAATGTATTAACTGTGGTTACAATTATTCATGATATTGTACAATGCATTACAAAGCATAATTAATGCATTAAAACTACCTTTATAACGCATTATACATAAAGGTTTTAAGTAAAGTGTTATCGAGTTAATACAGTATAACCTTCATAAAAATTTAAAAAAAAAAAGTTTATTTTAATAAAAATGGACTTTTGGGACATAATTCATATTTATTTAACTATGGCCACTTTTTGCCCTCTTGCGTTTACAAAAAAAAGTAAAAAAAATTGCCTTCCTTAACAGACCATTTTTTGTGACTTTCTTCTAAACCATTTTCTGAAGCATTTTTTGAATTTAAAAAATAAAAATATTCAATGTTTAAAAAATTATTCTTGATTATTCTTTATATCATTTATTTAAATTCATTTTCACAATAAATATTGATACAGCTGCTAAAAATGCAAATATTTTTTATGATGCATTTAAAGATTAAAGACTGAAAATATGCAGAAAATATGCATAAAATACACAAATAATTGATAGTCATGGTAAAAAGTTTTAATATGACCGTCATAAACAAAATTTAAAAAGTTAATTTGTTTATTTTAATAATTAACTTTTGGGACATAAAGGTGGTCGCAATTAATATTTATTCAACCAAAATATCTTTATTTTAGAGTTGAATTGCGAATCAGAAACAGCTGGTTTGGCCAATTTTTCTCAATTACTAAAACATACAGCACAAAACCCCTCTCTTCCGAGAATTAGTTTTTTCGTTCATGCCAAAAAAAGTTCACACTCCAGCCTGAAACCATCTGCTGTCAGGAGGGGTTTCGCTTGAGTCTTTTGGCTTAAAATGGGTTTAATCTAAGGCAAAGGAGGAAATCCCAGTACAATATTCTTAAATCCTCACATTCACTTAAATTTCACGCTACGCACACCTCAGAGAGAAAGACAGATACAGTACAACATGGACAGGAAGAGGGGTGAGGATTTCTAAAGCAACCCCTCGATATTTGCCAAAGCTGTTCAAACATCAACACCGTCCCGCGAACAAAACAGCAATGGGTTTCAGCTGAGCCCCACTTGCTGAATAATTTATGTATCAGGCACAGTGAGGGATGCTGGGTAAGCCTGGGCCAGGTCTGAATGCTGGCATGGTGGTGACTGTTCTTTTTGTGGTCCCTCTGAGGTTTTCAGAAGCTGCTAGATTTGACCCCACCACTGACTGTGAAGGGGAACATGCTCAGGTGGTCTGAAAAAAGATGGACAATGGCGACCAGCGTGATAAAGTTCAGCTAAAATAACACCCAGGTGACAAAGTTTGACATAAAAAGAAACTAAGGATCAGAAGAAATGAAATATCAATTCATTTGAGATTCAGAGGAGAGTTTTCAGTTCCTCAGAGCTCAGTTTTTATAAATGCCAAACCAATAATGCAATATGGAGGGGACCGCAATATGGCAATAATGCTAATAATGCTATATGGAGGGGACCGGAGAAAAGTAAACATGTCACTGAAGTCCAGCAAAAGAGTCTAGTGAGGTTCTACGCATACATGAATAAATATACGAATAGGAAATTATATCTTGTTTGGGTGAAAGCTGATTGTAAACATGAACCATATCCGTTGAAGGAGATGTCACTGCCATAGATTCCCACACCTGGTAATTGGAAAACTTTTACAGAAGATTGAGTCTCACTATGAGAAATGGAGATACACTTTCTCAGACTTCATTACAATATGCAAATTAGCTCTCCAAATAGATAGATAAAAAGCACTCCAAGTAAATAAGTTTCAACCTAATTTCTTTTACAACCAGTGTTATTTTAGCATTATTTATGTACTATTATAGTATTGTTATTTTATTTTTTTATATTTCTAGGTTTCATTTAGTTCAATTTTTAGTAATTTTCTCATGTGCTTTTGTCATTTTTATTATTTTGCGGTTGTTTTTTAATATTTCTATTTAGCTTTAATTTTTAGATTTAGTAATTAAGTAATATTTCTATTCAGCTGTAATTTTATTAGTTACATTTTTTTTAGTTACATTTACATTTATCCATTTAGCGGACATTTTTTTCCAAAGTGACTTACAATTGAGGAATACAATAAGAGATTCATCATAAAGAGGCAAATAAATGCAGGAAGTGCTTGCAAAAAGTTATTCATCTAATATTCATATTGTATATTAAATCAGCTTAATTTCAAATGACTGAAATGATTTTTAATAATTTTAGTTAACAATAACAACACTGCTTAAAGGGATAGTTCACCTAAAAGTGAAAATTCTGTCATTAATTACTCGCTCTCATGTCGTTCCAAACCCGTAAGACCTTCGTATTTTTGATGAATTCCGAGAGCTCTCTGACCCTCCCATAGACAGCAAGGGTACGATCAAGGCTCAGAAACAAAGCAAGGAAATCGTTAAAATAATCCATGTGACATCAGTGGTTTAACTGTAATTTTACGAAGCTAAACAAAACAAACTTGTGTGCAAACAAAACAAAAATAATGACTTTATTCAACAATTCGTCTCCTCCACGTCACCCTATAGTGCCATTTTGGAGAGTATCACATACGTAAACAATGTATGCTGTTCTGTCAGCAAGCGCCGTATGTGGATACATTGTTTATGCTTTGATCTGAACGTAAACAATGTATCCGTGTACATACGTTGTTTACGTATGTGATACTCTCCAAAATGGCACTATAGGGTGACGCAGAGGAGACAAATTGTTCAACAAAGTCGTTATTTTTGTTTTCTTTGCGCACAAAAAGTATTCTCGTAGCTTTGTAAAATTACGGTTAAACCACTGATGTCACATGGATTATTTTAACGATACGATGTCCTTGCTATGTTTCTGAGCCTTGATGTTAGGATCCTTGCTGTCTATGGGAGGGTCAGAGAGCTCTCGGAATTCATCAAAAATATCTTAATTTGTGTTCCGAAGATGAACGAAGGTCTTACGGGTTTGGAACGATATGAGGGTGAGTAATTAATGACAGAATTTTAATTTTTGGGTGAACTATCCCTTTAAAACAGAACTGTGGCGATAACTTTATTATGATGGTGTGGTAATACTATGGTACTATGAAGTATACTATGGCATTTAGTGATTTTCATTATCTACCACATAATCATTAATGTAATATTTCTAAGCAAGATACTTTAAAGTAAAGATAAAGATAAATCCATATACATGTAAGTTTAGCATGGTACAAGCTAAAATTGTGCATGTAACTATGGTAATACTATGGTACTTACTTGGTCTACTCTGTCTATCCACCTTTTTCCAGAGTAACTGATGAGCACGTCATGATGGATTCTAACTTCTGTTTGGATGCTGTCATGTTCCATCCTCCATAGTTAAAATGGGGTAAAACAAACTGACTGAAAATATTAAACTGAAACTTTTTCAGTGTAGTTAAATATAAAAATGTACGCATGGTTATGCTGTGCTGTTATTGGCTTCCACAGTAACAGCAATAAACATTCTGTAAAAAAGCAATTCCCGTAAAGTACTTGTTTTGTGCACCAGCAAATCAGTCTGTGTCCGGCACTGTATGCGTTACATTTTATGTCAAACGCTGACATAAGAAAACGATAATTCGCCTATGTTAATATGCTGTGTGTGAAATAATAAAATAATGTGCTGTTATCACTTTGTGAACAAAATCCCCTGAATCGGAAGCTGTATGTAGGATGTGCACATGTTTTTTTTCAATGCAGCTACACTCGGGTCGCTTCATGTCACCTACCCATTCATTAAACTATTACAGGTGACTTACTTCAAAAAAGTCATTGCGACACTGTAAAGTGATAAAACTAATGGCTCGGAAAATATGCTTATTTGACTAGAAATACCAGAGACTGTTCCAGTATGATTCTTTCAAAACTTCCACGTTCAGGAAAAAAAGTGGATAGGTAAAAATAAAAACATGAAAAAAAAAAAACAAAACAAGCACTTACATTTTTAGACAAAGAAAGAGTAATATACTGGGAATACAGAAAAATGTGTCCAACAGAAGAAAGGAAGTCATAAAGGTTTGGAACAGAAATAATTTTTTTTGTAAAATATCCCTACACAAGGCTCCTTCAATCACCTGACATCAAGCAAACAAGAGAGTACAGATATCTAGTGTACGGTACAATGGCAAGTTCTCACACACACCCACCCTTCAAAACTCAACAGTGGGGGAAAAACGAAACTCTGTAGACATGATCAATCATGTCAAGATCCAGCAGAAATACCCATTCAGACCCGTTGGTACTCCGTGAGCCGCACAACACATGTTTTTCCCGCTTTAAGGTTTGCTTATTAAATTCATGTCTGTCAGAATAGCTGAACGCCTGGCCTCTGCCCGGAGCCGCTTGGCGCTGGCAGCCGACACCAGCACTCACAGCCTGAATCCATTACCCCTGACAGCCTTTAAAGTCATAGTTCTCCCAAATGTAAATTGAAATATTATTTTTCATGCCAGAAAGGCAACTTAGAGGGTGGATGCCCAAAAACGAAAGCAGTTATTTTTGTTCACTTATAACGGCTGCCTTAGAAGAAAGCTAGTATGTGAAGAAAAAAAGTATATATATCCTATATTAAATATGTTTATTATGCTTGCTGAAAACAAAATTAAATATATTAAGTATAAACAAGCTATATATATATATATATATATATATATATATATATATATATATATATATATATATAGAAGTACATTTATCATATAATTTGCTGAGAACAAAACAAAAAAAGAATGATTCTTTTAGAGTGACTAAAATATAATTAAAAAATATTATAAGTTCCAGAATAAGTTTTAGCTAATTATAAATAAAATAATATAAAGAGAACAAAATAAAATCCGAGGTCATGATGTTCCAACAGGGGTGATATATGAATTAAAAATAAAATGAAAGTTAAAACAAAGAGAATAAAACACAAAATAATACAAATAATAATAAGAAGAATTAAAATAAAATAAAAATAATATAAAAAAATATATCCAAACAAAACTAAAAACAAGAGTAAAGCAGAGTAAATATAAAAATAAAATAAATATAAAAATAATTAAAAATAATCAAATAAAATAAGTGCTAGAATAAGTTAGCTAATTTTAAATAAAATGTGAGAACCAACAGGAGTGAACATAAATTAATAAATAACATTAAACTAAAAAAAAATAAATAAAAAAAAAAAGAATAAAATGAAACTAAATAATAAAATAAAATAAAAAATTGTGAGATTCTCATAGAGTGAGTTTGCCTTCTGGTCTGTCTTCTCCTTTCATGAGAGCCCTGCTGAGTGCTGCAGTAATAGAACCAGCACTGATCACCAGCCGGTGGAGGCACAGAACTTCACAGAAACTTCACACACATTTTTTCCCCACATGCTGAGTATATTTTTCTTTTTGTCTTGTTTCTAAAAGAAACAGATTTATAGAGACTGTGGACACAGGACACCACACATTCAAAAACTATTACCAGTCAAACAATGACATTCACTGATAACTGATTCACTGACTCATCAGATACTACAAAGAAACATTCACACAAAAGTACATGTTTTTACTTACTGGATTTTTGTATCTGTTAAATTACTTCATTTTTTTCATGCACCCAACTTAAAACTAATTTATGATAAAACTATTTTGTTTTGCACAGAGTTGCACAGCTGATCTCCATTGCCTTCCCCAAAAATCATGATCCCTTAAAGCAGGATTTCAGGAGTTGATCAAAGGCTTCCGAATGAAACCGCACTTCTACAGCGAGGTTAATACATCCCAGCTTCCTAAAACACATCATTTATGTGTGAATCACTGACGCAAGACATATTAAAAGAAAAACAACCTCAAAAAGCCGTAACTTCAAATCTGAACTTTCAGCACAAGAGAATTTGCAAATAGTAGCTCGCCAGTGTGACTCAAGCAATTTCTCATAATATACAGAAACAAAAAATGCCAAATCCCTCTCCGTAATTCTAGGTGTGAAGCCAGTTTGTAGCATCAATAGCTATTTCTAAGCATGCTTTTCAGCTATAAGCTATAGAGAAAGCAAATTTCTGGCCTAAGGCCAGAGGAACATAAATACTAGAAAGAAAAGAAGTTGACTTTGAGTGTGGTAAACGTCAGGGCGTCCTGGAAAGGTTCATTAGCTGATCTTAAGTGCATCCCCGACCGACTGGATCGCAATGGCGGCAGATGGTATTTTTTATTTGGAGTGAGAGTGGGCCGCGGAGAGGGAGGGGAAAGTGGCAAAAACTGTGAGATTGGACAAAAAAGAAACAGTTTCTAAGCAACAAGTGAGATCTCAAATCAGCTGCAAACAAGGAAGGAAAGAAGCCAGGCGAGAACGTGGCCAAGCGTCCTGCTCCCCATGACCTTTCCTTTGAGAAAAATGGATCCTCATTCAAGTTGCTTGAGACTAAAATAAGTTTCATGTTCAACCAAACTGCTCTACTGTATGCTTTTCAGCTCGTTTCTAAAACGCGACTGCATTCACTTTGGCAGAACTGGGGGAAATAAGACCCCTTTTACATCTGCCAGTAGCATGTGTTTTGGATCAGGGCAGTATCTGGATAATATTTACCTTTTGCATCAGATTGTACATTATTGTGCATAATTGGAAATTAACCCAAAAAACAAAAACAAAAAGCAAAAATATAAATAAATAAATAAATAAATAAAAGGTGAGAACATGATGACCCAATAGAGGTGAAATAAATTAATAAATATAAATATAAATGAATCTTAAAAAAACCTAAACTAACAAAACTAAACAAAGCAAAAAAACAAAAAACAAACAATAAAATAAAATAAAATAAGTTCTAGCTAATTATAAATGTTTCCAGAATAAAACATGAGAAACATGATGGTCCAACAAGGGTGATTTAAAAATGAATAAAAAAATGAATAAAAAAAATAAAATAAAAAACTATGACAAATAAAATTTTTAAATATAATAAAATAAAAAATATTATGGGGGAAAAAAATATTATTTGGAAATGCTACTAAGTGCTAATTGAAATGTTTCCTGTCCTTTATTTTTTTTTTTTTTTAAATATTAAACAATTTTATAATAAAAAGTGTGTGCGTGTTTTTAATGTATAATAAAGTTTTAAAATAGACCAGGAAAGAGACACAAGGGAGGATTTGGGGACATAAATGAGAGATTCCAAGTGTAGTCCAGAGGAATAACTCATGGGATATTGTTCATTAAAACGGATGACCAGATCCCAAGGGAGAATCACATGTTGTCTTTTTCACATTGTGAGGGCTGAATAAAAATAAAAAGAGAAGAAGCTGGAACACAATTAACAAATCCGATAATGATTATTTGATATAGACCAATGTGGTCAGAATCAATCCTTGAACACCTTCAACATTGTCAAATGCGACACAGCTGTGATTCGATCGCTGAAAACGCATGTTAATGGCAGATGTAAAGGTGGCATCTCATCTTATAGCCTACCTAACAGGTCTGTCGCTGCACTCCAAATAGCATCGGGGGAGCTGTTTTTAGGGAAAAATGTCAGTTTGACAGATTTTGAGGTGCACAAATTGCACTATTTTGACAATCTTGGAAATCTGAACGCCACAGCTGAGGTCTCTGAGAGTGTCCACCTCATTAGCTTTCAGCGCAGCTTACTGTAGCATCGAAAAACACGAGGAACAAGCTGACACACCATAATGCCCCTGAGTGCAAAGAGGGGTGTTTTCCAATAGCCTCTTCCACCTCTCGGAGTACGACCCGCTCTGACCTCTCCACCTCATGCCGCTTCTGTCCTCATCAGCACAATGCCACACTCAGAGGTCGTTCTGGAATACCGTCAATATTCCGCACGCTGCCTCACGCCCATCCGCCCCCGAGCTTCGGACTGCCGTGGCAGCGACCTTGAGGCGGGAGAAATATTTTTAATGTAGATCAATAGCAGAACAAGGTCACTTTAGAATTCAATTAACAAAAAATGTTTGACTCTGCTCCAGTGTGAACCTTTGAGCTGACCAACCCAGTCCACAATGATTCAGTCAAGGTGGAAAAGAAAGCAAGGGAACAAGAAGTGAGTCACGTGGACTAGCAGCTAGCGCATGCAATCTGACACACTGAGCTCTAGGGTTCATATGGATGATTCAGATTTGGATCTGACTCCCATGAACATTTACATGTTCCTGTCCTTTCTCTATTTCATCCTAAATATTGCTATTTTTTTCTGCCTGGATTTACAATATTCTACTTGATAATCAGACCATTTATGAAATAAATAAATGGACATGAAAAACTGATTGTATTTTAAAATATTAATATTACAATATTATTGCATTTCCATTCAAAAGTCTGGGATTAGTAAGATTTTTAAATGTTTTCAAGTCTCTTATGCTCACCAAATCTGCATTTATTTGATCAAAAATAGTAAAAACAGTAATAAATTTGTGAAATATTATAATTTAAAATAACTTTTCTTCGAATACATTTTAAAATGTGATTTATTTCTGATGGCAAAGCTGAATTTTCTGCATAATTACTCCAGTCTTCAGTGTCACATGATTCTTCAGAAATCATACTAATATGCTGATTTGCTGCTCAAGAAACATTTCTTATTATTATCAATGTTGAAAACAGTTGCACCACTTCATATTTTTGTGGAAACTGTGATATTTTTTTCAGGATTCTATGAGGGATAGAAAGTTTAAAACAGAATTTATTTATAGAATTGTTAATATAATTTCTAACATTATAAAATGTCTTTACTGCCATTTTTGATCCATTAAATAAAAGTATTAATTTCTTTCAAAAAAAAAAAAAAAGAAAAGAAAAAAAACTTACTAACTCCAAGGGCCGTATTTTAACGATCTAAGCGCATGGTCTAAAGTGCACTCAGGGTGTTTCCGAATCCACTTTTGCTAATATAACGACGAGAAAAACGGTCGGCGCTCCCGGCGCATGGTCTAGAAGGGTTGTCCCTATTCTCTTAATGATTAATGAGTGTGTTTTTGGGCATAACGTGCAATAAACCAATCAGAGTCTAATCTCCCATTCCCTTTAAGAGCGAGTTGCGCTCGTGCCATGGCAGTTTCGCTATTTAAACGGCAGAATTTTAAGGCGCACAGACTGAACGCGTCTCCAGAGAGCAAACGGATCTGCTCATGTGCGAGCAAATAGGTAGGCCAATTCTGATACACGCAATGACTATCCATTATGACATGTATGACATTTTTATATTTGTGTAGCCTACACAATAATATTCTTTTACACTGTAATCCTTTAATTTGTAATATTTGGCATGTTTGTGTGCTGTTGCGCGTCCCTGTGTGTAATAAGCAAAGTGAACGCACGATGTGGACCTGCCCAGAGGCACATTTTCTACTAACGCGCTCTATAAATAACAAAAAAAAATATTGCGCCATTGACTTTAGACTAGATTTGAGTTGGTCTATGGCGCAGTCTATTTTCAGTTCCTCAAAATAGCAACGCACCAACAATGCGCCTGAACACACCTCTTTTTTAGACCAGCACGCCCATGGGCGCACAAATGGGCGCAAACGCATTTGCTATTTAAACAACGCAGCGCAGGACGGGAAAATGAGAACTGCGTCGGGCTGAAACTAGCAAAAACACTTGCACCACGCCTTGCGCCGGGTGTATGATAGGGCCCCAAGTCTTTGAACAGTACTGTACATTGGTCAATTGCCAAAATACTAAAAAAAAAAAAAAAAAAATCCAAATATTTGACTGCAGAATGCTGTAATTGACCAATCAGAACAAAGATTCCAGAGAGACAAGATATAAAATATGAGCAGAAGAGTAGTAAACAGATGTAGTGATGCAGAAGTGGTAATATGTGTGACATGAGAGACCTTTCTGGAATCTACAGCTCAAAATCACTATCAGATATTCAGGCTTAAAGAAAAAAACAAAAAACACACAAAAAAAACTGTATATTGTACTGAAGCCAGTTAAAAGCATCTCTGTGCAACTGCCTATACACATGTTAATTTCCATACACACTGTACATCTGTAACTCAGGCAGAATCCTGTGGGATGTTTCACGTTCATAACTCGCTTTGATCCGGACCGCTGCAGGAGTGACAAGCTCCAGTTTGTGGCAGCACTTTTAAAAGTCGGTTTTAAGATCTAAAATGCATCTCTCCATTGCTCTGAAAAAAAGAATATTGTACGTCACGCTTCAGCATATAGTTAATAACTGTCATGGAAGAGGGTATGAGGTTAAGCTAATGGAATTACAGGTCCAAGGAAAGCAGGTAGAGGGCCTGAGAAAGATGCATTTTCCATGCTAATTAACATCCCCTAATTATGGTCGGGCAAGGCTGTTAGGCAGAATCTGCCCGTAGAGAGCCGTGCTGTGCCCCAATTAATGCCATCGCATTCTGCACAGCCAGGCCTGTTTAGAAACTGATTTTAAAGAGATGCAGCACTGCTGTGGAGAAAGCTTGATTGCTTCTTGTTATAAATGGCAGATGTGTATCACACTGTGATGTTTTCTAATCCTCCCCTCCATTCACTGCTATTTGTACATCTACAGGAAAGGGACAGGAACACAAACTAACAATAAGTTAACCTCTAATATAGTGGTTCACTACTGGTGAGTTTAAAATAAAATAAAATAAAAAATTAATAAAATAAAAACATAAAATAAAATAAAAATTTGAAATCTGATGTTCAATGCAATGGAAAGTAAATTAAAATTAAATCGATATTAAAAATTAAATAACCAAAAATAAAAACAATAACTGAAAAAAAAAAGAACTTTTGGATCTGATGGCCAAAAACAAAGTAAAAATAAATAAAATAATAACAATAAAAAAATAAAATACTTTTAGATCTGATGTTCAATGCAAAGGAATGTAAAATAAATAATATTTAGAAAAAAAATATTTGGAAAAAAGACTTTTGGATGTGATGTTCAATGAAAAATGAAAACAATAAATAAAACAAAAAATCAAATCACATGAGAACCACTATTCTCAAAAATAAATAAATAAATAAAATAAAGTAAAATATTATTTTTATTTGATGCTCAATGGAAAGGAAAATAAAATTAAAATAAAAAATAAAATAAAAATAAAAGACCTTTGGATTTGATGTTCAAAAAATAAAATCAGATGAGATCCACTGTTCTAAAGATACAGAAAGCAATTAAATGACAAAAAATGTCCACTTCCTGTTAGAAAAAAAATTAGGTAACCCCTCTCAAACTCAAAAAGGATAATCTTTATTTACACATGCACAAACTGTCCATCAAACTGTCCTTTTTTTCTGAAAGCTTTGTTGAGGACTGTACAAAAGCGCGTCCGACGAAGGGCCTGGCAGTGATTTAGCCCCCACGGTGACAGATCACTCCAGCCTGCCAACTGGGCCATCTGGAAGTGCATGCCCTGTGGGTGTGAACCACTGAACTCCCACTGTTGTGGAAGGGGCATTTGTAGTCTTCCTGGCACCGCTGCCAAGATCCCTCAGTCTCTCTTTCCTCTCAGTCAGCGTTGCCAAAAGACATGACGACAGCAGAGAAGTGTCAGAGGAAGTCTCAAAGGTAAGGGGGATGGTGTATGGTGTGAATGACCCAAGTGACAACTGACATCATCTCAGAATGTTATAATTCAGCCCAAAAAGGCTGCAAAAGATCATCTAGGTGGAGGGGAAAACATTACCAGGAGACAAGAAAAATACCAGTGATACACTGATACAGTGAACCATGGACAAAAATATCCAAACGACCCATTGTGACAACTTAATGTTGCAATCAGGGGTGTCATGCACCTCCTCTTTTTTTTTTTTTTTTTTTTTTTCAAACTGAGGAGGCACCAGACTCACGTTGTGCCCTTGTTGAGATGAGACATGACTAAAGAGGAAGAAAAACGTGTAAACAACACATAAATAATGACAGAAGTAAATGGAAAATATAGCTGCAAGCAGCAATACGGGGCCAAGCACTACAGAAGCAAACATCAGACCAACTGCACAAATGAGTAACTGAAGCCATTTTAGGATGTTTTTAATCAAAACGACTGAAAAATCACATATAAACCTATAGTAATATGATTTATTGGCCTATCACGTTTGACCAATAGGTGGCGCTGTTATCAAATCGATGTGGTGTGTTCTGTGTTAGGTGACAATGGCACACACAAAGTTTAGTGTCAATATGTCAAAGCATTGCAGAGATATAGCCTCAAGTGTCATTTTGGCATCATGCCTCAAATTCGTTGCTGTGGTGTGCGAAAACCGTTTTGTCTATCGACACGAAATCCATAACTTTTGGTCAGCATGGTATGAAGATGATATGATTCGATTTTGGTGAAAATCGGGCAAACGGTTTAGGAGGAGATCGAAAAAGTATGTTTTCAACATAAATCAAAATGGCGGACAGGAATTTCGGCTTAGTATGACATAATTGGTATGTATGTTGTCGGCATGACCCAAGGAATAATTTGAGCAAAGTTTCATTAGAATAGGCTAATGCAGTCAAAAGTTATTAGCATTTTTGTAAATTTCATAATTAATGATTAATGAATGGTTTATTACTCTTGACCAATAGGTGGCGCTGTTACCAAACTGAAGTGGTGTGGTCAATGTGAGGTGACAATGTCACATATAAAATTTGGTGCGAATATGTCAAAGTTTCGCTGAGATACAGCCTCAGATGCAGTTTTGGCATCTTTCCAGCAAATTCGTTGATGCGCTAAACGAAAACCGTTTAAGATATCGACACGAAATCCATAACTTTTTGTCAGCATGGTCTGAAGATGATTTGAGTCAAATTTGGTGAAAATCGGACTAACGGTCTAGGAGGAGTTCGAAAAAGTAGGTTTTCAACATGAATCAAAATGGCGGACAGGAAGTTCAGCCAATTATGGCAAAATTGGTATCGATGTTCTCGGCATGAACCAAGGAATCTATCAACATCAGTTTGATTACAATAGGCTAATGTAAACAAAAGTTATTAGCATTTTTAGAAATTTCATTATAACTTTTGATCACAAGGTGGCGCTGCGCCAAAACTTTTTGCGTACCATCAGGGCATGGTGTCGAAGATGCATGCCGATTTTCGTAATACTAAAGTTCGTTAGTTCATGAAATACAGCATTTTTTAACAAAATTCAAAATGGCCGACGCCCAAAATGGCTGACATGGGAAAATTTTATATGGTTCGACTCGGCATGATGCAACGAATCTACAGAGACGAGTTTTATGATTTTTGGCCAAACCATTCACAAGTTATAAGCAAAAATATCAATTTTTCATATCTCCGGACCACTAGGGGGCACTGCGTCGAAACACTGCAGTTAGCCTCAGGTCATGCTTGTTATAGCACACACCAAGTTTGGTCTCAATACGCTAAACCGTTGCAGAGATATAGCCACAGATCTATTTTTGCGTGGCTTTCGTAGAATTCATTTGCGAGTTATTCGAGAACGGTTTGACTAATCGACTTGAATTCCATAACTTTTTGTCGGCATGGTCTGAAGATGATCTGATTCAATTTTCGTGAAAATCGGAGTAACGGTCTAGGAGGAGTTCGAAAAAGTAGGTTTTTCAGAAAATTCAAAATGGCGGAAAAACTATCCAGACGGAAAATGACGTCATTGGGTTCATTCGAATCGGCTTAAGCCAACGAATCAGAGGAAAAAAGAATTTTGTTTCTAGCTCTTACAGATCAAAAGTTATTAACATAAACATGAGTGCAACTTTGGACAAGTGGTGGCGCTAGAGAGTTTGAGTTAGAGACTCCAAATTTGCTGTGGTTACTCTTGACACTATCCTCTATCAGTGTGCCAAATTTTACAACTTTCCCGCAAGCGGTTCAATGGGCTGCCATTGACTTGCGGCGGAAGAAGAATAATAATAAGAACGCTAACGATAACAATAGGTGCCAATGCACCTTCGGTGCTTGGCCCCTAATGATCTGTGTGGCCCGGTTAGACTGGACAAATTTGGATAAATATGTGATTACTGCCACACCATACAAGACAATTATTTTTGTACCTACAGTAATAACTATAATGTGTTTTTTTTAATATATATATAATATTTATTAACAATATTACTAGCCAATATTTTCTGGTTTCTAAAATGACATTTCCATTGAAAAATGTAATAATCAAATAAAGAGGAGGTGCAACCAAAACTCATACCATTAAATACATATTTTTATTTTATTGCATTATTTATTATTATTATTACTACATTATTTTTTGACTGTTGGCTTGCACTAACCTAAACTAACATGATACTTATGTAACTTATTGATTACAATGTGTTATTGTTAATACTTTGATAATTATTCATATACAGTTTTTAAATAACATTTATAATAATAAAATTAGATTTTTTATTGTATTATTATTATTTTATATTATTATTGCATACAAAATTAATTTGGCTGAAGTTTGAATGAGCATGACTTGTGGCTGGAATTTGTTTTCCCTGCTTTTACTATATGCATTGTTGCCATGAATGTAACAATCCAAACCTGGCATTAACCCAATGTTTTGTTTGGGGTCTGTGAGACCCAAAGGCTCCTTTAAAAGCTTGAAAAACATATTTAATATTTAAGTATCAGGTTAATACTTAATGACTGCTTCTAAGATTATAAAGATGGACAATAAACAAATTTTAACATGGCATGCTTCAAACGTCTGCCATGAGAACTTACATCTGCTTTTTCAATAATACTTTCTCATGTTCTCCGGTATACAGAATTATATTTAAATTTCAAGATTGTAATTATATATTTTTTAACACAAACAGCCATAGGGTCTCTGGGACCCCAAGACTGTCAATACTGAAAAAGGAATCTAACAAGCAACCTTCCATGTTTGCCACACCACCCCATATAAATGAATGGGGAAGACAGGAAAAATAAAAATGGAACAATGAAAAAAATAAATAAAAAAAATACTGATTGGAATTTTTGTTAATTCTCAGTATGCAATTTCAGCACCATTACACAGACTCACAAAAGTAATAATTGCCTTAACACCACATGCAGCTAATAATTAGCATAAAGAAACACTAAACTCAAAGTATCCAGTTGCTGTTGGTGTGAAAACGCACCGGTCACAACCATTTTTCCTAATGCAGCTAAAAGGATGGCTGTAAATCATTCAGGTAGAGTTCATCTGGAGTAGACGGTCACTCTCTTCTGTCCGTCTTTGCTTCCATTATCATGCATGCACCCACCAAAACTTTGTAAGTGTGGAGCAAACTCCTCAAAGAGTCAACAATCCCGGCCCCTCTGGGATGTTCTCAGGGACAATTCACAAGGAGACTGACAGGGCAGTCAACAGAGAGATTGCTCCCCGAGTACAAGGGCATCCAGCTCTCCTTCACCATTAACTCTTAGACACCATTAGTCAGAAAAAGCTTCTACATGGCTGCACTTTCTTGCTGTCCTACTTCATTAATGCCACTGGAAATGGAAACATTTAGCATTTTATGCAGCTTACCAACAAATACTTGCGTAAAGTATTCATTACTACATGCAAATATTGTTTTGTTAAAGTTGATTTCTCTCTACTACTAGAAAATTAATACTTTCAAGATCAATTTCATTTAGAAATACAACCCGAATTCCGGAAATGTTGGGAAGTTTTTTTAAATTTGAATAAAATGAAAACTAAAAAGACTTTCAAATCACATGAGCCAATATTTTATTCACAATAGAACATAGATAACATAACAGTTGTTTAAACTGAGAATTTTTAAAATTTTATGCACAAAATGAGCTCATTTCAAATTTGATGCCTGCTACAGGTCTCAAAATAGTTGGGACAGGGGCATGTTTACCATGGTGTAGCATCTCCTCTTCTTTGCAAAACAGTTTGAAGACATCTGGGTATTGAGGTTATGAGTTTCTGGAGTTTTGGTGTTGGAATTTGGTCCCATTCTTGCCCGATATAGGTTTACAGCTGCTGAAGAGTTTGTGGTCATCTTTAACGTATTTTTCGTTTAATGATACGCCAAATGTTCTCTTTAGGTGAAAGATCTGGACTGCAGGCAGGCCAATTCAGCACCCAGACTCTTCTACTACGAAGCCATGCTATTGTAACAGCTGCAGTATGTGGTTTTGTATTGTCCTGCTAAACTACACATCGTCCGGAGGGGAGCATATGTTACTCTAAAACCTTTATATACCTTTCAGCATTCATAGTGCCTTCCAAAACATGCAAGCTGCCCATACCGTATCACTTATGCACCCCCATTCCATCAAAGATGCTGCCTTTTGAACTGAACACTGATGGAAGGTCTCCCTCCTCTTTAGCCTGGAGGACATGGCGTCTGTGATTTCCAACAAGAATGACAAATTTGGACTCGTCTGACAATAGAACACTTTTCCACTTTGAAACAGTCCATTTTAAATGAGCCTTGGCCCACAGGACACGACGGCGCTTCTGGACCATGTTTACATATGGCTTCCTTTTTGCATGATAGAGCTTTAGTTGGCATCTGCAGATGGCAAAGTGGATTGTGTTTACCGACAGTGGTTTCTGGAAGTATTCCTGGGCCCATTTAGTAATGTCAATAACAGAATTATGCCGATGAGTGATGTGTCGTCTGAGGGCCCGAAGACCACGGGCATCCAACAAAGGTCTTCGGCCTTGTCCCTTACGCACAGAGATTTCTCCAGTTTCTCTGAATCTTTTGGTGATGTTATGCACTGTAGATGATGAAATTTGCAAAGCCTTTGCAATTTGACGTTGAGGAACGTTGTTTTTAAAGTATTCCACAATCTTTTTACGCACTCTTTCACAGATTGGAGAGCCTCTGCCCATCTTTACTTCTGAGAGACTCTGCCTCTCTAAGACATCCCTTTTATAGTTTAGAATGTTACAGACCTGATGTCAATTAACTTAATTAGGCCTAGTTGCTAGATGTTCTCCCAGCTGAATCTTTTCAAAATTTCTTGCTTTTTCAGCCCCCGTGCCAACTTTTTTGTGACCTGTAGCAGGCATCAAATTTGAAATGAGCTCATTTAGTGGATAAAAGTGTAAAATTTCTCCGTTTAAACATTTGTTATTTTCTCTATGTTCTATTGTGAATAAAATATTGGCTCATGTGATTTGAAAGTCATTTAGTTTTCATTTTATTCAAATTTAAAAAACATCCCAACATTTCTGGAATTTGGGTTGTACAAAGGTGCTTATTTCGCAGGTTATCATGTCTTACTCTTTTATAAAAATTTGCCTATATTTTTTTTATTCTGTTTCACTGAGCAAATAACAAGCCAATCAAATTGTGCTCCCATAAATGTATCTAAAAGAACCACTAAAATCAATTTTAAACATAAAATGTGTCATTCTGACGCAGATCATAAGATACAAATCATCAGAATATAAAGAAAAACCTCTTGAAGTGATCTGTGTAGCACAAAGCATCTCACCAAGAGAACTGCGGATGTCCCGTTTGGCCGGAAAAGCTCGATTGACATATCTGGAAACATTCGTCCAATTCTGGATATGACATCATCAACATACCTGGAACAAGAAAAAAAAAAAAAATATATATATATATTTTAAGCATTTTTGTTTTTCACTTCAAGTGCAAGTCAAAAGATCCTCGGGTCACAGTCACTGTCAATACCAAATCAATGGCTTTTTGCATTGAGGGCTTGGTATTGAACAAACTAATTGCTTTTTCTGATACAACTCAAATCGATGGAGTCTAAACAAATTGAGGTGGTCTGTATTAGCATGTAACGGTCGTTCTTGAATAGCCACACTGAACTAACATCTTTGATTTGAATTCACTTTTAAAATTGGAATGTTTTACCAGTTTTATTTTGGTGTGACTTATATACTATTATAGTACTTATGCTTTGAATTAGCTTTTATTTTTATATTTTCAGTTTTTATTTCTATTTTAGTTGACGTTTTAGTCATCTGTAAAGATCAATAATAATATTTTTATCCAACTTTATCTGCAACATACAGTACGCTCACATAAAGTGATGTACACAATATATCAAATCTCAAACTGTTGACTTTTATTATGTCACAAAACAGCTATATTATCGCCCAGCTCTTTATATAAATTTAGATGTGTAAATATGCCTAAATTTAACCGTATACATAAAGTATACTGTACTCGAATAGGACGTCATTTACTGTTGAGAATATCTCAACTGCTTGATTGCTTGTATTGTCGTAAAATGTATATTATTGCAATTGTATTTTATCTGCAAAATGTGACACTAAGGCATAAGGTTATTAAGACATTATAAACATCATCATCATGTTTCTGTAAAGCTGCTTCGAAATAATGCGTATTGTGAAAAGTCTATACAAATAAATTTGATTTAATTTTATGTGCATTTGTCATTTTCATTATATTTACATTTTTTAAATTATATTTCATTATATCACTATATTTAAAGGGGTCCTATTATGCTCTTTTATAAAGTCTTGATTTTGTTTTGTGGGTGTACAAGAACATGCTCTCATGCTTGGTGGTTCGAAAAATCGCATTATTTTTCACATAATTTACATTATTACAATACCTTTCTCCCCAGCCTGGCACAAACGGCTCGATTAGTTCCGGGTTTGATGAAGGCCCGCCTTCCGAAAAACGAAATATATATATATATATATATATATATATATATATATATATATATATATATATATATATATATATATAAAATTTAAGAACACTGATGTAGACACAAATCACACCTCCTTGTTTTCAGTACAGCTGTAAATAATCAAAATGCCAAAAAAACGAAATAAACATCAGAGGCAACAACAAATACTGTATAAGCTCTACACAGAATGCATTAAGGCATGGATTTGCATCCACCATCAACAAGAAGCTCCACTGTTCGACATCTGACATAACCTTCAGTGCTTCAGAAGAAAACGAATACTTAAAACCCTGCCAGGGTTGCTCAACAGCCTCGTTAGACATCAATAAATTGGACTGAGAGTGCCAAAAGCCTTCAGCCATCCCTGGAGTCAGCAGAACAGTCCCCAAGTAGAGTCGCCCAACATGTATTGTGGGGTCAATGCTAATAAGGGTTTAATGAAAATCTCCGTTGCCATCAGCTATCAATAGACTTGAGGGACTGGCCCTGCACACAGACGAGGAAAATAATTCATTAAAGAACCGATGGTGGGCGGCTGGTGGAGGGATTTACTTAAAAGTCATTTGAAAGTTATTGGACCAACTATGGAGATAATATTTCTTAACGCTGGTTGCGGAGAACCCAGGTAACCCACGGACAGGTGCAAACGGGGACACGCATGTGCTTGCGTATACACATGCTTGAAAGTGCAATGCAGCTGGAGGAATCGACAAAGATTATGTTGCCTCATCACGTTGAAAGTTCTCCCTGATTTTCCTGCAACAGCATTTTCTTTCCCAGAAGGGGAGATCAAAAGCAAAGAGAAATTGTTCAACATACCTCTCTGTTTGTTCACAATTTCCCTCGTGCCTGCACTAAGGTTGCTCATTTACTAGCTTAAATTAAATAACAGCATATTAAATAGGTGAGAACATCACTAGAGTTTATCACCGGCTCGACATATGCTTAGTAAAATCTTTATATAAGGAGCTTGGGAATCATTAGACCAAGAATAAACTAGATTTTAACTTTTCGGGAGAAAACATGAGCAGTGCTTGTGCATGCAAAACTTGCCGGTACAGTGCTACGGCATTTCTATGCTGTTGTTAGGGTGTTCTGGATGGTTGCTAGGTGGTTTCCCACTAGCCCAATTCCATTTGTAAGATATTCTGATTACTAGATATGGCTTGTGTCTTTCAAAGTAACTTAATAGGACTTTTTGGATCGTTTTATAGTCCACCAGGTGAAAATAAGAGGTGTGATCGCTTTTAAACCCATTAACACACTTCACCACAACAATTCCAATGACTTGAGGTATCATCCTTGTCCGACGCACATGCTGTGGGAAAAGTTATGCATTGAACTTAACACTTAAGAAAGGGGTTCAAATCCCTAACCTTAAATGGATATTTCACCCAAAATTTAAACTTCAGTCATCAATTACTCTCCCTTTATTTTATCTTTGAAACACAAATTAAGATATTTATAATGATAACTAAGAGGTTTATGTTGCTCCACTGAAAGTCCAGGTATCCAAAACTTGAAAGATACAAAACAGTTATAAAGGCATCGTAAAATTAAGTGGTTTAATCCATTTCTTGAGAAAAAATACGACATTTGTATGATGAATAGAAGTAATTTGGGTTTTAATTTACATCTAAACAATGCTCAACATGTCATGCTTAGAACATACCTCATTGCCTTTTGGCGCACACACAAGCTTCCATGTTTAATGTACGTGAATAAAATCTGTTCATCATATAAATTGATCATATCTCTTCACAAGTCTTGGATTTAACCACTTTATTCATATGGATTTATTATTTTCTAAGTTTTGGTTACCTGAACTTTCAACAGAGGTGCAGAAAACATAGGTTACATTAAAAACATCTTAAAATATGTAGCGAAGATTAACGAAAGTCTTATTGGTTTGGAACGTCATGAGGGGAAGTAAATTATGAAAGAATTTCATTTTTGGGTGAACTATCAATTTAAGGGTATTTAACGATAGTTTATATAATGTACTAAATATGGAAAAGTTCATCCTTTGCATTTTTCGCATACAGATGACAATGTTGCCAAAACGATCCCCATTCATATAAATCTGTGAATACGACTTAAAACACTGTCTCCAGGCCAGGCTAGTAGTTGATGTCACTTTGTAAAGAAACAATATGCAAACACCTCATATTAATGCACATGACGTCATTGTTTTCACTAATTTTCTAGTTTACACAGAGATGATAATGGTGTCGTTTTCAAAATTGTGCACTTTGAAACCCGTCTGCAAAAGTTTGCGTTTTCAGGCCCCAAAATGCTGTTGTGGTGTAAATGAACAAAAAGTACAACAAAAGTATTCAGTTTTTAGTTGAAAACAGTGTTGGGTAAATGCACCCCCAGTATGAACAATAGTAGAAGTGACTACTTGCACAGTTATTACTTGAGCAGCTAGCTAAAGAAAATTGACATGCAAACATCATAAAACTCAAATGAAATTATTTAAATTCACTTGTCAAACAGGATGTCATAAGGAAAGGATGCGATATTGCATGCTAACTGCACATGAACCAAAACCTGCTCCTCCAGCCAATCACAGAAACTGCAGCCAAGCCATTATTTTATTCCTGGCATAGGTGGTTTATTGGCAATAGAATGTCTGGGATGTAACCAAATAGGGTTAGCAATTACATCTCCATTGGCACCACAGACGGGTGTCAGCATGTTACAAGACAAGACATGTTTTAATATCTCCATGCTTCATAACTCAGTCTCTGGAGTGAAACCCACCTAATCTCCATGCAAACTAACTCATCATTGCTGGACTCACAGAAAAGGTTTTTTTCTTCTTCTGTGGCTCTGATTGTTTTCTCAAGCCAAGCAGAGCATGAGTCTCATAATGGATTTTAGGCACAGCGAGGCTTAGATTAACATATCGAACATTACTTGCACATCAACAACTGTACACTCATTAAATCACTCTGTCTTCGTTCTGTAAAGTCAATACCTGCCTGCTTAGATTTTGTGGTCCAGGATATGGTCAAGAATGTGTAAAATCAGTCAAAAGCACTGTGTCCAGGATCCAAAATTACATATCCCTATGGTGAAAAATGACTAAATATATGAGTTATAAATATTTATTACCAGCCAGAAAATTGTATTTTAATTTCTTTTTTTAATATATATATTTTTTGTATGATAACAAAATAATTAAGCCATTTTCTTTGCAAAACTGACATATTTGTGACAAATATATCACAGTGAAACTGTACCTGTCAAAAAAAAAACAAACAAACATTAAAACGTATTGTGATTTTTGTTCCACATATTTCATTTTAGTGGCTTAGTGTAACAAATATTTCACACAAGAGACCACATAGAAAATAAATCATGTGGTATTCTAGATAAAAGTCTAACAGTAAAATATCAACCTAAACTATGCAATGTTGCAGTTCCTCATAGTTCCTGCCAAACTGGCAATTTATTTACTCACCAAAGCCAATATTTACTCCCATTTGGTGCTTGGCTGCCTTGAAATCACAGTGTTTAAAGGTCCTTGTTAAAGTCCCTCCCTCTGGCCCTGCCCCAGGCCGCCTCTCTGAACAGGTTTTTAATTGTCTACTACCCATCTGCCCTGTTATACCACTGCACTGTACAGGACGAGACCAAGAAAGGTCAAGAAATCCAATGGAAGGGGATGTGGCTGTATCCTCTGACCTTGAGTGTGCTGTAACGCTGTCAATCAGCAAGGCACCATGGGCCATTTTGCCAGTGATGGCTTCATTTCAGATTAAATATTCAGTAGAAACTCATCATTCAGAGTTCAATTTACTTTCTTGACCAGGTGTAATGTCTCAGGCGCTGTTGAGGAAGCTACTAGCAACTCAATTAAAAGTATTCAAATGACAGTCAAGCCAGCCTTCAGGAAAAATAGTGATCTGCTATCTTTGCTCATCTTGGACCACAGAACATTTTTAACCAATCACCTGAACTGTAAATGTCATGCATCTAAAATCAGTCGAGCCACAGGAAAATGACATTATAACAACACTGACTGGCTGATGAAAGAAAAATCACACTTTAAGATCACTAAATAAATAGATAAATAAATAAATAAATAACTAAATTAATTAATTAAATAAAAACTTAAATATATTAAAATAAATTACTAAATCAATAAATGCAAATAAATCAGTCACTGGCAAAACATCTATACCATAATCTACCAGACAAACTTGGCACAAAACTCTCAGGCCTGGTTGGGATGCATAACATTGGTTTTCATCATAAATTTAAAGGGATACACCCCCCCAAAATGAAAATTTTGTCAATCACTTACCCCCATGTCGTTCTAAACCCGTAAAAGCTTAGTTCGTCTTCGGAACACAATTTAAGGTATTTTGGATGAAAACCTGGAGGCTTGTGACTGACCCATTGACTGCCAAGTAAATTACACTGTCAAGGCACAGAAAAGTATAAATAACAGTCCATCATAGTCCATCAAACTAGTCCATCTGCCATCAGTGGTTCAATCTGAATTTTATGAAGCGACGAGAATATTTTTATTAGGGGTGTCAACGTTAACGCGTTAACGCATGCGATTAATCAAAAAAAATTAACGCGTTAATATTTTTTTAACGCAAATTAATCATGTGATAAGGTTTGACCCCATCTTCTTCCCGTCATCGCAGCGCGGAAGGTTATCTATCATTGTGTGATGAGGGACAGTGAACCAGTGTTGCCAGGGTAACGGCACAAGTGGGCTATTTTGAAAATACAGTCGCGGGAAAAATTACAGAGCCGTGGGTTGCGGTTTTTTGGGCTATTTTTATAATGTACCGCGGCCGCCCAAAGTGTATATAGACAAATAAAAATTAAAATAGATCCTTTTACTAATGTGTTTTATACTTGGAATGTATACCTGGCAACTTAAGAACGGAGAGGCGGTTGTAAACATCACAAACAACGTGAGTTTCAGCCAGAGCATACATGTTAAGGCTTTTACACAGCAGAAATAAACATGACAACAGCCACTATAGATTATATAAGATAATAAACACACGATTACGATAGGATATGGTTTGTATGTGATTTTCTTGAGATGAATGTGTACATCTGAAATGCTAATTTGTGCAGCGATATAAAAGGCTATAAATAGCATATTTTAACAACAGTAAACGACCAAATTCCACATGTGATCGCAAAAGGAAGTTATTACGAACACTCGATGGTGGTTTGAAGTGAGTTCTGAGTAAAAGTGTTTTAATCTCATAAATTGTCTTATGAAGCATGATGCTAATATTAGCTCTAATGCACCTGCAGAACAGGTCTAATTCTTCTTCTTAATGCATTTTGTCATAATACTTCACGTAAGGTCGCAAGAAAATGTTGTTGTAGTATTTATTTAGAAATACTTTTGATAATAGTTGGGTAAATGTAAACTGGGATTGAAGCGATGTGGCTTGGTAAACATTTTATTGCCAGTATAAAGACTGATGATGGCTGAATAAAAACAAAAGAATAATAAGGATTATGTCTCATAGATACCTGGCGGAAGTGTGAAAGGTTCTGTTTCCTTAAACTAGTTTGTCATGCATTTCTTTATTTCAACACATTTACAGGTAAATCCTAGTATTTCAAATTTGCGATTAATCATGATTAATCACAGTCCAGGACTGTGATTAACGCGATTAAATTTTTTAATCGATTGACAGCACTAATTTTTATTTTCTTTGCGTACAAAAAGTAATGACATTTATTCAACAATTTTTTTCCTCTCTGTCTCTCTGTGTCAGCGTAGCGCCATTTCGGAGAGCATCCGATGCTCTGTCATCAGTAACGCATGGATACGTATTGTACGTTTATTTCCGCTTTGATTTGAACGGAAACCGCATAACCATGCGTTACTGATGACAGAGAATAGCGTACGCACTGTGTCCATCGGATGCTCTCCGAAATGGCGCTCCACTGACACAGAGAGACAGAGAGGAGACAAATTGTTGAATAAATGTTGTTATTTTTATTTTCTTTGCGTACAAAAAGTATCTCGTCGCATCATAAAATTCAGATTGAACCACTGATGGCAGATGGACTATATTGACGATGTTTTTTATACTTTTCTGTGCCTTGACAGTGTAATTTACTTGGCAGTCAGTGGGACAGTCACAAGCCTCCCGGGTTTCATCCAAAATATCTTAAATTGTGTTCCGAGGACGAATGAAGCTTTTACGGGTTTGAAACGACATGGGGGTAAGTGATTAATGACAAAATTTTAATTTTGGGGTGGAGTATCCCTTTAAGGGATAGTTCACCCAAAAAGAAAATTCTTTCTTCATTTACGCTCTGTCATGTTGTTCCAAACCTGTATGACTTTCAGTATTCTATGGTGGGGGACAAATTTGGAAAAGAAACAAAAAAACAAAAAAAAAATTAAAAATTAAAAATGCCAATGCATAAATAATGACAGAATTTGGGGTGAACAATCCCTTTAATGTTCCCAATTTTGCTCTAATTTACATTGAAAAAACATTTACTGTACAAAAATTCTCTGGTGTTGGGCTTTTTTCTGATCTGAAAATATTCGCGAGAGCTGTTTGAGGGTATGAATGATTACACCATGAGATTCTGTAGGAAGACGCAAATGTTGGTTTTCTTTTTTCTACCAACCTTGTAATCTAAATGCAAGGTTGCAAAATAAATGCAAATGCAAAATAAAAGTTAATGAATGCTCCATGGACATGTAGGTTCTGCAGCACAGTTTAAGGATCTAGTGTAATGTGATTTGAATGTTAATGCACCAGATTATCATCCAGATGATGAAACATTTTCAGTGGATTACATGCCAACCGCTTAAAAACTGATGCGGCCACAAGAAAGGGCATCTTTAGACACCCCTGAGGATGGCAGGAAGTCAGTGTCAGGGGACCACAAAAAAGGAGATGCGTGTACTTTGTTCATCTTGATGTAACGGGGTAACATTGCTCTCTCAGTGTGATGGATGATACAAAGTGATCAAATAGCCCTTTCTTGTGACTGCATGTGAGGGTGAGATGAATACTGATAAACAAGTGCTGTCTTCCTCTCTTTCCTTTAATCAGGGATCAGCTATGACTAAAATTTTCATAACACTCTGCTCTCTAAGTTTTGCTGCAATGCAGCATAGGAAAGAGACACTTCTTGACCAGCGCTCCCTTCAGTCTGGAGATTGAACATGAAACAGTCTGGATGCACTTCATGATGTTACAACATAGTCCAAAATAACTGTTTAAAATACATGCTAAAATAAAGAAAAAACTATGACATGTTACGAGTTCAAATCATATTAGTTTGTTTATAACAAAATCACAAACTAGTCAATAATAAAAAAAAAAAATTCCCTACTTTAGTTTAACTGATAAATCCAGTTAGATTGAAATTTGAATGTGAAAAGTTAATGAAATATGATTAAACATAAATATAAGGTGGCTTTCTGAATGTTAGTTAGTCAGTGCTATCCATCCATCCATAAAAATATCAGGGAAAAAATAAATAAATAATAAAAAATATATTTAATTTTTTGCATGTGTCACACTAGAATGATTCAGATCATCAAACAAATTGTAATATTACACAAAGATAACTCGAGTACATACAAAATGCAGTTTTGAAATAATGATTTCATTTATTAAGGGAAAAAAGCTGTCCAAACCTGCCTGGCCCTACGTGAAAAAGTAATTGCCCCCTAAATCTAATAACTGGTTGTGCCACCCTTTGCAGCAACAACTGCAATCAAGCGTTTGCGGTAACTGGCAATGAGGCTTTCACATCGCTGTGGAGGAATTTTGGCCCACTCTTCTTTGCAGAATTGTTTTAATTCAGCCACACTGGAGGGTTTTCAAGCATGAAAGGACTGTTTAAGGTCATGCCACAGCATCTTTATCAGATTTAAGTCCGGACTTTGATTTGGCCACTCCAAAATCTTAATTTTGCTTTTCTTGAGCCATTCAGAGGTGGACTTGCTGGTGTGTTTGGGATCATTGTCCTGCTGCATAACCCAAGTGCGCTTGAGCTTGAGGTCACAAACAGATGGCCGGACATTCTCTCTCAGGATTTTCTGATAGAGAGCAGAATTCATGGTTCCATCAATTATGGCAAGTCATCCAGGTTCTGAAGCTGCAAAGCAGCCTCAGACCATCACACTACCACCACCATGTTTGACTGTTGGTATGACGTTCTTTTTATGAAATGCTGTGTTGGTTTTACACCAGATGTAACGGGACACGCACCTTCCAATAAGGTTAACTTTTGTCTCATCAGTCCACAGAATATTTGCCCAAATGTCTTGGGGATAATCAAGATATTTTTTGGCAAATGTGAGATGTGCCTTTGTATTCTTTTTGGTCCTTTTGCCTTGGAACTCTTCCATGGAGCCATTTTTGCCCAGTCTCTTTATTATTGTTGAATCATGAACACTGACCTTAATTGAGGCAAGTGAGGCCTGCAGTTCTTTAGATGTTGTTCTGGGTTCTTTTATGACCTCCTGGATGAGTCGTCGTTGCGCTCTTGGAGTAATTTTGGTAGGCCAGCCACTCTTGGAAGGTTCACCACTGTTATAAGTTTTCTCCATTTATGGATAATGGCTCTGACCGTGGTTCGCTGGAGTTCCAAAGCCTTAGAAATGGCTTTATAACTCTTTCCAGACTGATACATGTCAACTATTTTGTTTCTCATCTGTTCTTGAATTTCTTTAGATCGCGGCATGATATGTTGCTCTTTAAGCATGCTTTACTTTATCAGACAGGTTCTATTTAAGTGATTTCTTGATTCAATAGGTCTGGCAGTAATCAGGCTTGGGTTTGGCTAGTGAAATTTAACTCAGCTTTCTAAAATAATGTGGTTAATCACAGTTCTTTCATGATTTAACAGGAGGGGGCAATTAATTTTTCACATAAGGCCAGGTAGGTTTGGACATCTTTTTTCCCTTAATAAATGAAATCATCATTTAAAAACTGCATTTTGTATTTACTTGCATTATCTTTGTGTAATATTAAAGTTAGTTTGATGATCTGAATCTTTTAAGTGTGATAAATATGCAAAAACTTTTAAAAACAGGAAGGGGGCAAAAACCTTTTCATGGCACTGTGTATATATATATATATATACGAAAATTTGCGAGCAAGAGCTCGCAAATTTTCGTAATTGCCGCAAATTTTCCGCAGATTTTGGGCTTAGACATGTCCTGTGACGTCATCACAATGCTCATTCAGTCAAAGAAAGATTGTTTCTTAATTACAAAAATGGAATGAACCGCCTTGCGTTCTCATCATGACCGATTTACTAGAGCTGCATTGGACAAACGAACCGAAAGCGGAACTAATCCACGCTACACGGCGCAGACCGTTTATCTGCTCGGGCCTTGATCACGCGACACCGTTATACACAGCGCTGGGAGATACAGTGAAGAAAGTAGTCGAATTCACCGCAGAATCAGTAACATCTCTGTCAAATCTTGTGAGAAGCATTCAAATTCGGCGCAGAATTCTGTTAAAGCTACGGATATCAGAACAAACGCCACTGATGTGGAAACCAGGAAAAACATCTTTCAGTAAACACAAATCTCCACCATTCACCATGGATTTAACATAACTACAGGAACAACTTGTGGCAGAAATGGTCTAATGTCTTCAATTGTTTTTAAATGCTTCACACAACTTTTCCCAGCACTTCAAAGCTTTAAGTAACCAAATTTGAAAGTTATTTTTAATGTGATGACATTTGTTCTTCCTTCATGTTGCCTCCATTTATAAAATTAAGTTTCATAATGTAGGAAAGCAAACACTTATTTAAAATTAAAAAAGACATTAAATTACCACTATATGACTGCAGAGACTTATAGGCTTATTAGCCATTTCCACTCCCTAATATATTTTTTTGTATTTATTAAATTATATTTAGACATTATGAATGACAGTAATAAAAGTTAATTTTATCTGCATCTCAACTACCCAGACAGCACAAGTAAATCTGTAAGACGTCTGCTAAAGATCTGGGAAACATCTGTCTTGTAATCTGATAAACGTCTCAGAAGCAGTTTTACATGCATTCTAATAAATCTCTATTTGACATCTGACAGTAAACGTCTTGGAGACGTATTCCAGATGAGCAAATACCCTAAAAAATACATCTTGCATATGTAAATGCAGACATCAAATAGACATCTCCGAGATGTACATGTGCGATTAGGGTGAGTGCCTTACTGTCCGGTGCTGGAGCCACCTTCTGTAGAACTTAATGGCACTTGTGCTGGTGTCCTCAAATATTAGTCTGGAGCCCTATGGTTCTCGAAGTCAGAAAAGTCATAACAATGTTAGAAGAATGTTGTCTGTGGTATATTTTCACTGCAAAACAATAAGAAATGCCGCAAATATCACCGCAAATTTTGAGAAAAGCCGCAGCAAAATCAGTCATTTTAGGCCGCAAAAATCTGAAAAAAGTGCCGCGAAATCCTGGAGGGACTGATTAACCCTTTATCAATACATCCATCATTCAAAACTGAAAATCTGAAAAAAAAAAATAATAAATTCTTCTACCTATCCATCTATCCTATAAACCTTCAAACTTCAATGCTTTTTAAACTTTTTTTCAAAGCTTTCAAACACATTCAAAGTTTGTCTTGGCAAACTTTGCTTTTCTAATTAAAATTACAGTCAGATTAATTTTTTGAATTTGAATTCACTGCAATTCTATTTTTTTTGCATTCAAATGCAATTAAAACTCAGGAACTAGAAATAAATTTGATAAGTCATTCTTAAATTAGTTCTGAACAGCACACAACCCAGAATGTTACTGTATGTTTATATATGTAAGACTAAAATGAATAAAATGAGTAAAATTAATAATGCCATCGCTTCATTACAACCTTAATTAGAATTCAAAAGCATCTTTGCAAAGAATGGCACCTTACAAACAACCCAGTGAACAAGCAAGGCAAAACTCCCCGAGATGAAGATAAGGAAGAAACCTTAGGGAAAGTGTTTGGGAGGCTCACCTGGGAAAGCCCATCTCCTCAAACTGGCACAGTTTTAAACACTTTTACAACAAAGCATTCACAAATGTAAATTTTAAAAGAGATGTAATCCAGACTTAGCTGTTCTGAAATTAACTGATTTATAATAAACTAGAAATCCATGCTATGTGCAAATCAGAGGGATGGAGACAGGGTATGACAGACACAGGTTGTAGCTGCTGTTAATTATAGTAACACGTAAAGTAAATCTGCAGGTCTCATGAGGATGGATTGGTGAATTAGGCTCGGTTCAGTAACTGTGGCTTTGCCTGTCTGGCCGATGGGAGCAGGAGGCACTAAAATGACAACAGCACTCTGCATTGATCCTAGGAGGGCGGCAGTCTCATATCCTGAGGATTCAAAAGCAACAGAAAGCCCTGAGTGGCGAAAACAAAGGTCACCTTGAGCTGAGTGGGGTGACTTTCAATACATATAGTATGATGCAGTAAAACTCTCACTGATTAGCTGTTTCATTACCTTATTCATCCAGAAATTCAAACAGTTCACAAAATAAACAGATTACATAAAGTACTACAAGGTATTTATCAAATCATATAACTGCTGTCTGCTTAGCTGGTGGGAAAGTGTTCAAGCGCAGACACGATCCCTTTGAGCCAGATTATATGAGTAAATGCTGTGTAATTCTGTTTACAGGATTAATATTGCGATGAATGCACAGGATGGGAGCAGCTATCATTCAGACTCTCCTCTGGGCCTCAATTATCAGGCTAGTTTAATATGCCGTGTTTTTAAAACAAATTGTTTTGTAGCAACTCCTGCTGGTTCATTAATGGCAGTATGAATGATTATGACAGACTGATTGAATAAATGAATCAAAAGAGCCTCTGATTTGTTGATTTGATTATTTTGAAGGTTCTTTAGGCCTCATCTCATTTTCTTTTTATCATTATAAATGTTCAATCACTACAACTGGCCATCACTTTGCTTGCAAATTAGTTAGAACACCCAAACTAGGCCAGTTACAACTGTAATAATTTATCATATTATCATTTATTTACGCAGTAAACATCTATTAAAATGCATTTAGAAAGTTTTGGTTTTGGGACAGCCTTACTTTCTACTGTCGGTCCACTCATTTAAGCAAGCAGCAATGTTGGACAGGAATGCGAGCAGAACGCTGGGACGTAAAAAAGTAACATAAAAGCAAATGCGCATGAAGGTTGTGCTGCATAATTCATGTGCCGCTCCTTTTAGAAACGGCAAATTCATCAGGACAATGACGTTTGACAGAAGAGCCGCTGTCTCTGTTCACCTTGCACCGTTCAACATCCTCTCGCATCCAAAAAACAGCACGGTGCTATTAAAGATACACAGTGCATTGTAGACTGATGGGCCAGTCACCTTCAGGCCACTTTCAGTCGCCTAAAAGCAGATTTGTCATGAGCACCTCACTTTAGTGTACTGCTAATGTTTTTTGTGTGGATGGATGAAAACCATTGAATTCAGTCTTTCAAGAAGCTGCTTGTGACCTGAGCAGCCTGGTGCAACAAAAACAGGAAAAATGGCATCAACACTAGCAGTTCTGACATTTGGAGAAGCCTTTTCATGCACAGATATTATATTGAAACTGCAGGTTAAGGGGTATATAGGTGGTATTTTGAAAAACCATCATTTCCACTAGCTTTTGAGGCCTTTTCAAACACTTAATTCTGAACCAATCACTCTCTCATTTACTCAGTTACTATTCTCTTAATAGTGAACTCCACATAGTGGACTTAGCTGGAATAAGAGTGAACTAAAAGTTCTTTTTTAAAAACAATTCAGTCCACTTGGCGGTCATTTTGGTAACGCCTCTGGGGAGCTATTTCCAATCAAGTGCAACTCATATTTACATTACTGTTCAAGTTTACTGTTTGGTTATTTATTTATTTATTTTTTTTAAGAAATTAACATTTTTATTCAGCAAGGATGCATTCAACTGATCAACAGTGTCATTAAAGACATTTACAAAGTTACAAAAACTCTCTATTTACCAAGGAGTTCTGAAAAAAGTATCACAATTTTCACAAAAAATTATCTAGCAACACAACTGTTTCAACTTTGACAATAATAATAAAAAATGCTGTTTGATTACATATATTAGAATGATTTCTGAAGGATCATGTGACACTGAAAACTAGATTATTGGCTACTGAAAATTCAGCTTCGCCATGACAGGAATAAATAACATTTTAAAATATATTCACATAGAAATCAGTTATTTTATATTGCTATACTATTTCACAATAATACTGTTTTTACGGTATTTTTAATCAAATAAATGCAGTCTTGTTGAGCATAAGAGACGTCTTTCAAAAACAAAGCTGAATTCAAACTTTTGAACAGTAGTGTAATGTTTTGGAAAGACCAAAATCTCTAAAACCTTTCGTCAATTTTATTGATTAAATGTCATCTTTAGGTGATAAATGAGTATTGGTGAATCATTCACCATATTTTCATTTCTGTGTACAATCCTCCCAGATAAAATAAAGTTACTGTATTTGTTTAATCAAGAGAGATAAAACACTTGGCATTGAGTTAACTAATAATATATTAAGTTAACTAATAAAATTTACACTCATTTCCAATTTGTATAAATTTCCTTGCTACACTTTTGATGACTTCCAAAGCTTGGAAAACTTGGCAAAACAGCGTTCTTGTAAGTAGACTGGTTGCATCTGGGTTCAAAAACATAACTATAAAGTGAATATAATTTTTGATGTTATATAGTGTTTAGACAGAGAGCGATTTCGGACACAGTAGATAGCACGTTACACATTGCAAAGGACTGTTTCTTCTCCTCGTCCTTCAGCATCGGACAGCACATTGCGCTACGAGCACCCAGACAGGCATCAGAGCAAAGGAGAGCACTACAACTTGAAATAAATGAACAATCACTTTGAAGGACCTTGGAAAGGAAATAAACAGAATCAGATTAAAAAGAGCACATTTGCAAGGAGAAACAGGAGTGGTATCCCATCAGTGGGCTTTTCAGAGGGACACAGACCACCTGGGCTCCGCTCTTGTCTCTTCTATCAGTCCTTCATACTTATTTTCTGTTCATTCTCCATCCGTCTTTCATCTTCCCTCCAGAGTCCATGCTCTCTTCTCCTCTCTGTTCACCAAATCTCACTCTCAGTGTTTTATTATTAAAGCGTACGGTCTAAGACCCCAGTGACACCACAAAGACAATGAGCTATTCTACTCTGTCACTGTAATCAGATGAACCAATAGAGAGGAAGAGAATCAATGGTCACCTCTGACCTGCTGCCAATGGGTCTATGGACAAGCAGATGCTGCTGACTTCAGTTTTCATGAATGTAGGCCTTGTGTTGTGCTTTTTCAATCCTACATCTACGTTTTTCATGAGAATCAAGTCCATATGTGGTACATTTACTAGACAAAGTTAACAACAACTAAACTGGTTTCACGGGTAAAAGAGCCTATAGGGAGCTTTGACTCTGGTTATGAGATACTGTTAAAAATATGACCCCATACTCACTGTGTTGGAAGGGCGAGGGTGCTGGGCTGGACTTTGGGTCTTCTTTTGGCAGATGTTCCCATCTGATTGGCTGAGCGTTTGAGTGACTGTTGGTTTAGAAGACTGGAGGCCAGACCAGCATGGTACTGTAACTACAGAAAGAAAAACACATGTTCAGGTACTAGGGCTGTAAAATTAACACACATTCTCCTGACCATGATTATTCAATTCCATTTATTTGGTCTTTATTTGGAAAGCACATTAACATTTTATATATATGTACACAAAAAGTGAACAATTTATAACAAATCATGTTATTTTAAAATTACATTGTTAATTTTTAAGATGGCGGTGGCCAAAATGATTAGAACACTAGTATTTTCATCAGCTAAAAACGGTTTAGTCGGTTATGAAGTCGGTTATTTCTGTCTTTTGCTGTAGTGTGTCAGTAGGAAATATCAGTTTACATTTACAAACATTCATTTGCCCATTAATTGTAATTGTTTAATAATCCAGTGAGATTTTTGTTTGCACAAGGAGTCTGACAACAGCCAGTGCTCCACACAGAGATCTGATCTCATCATCATCCAGTCTATCTGGAATGACATGAAGAATCAGAACAAACTGAGACAGACTAAATCCAGAAGAACTGTGGCAAAATCTCCAAGATGCTTCAAGAGACCTACCTGCAAAGCTGAATGATGATGAGATCAGATCTCTGTGTGGAGCACTGGCTGTTGTCAGACTCCTTGTGCAAACAAAAATCTCACTGGATTATTACAATTAATTGCCAAATGAATGTTTGGAAATGTAAACTGATATTTCCTACTGACACACTACAGCAAAAGAGCTGGTGAAAATACTAGTGTTCTAATAATTTTGGCCACCACTGTATATTTAAAAATGTAATTTATTTATATGATGGCAAAGCTGAATTATTTACTTCAGTCTTCAGGGTCACATAATCCTTCAGAAATCATTCAAATACACTGATTTGGTGCTCAAGAAACATTTTTCATTGTTAAAAACAGTTGTGCTGCTTAATTTTAAAATTTTGTTTTTGAAAAAACTGAATTTTTTTTAAAAACTCTTTTTTAAAAAAAAAAAGCATAATTTTGAAACTGAAATCATTTGTGATATAAATGTTACTGTCACTTTGATCGATTTATTCTAGAATTGTAGAATAAATTGTAGAATTGTAGAATAAAAGTAAACAAAATTTAAACAAATGAATCTCATTATGCAATAGACCTTATGTAGCTCCACCCATTTTCAGTGCTGCACTCGTTGTCTTCTCCATTTGTATTTCCACAATGTGAAGGTAAGGTCGTACCAATTTATGAATGAACCGCTCATTTTAAATTCTTCCCTTTCTACTGACATATGTTATGACATCCGCTTCGATAACAACTGTAACAAGTAAATCCGACTTCACTAGCCTTTACTCTTCAACAATGAAGAATGATGATACCGGTATCGCAAAAACGGAAGTCCAAAGACAAAATTCTAAAGATGACTGCGCACTTTTTTCTCTGATGCTGCATAAGGTCTATTGTAAATGCAAAATAGTAAAATAATAAACATTTACTATTGCATAATGAATGTTGAATGTTATTATAATAATATATTTACATTGGTTGGGTTAAAAAAAAAAAAAGTGTTAATGGACTGCTTAACTGGCCATCTACACAAAAACATCTGCATCTATTCAGAGTTTAATGGCCAATGGGTCAAATCTGAGTCCCACGGTGACTGCATTCAAGCCCTGAATTCAGAAACTCGGGTGAACATGAGTGTCCAGAGAATCTTCTGCAGCTTTACAAAGGACAGCAAAAATATAAAACGAAATCATCCCAGCCTAATTGGGCTTTTATGAATTGTTTACCCAAAGCACAGTTCCAATCTCGTCAACAATCTGCTCTTATGGGAGAAAGCACAGTTGCTTGCATATAGTACTCCATCACGTTTTCCTTGTGTTCCTCCTCGTCTCCTGCCCACCTCCTCCCCCTCGCCTCCTGTCTTACTATGTTGAACGTAACATGGCACGTATAATATCTTTGGCTTTGAAGTCACAGTATCGCAGAAGCCTATCAATAGCTCTTCTGCTCATGTGATGAAACCATGTGAAAGGTGTCCGCAACCCAGAATGCTCAGGTGTAGCACTCTGTCACTTAAGTCAGGACAGATGTTAATGGATGTGACAGAACTCATCCTGCATGCTTAACCAACATCTGGGCAGTTAAACATTGGGCAATTGCTTTCCATTGCTGCCAATGTTTCTACGGTCTACTTAGGCTTACAATGCTTTTGAGAAACTCAGCCTAGGAGAACTTCAATGCCAGCTAACTAACAAAAGGTTAAGTTGATTGTAAACCAACTACTTTTGTCAATGAGTAACTAATTGCTTGACAAACTGCACCTTCAAAGTATCTTCTCTAGCACTGCTGCTCTTGCTGGGAAATCTCAAGAAAATCAATAGTCAGCGAGCAACACGCTGGTAGCGAGCGAGGCCAATTGTAACACAAGCGGTGACAAAAGCGATCTCATCAGGCTTCAGAATTCATCGGCATGCACCCCCCCACAAACCAAGCTCTTAAATTAGAGCTCGCATAGGCCCGTGCCTCATTAATTGCTATTAAAATATTCCTCCTATTGAGCTAATTAGCCATGTTCCGAGGCAGCGGAGCGACGTTCGCTGAGTGAGAAGCAGACGGCGCAGCACTCCCCCTGTTTAATTTGGCTGACCAAAGCAGCTGTGTTAACGGGGAATTATTTTAATTAACTGAATCTCCTTTTTGTAGCTAATGAGCCGACTTGGTAAGGGCCAGATTTTGTACGAGCGTAGCGTGTACAGTGGGAAGCTGGGCTCCAGCTGTATAAAAAGCCCTTGCTAATAAATAAAAAGCCTACATAACAAGGTAAGAAAAAAAAACAACACACAGATAGAAGATGCTGTCAAGATGGCTCAGGCGCCTTTGAATGTCAAGTGGCTTGAGAGATTTGGTGCATTAATAACAGCCACATCAATCACCTTTGGTTTAAATATTGGCCCCTGGTAATTGTGTAGTTTGGATAATTCAAAACATTCTACTGACCTTATGACTGGGCGACATACTGAATGTTTATGATATATTTGTGATAAGATTGCTAGAATCGGAGGTGGTAAGTTCAATTCAATTGTTTAATTCAAAGTGTTAGTTCGAATGAATTAATATAATATCAAATAGTCAGAGAAGTGTGACTTATACATGTATTTTTTAAATTAAAATAGGTTTCTGTATTTTATATGAACCAATTTCTATATAAATAGTCTTATTGTTTAAAATAATGATAAAAACACCATCGTAAAGCCAATATGAAATCAAATAAAAAAAAAACAAAAAAACTTAATATTAATATAAAAATTGAGTTTTAATTATGATTGTTATGCATTGGTGAGCACAAGAAATTTCAGTAACACTTTACTTAAAGACTATGTATAATGCATTAAAAAAAGCAGTTTTAATGCATTAATTATGCTTTGTACGCACCTAATAATGCATTGTACAATCTCACTAATAACTTTAACCACAGGCAATACATTATAACACTTATCAATTCATTGTTACACTCTGCATTTTAAATTTGATTATAATTATTTACGACAAGATATAATGTATTACAACGCACATTATGAATAATTATAATGCATTATACCCTTTAATAATCCTTCATAATACATTATAAATAAAGGCTTTAGGTAAAGTGTTCCCGAAAACTTATTTCAAAAACATTAAAAAAAAAAATCAATTATTCCAATATATATTCGTCACAATTTCTATTAAAATGTCACCTGCATCAGTTCTGGTATGTAACACTTATTTAATAATTACCTGGTGGATTAAATAGTCTCATACTACATTTTTCTTGATGAATATCCTGTCTTACTCAGAAATACAACAGAAGTAAAATAGGTTGGAAATGTTGTTTCATGTTAATTGAGAGTAAACATCAAAATATTTGTGGAATATTGCCAAAAAGCTGAAAAAAATTGAATACCGAGAAAAAAAAAAATTTTTTTTTTTTAATTTTTTTTTTTTTTTTTAAGTATGCTGCCCAGTATTTCCTATGTATTTCTGTCAATTAGAGGAACCCAAAGCAACATCTACAAGACGAAGCCTTGTTCATAAAGAAAGAGGGACAGTGAAAAAAACACTGAGGCGAAGGACAAAAGACGTGGAGGACAGCGAAGAATGAGTACAAGAGAGAGAGAGAGACTCAGAGGACAAGATGGGCATTACCCAGAATGCTGTAAGGCAGCTGAGAGTGTCATCTCATTGGGGCAGTTGAAGATTAAAGCGTGGGGTCAGAATCTGACTTGTGAGAGGATGCACGGGACAAGCACACACAATCAATGTCACCATCAAATGGAACAAAACAAGACAGCCTCTTTCACTGGAAGCAGACACAATCACAGAAGCACAGAAAAACCATCGCATTGTGCTATACCACATTATCATGCTATAATCCAATCCAAGATCTTACACACTCCGTTTTAAATTAGACAGTTCAAAAACACACAAATGCATTCCAAGGAAACCTTTGGAAACACTTTACCTCAAGGCTTTGTGTGTGTATATATAAGCAAGTGCAAGCAATACTGATAATGTGCTTCAATATATTATTCTATTAAGAGGTGAAGCCATAAATGGGGACATATTAATGCATACAGTAATTCACGATGACATATACTGTGAATTAATTATGATGCATAATATATGTATATGCTTCAAGTAAAGCGTTATCTCATACAGGGTGCCCTGGAACATTTAATAATGCTTTTAATTCTTTAATACCTTTTAAAGATTTTTTTTCTTTTTAATGAGGACAGGGCATCCACCACCATCTTCCAGATCTCTGCAACACTCCGACTGCAGTGCATCTCATTCCCGATGCTTTTGCATTTAATACTATAAGCAGACCTAGAGGACTAGTACTTATGCAAGTGAACGTCCCTGCATTATTCCATGCAACTAATTGCACATGCCCATCAAATCCAATATCTATTCAAAGAAGCTTCGCCGAGGAGGGAACAGCAAAACCATGTAACGAATATTAAGCACAAGTTGAAACAACTCTCTTTGATCATTCGCCGCTTGTAACTCTGCACCGAAAAATGATGAAATGACTGTTTGTATGAGTGCGTCTTTATCTAAAATCCCACCATAACTTTACACAACCTTGAGGGGAAAATCAATTTGTTCTACTCAGTTCTGCTAGCTTTTGAGAGGTAGACTACTGGGAAAACATAGAGAGTATAGAAATTATAATCATATTTTACTTCTACCAAAAATATTTAATTTATAATCTGGTTTCTAAAAGCTATGTCCAGTTGCGAAGGCAAAAATTGTGTAATTTCGAAACATTTAGAGGCATGTCAGCTAATATTGCTCATGGGAAACTGTCCCTTCACAAACTCTAGTTTCTTAGGATAAAAATGTTTGCTAAATGCCAAATTAGATCTTTAGAGAGTGCAATTAAATATGCAATTTAATGTATATGCAACCTATAACACTGCATCTAATTAGAACAGCTCATTAGTATTTTGAATAAACTGATAAACAGATAGAATGAATAACCAAGACACAGCAGCAGCTGAAAATATTACATAGAGGCTGTCACATCCATATGCATAATCTATGGTCTCATTGAAAATATTTAGTCACAAGCGATAATTAAGATATTAATCCCCATGCAATGAGAGACAGAAAACAGACACCTCAAGACTGGGAAGGTGGAAGAGGGAAAGAGAGATTGATGGGCAAAGAGAGGAAGAGACAGCTATGCTGCAGTCAGGGGGTTAATTAATTTTTAAATATCAGCCAGGGATCACAAGGTCTAGGGTATTTTCTATGCCTGGTTCTCATAAATCAGGGTTATGGGTAACGCAAATGAGATCAGACACATTCCATGCAGGAAACCCATTTGGATTTAAACAAGTTTCTACAGGCAGTGATTGAATAAGGAAAGAGAGCCATGTGATATCAAAACAGTTTTAAAAGGAACAGTTCACCCAAACATAAAATTATGCCTGCTTGTATGCTGTTGTTTTTTTTTAATGGAACTACCATAAATGTAGTTTAGGGGACTTCTGAAGTCAAATGACAGCTCAACGTGAGAAAGAAACCAAACTTCTGTTAATCTGTTATTCAGTAATAATCCTGAAATCTCATTCATGCATGTTCAGTTTCAAAAGACGGCAAAACCGCACTTGTCAAGTTTGAGGTCATTGACAACAAAACTTTATTTGTAAAATAAGAACAGAATTGTCAGTTCGATTGAGATGTGAAACTATTACACATCTTTCACAACTTTATACGACTTTCGATGCACAAGTCAAATAATATGGACTACATTCATGAATCAAATATGTTTTTGGCCCTTTTTGTGGTGCGATGCAGATGTGAAAACTATTAACAGTTAAGATTATTAAAAAAAACCAGCATGAAAACTAATTTTTGGATTAATTAATTTTGGAATTAAATGCAAGAAAAATTGTTGAAGCTAGATTTTAAAAGATGCAGGCAATTTTTTTTTTTTTTTTTTTTTTGCGTAAATAGACCAAATACATTAAGCCCATACAATCAGACTTTTATTGAATGGTACGTTATACTGTGCAGTTGTTGTTAAAAAAGGGGAAAAATACAAAACATTTGGAAAATTAAAGAATTTTGCTCCCAGGATTGATGGAATACATATGCGGTAACCGTTCTGTAACCATAATAATATTAATGCTCTTATTTTACTGTAGAAATAATGTCTGTCATGGTCATTGCATGGTCTTTGACAAAAATAAATAAATAAATAAATAAATAAAAAAATAAAAAAACCTATCACTTCCATGCATTGAAGAACATTTTTCCATTCCATGTACCAATTCATATTAAAATGCTTGGAAGGTTTAGAAAATGGAGCAAATATTCCTATTAACACTGATAGCAATTAGGTTAAACCCTACAAAGTACCACCATTATCATATTAAGTTCATTCAATTTTAACATCAACCAAAAACTTTACAAATAGACATCATCCCCAGGCCTTCTAAACAAACAATTTAAATGAACATTCACTCATATGAATAGCAAGCACTGGAAAAAAAAAAATATCAAAGGTTCTCGCTTGTCCCTTGCTCTTTTAATGAGGAATTAGCAGGCCGAGGCGAGCAGAGACCACTGTTCTTTCAACTTTACACTCCCTTGTCTTGGAACTAATAAGGAATCCAAGCTGGCTAAAGTTACCACATCAAACATTTTTCTCAGAGCAGTGCATTTTCAAAAGGTCGCTGTTTTTTTCCGGCCCCTCTTAGTAGTTTCTCGTTCTTTTCCACCTTTTTTCGTCCCTTCGCGCCACGCTGATCTTTAAGACTGACCAGGCTATTAGTCCTCCCTGGCACGGCAATTGGCAGACACACGCTCCATCATTAACTGCAGGGCTGAAACATGTTGTGATGGCAAGTCCGCTGCTCTCTGATCTTATTGTGGGCTCTGGGTTTGAGGCCTGCCATTTGTTTCTTCTGACAGCTTCGTTCAAGGCATGATTAAAGCGTCTAACCAGCTGCACGGTTTCAGGACATTGTACGATGTGAAAAGCCACAAGCCTCTGCAACATTCACAGCATTCTTTTGATTAGTTTGAGGGCAAAAAAAAAAAAAAAAAAGTAGTAGGCTTATATATAAATATCCATAATATAAATTCTGACACAAGGGATTGACTTATGATATAGCTGTCAGACATCCAGCCTAGTGGCAACTCTATTACTAAAATCGAGATAGTCTGAACGCATAAAGGTGGATTTTAGGTCAAAAGAACTTTAGTGTATTAATACACCTACTTTAATTAATATTCACATTAATATAAATAAATAATAAAAATGAACTACAAATCAGATCAAGAGAGGCATTCCCAAAAGAAAGAAATTGAACTGAAGATACTTCAACTGTTGTAAAGCGAAGAAGTTTGAATTTACTGAAAGTGAACATAATCGTACATCTTTCTGCGAAAACAGGTGAAGACCCAGCAGCTATAGTGCAGACGTCTCTATGAAATCCTGAAGTACAGAAGTACGTGATTATTAAAATAAATAATTTTTTTGATCTTTTAAATTGTTTCCTCCACTGTAGTTCTCAAAAAATTATTTCAAGTGTGACTTCACTGATGTCTAACAACAATTGTTCTGTCGAATGTCATATGATCAGTTGTGACACAAATCATTTAATTTTGCATAGAGGGACAAAAACTAAAAAAACCAAAAACTTCTGCCATCATTTACTCACCCTGATGTTGTTACAAACCTACATTGACTTTTTTTTTCTACTGGGGAATACAAAAATTCTTTTGAAGAATGTTGTGGCCCACACAACATTGGACCCTACTGACTTTCGTTCTATTAACAAAAAAACACTGTTCAAAATATTGTGTTTCCCTGAAAAAAGAAAATCATGCAGGTTTGGAGCAACATAAATTTAGTAAATAATGACAGAATTTTTATTTGTGGCTGATCTTTCCTATTACATTTTTAAATAAAGGTTTGTTGTTTGTTTATTTATTTATTCATTCGCTGAGCAAAAACATGGTAATGAAAAACATTAAATTCTACTGGTATTAACAACAAAAAACACTTGACATTGTTCAAAATACTGTTTGACTGAAAAAAGAAAATCATACATGTTTGGAACAAAATAAAGGTGCATAAATGATGACAGAATTTTCATTTTTGGCTGAACTATCCTATTAAATTTTTATAAAGGTTTGTTTGTTTGTTTGTTTATTACTTATTGTGCTAAAAATGGGAAAGAAAACATTAAATTCTACTGGTATTAATGACAAAAAACAATGACATTGTTCAAAATATCGTTTTTCACTGGAAAAAGAAATTCATGCAGGTTTGGAACAAAAAAAAGGTCAGAAAATGATAGAATTTTCATTTTTGGATGAACTATTCCTTTAAATTTTTAAATAAAGGTATGTTTAATTCTTTTATTATATTTATTTGTTTTTGGTTTGCTGTGCATAGTAACTAACTAACTAACTAACTAACTAAATAAATAAATATGTAAGTAAATGGGTAATGCAAAACAATAAATTTTACTGGCACTGGCATCAATTACTGAAAAGTTCGTATCATGACCGCTCTAGTGGATATAATATCGCAGGAATGAAATAAAATATAAAATACATCTACATTGTTCCCGTAGCTCATCAGGAGTCTTAGCGCTGTCTGAGCTGGCTCAACTGTATGAATATGATTTGAATTCCCTCCATGTTTTAGAACGTCAAATGTGGAATTTCTTTGAGATTAGATCCAATCTGTTTGAATGAAGAGACTGCTTATATAAAGGTTCATTGTAAAGTCTATGTCCAAAGAATAGAGATTTTCTTTTAATACATAAGCAAATTACAACCTTAGCAATTTCACACAAGTGGGGCTAATTTCTGCTTCTTAATCTTTTGATCTCATTAGTTGTCCAGTTGTGCAAGCCGGTCGCTTAAGAAGAATATTGGAGCACCGCTGGCAAAGTGACCTTGTGAAAGTCATTTTACTCACAGTTTCCTTCAATCACAGTCATACGCACTCATGATGCATGCTCACATGTTATACGAAAGACAATTAAAGGGAAACATGTTTGGCCCTTGGTTACTAGCTGTCACTCACCATCGCTTATTGCCTGATGTGTTTGGCTCCAGAAATCTCAAGGTCTCCTCCTTCCTGAGGCTTTGGCTTCATTAAATGGGAAGTGCATTTGCATATTGTTACTTGTTATCTAATAAATAGTGTAAAAATACGGTGGGCACAGACCAAAAATAACCAATGCAACAACCAGATTTCCCTTCTCACTTGAACATGATTACAGTGAATTATTATTAATTTTCTTATGCATTTTACAGTATATATAAAGGGAAATTTCCATGCCAGACCACTCACATAAAACACAAATCCACAATATACCCACAAAATAATTTTAATAAATAGATAAAATAGACCTAAATCAGCATAAATCACCATACTTGCACATATAAACACACTATTTATAATATGAATATATGATAACTATAACAAGTTACTAATAATAAAATGAACCACATTAAAAATATGTGACCCTGGACGACAAAAAGTGTCTTAAGTGTCAATTATTATAATAAATAATAAATAAATAAGCTTTCCACTGATGTATGGTTTGTTAGGATCTGACAATATTTGTTTGAGATACAACTATTTGAAAATCTGGAATCTGAGGGTGCAAAAAAATCTAAATATTGAGAAAAACTTCTTTAAAGTTGTCCAAATGAAGTTCTTAGCAATGCATATTACTAACCAAAAAATAAGTTTTAATACATTTACGGTAAGAAATTTACAAAATATCTTCATGGAACATGATCTTTACTTAATATCCTAATGATTTGTGGCATAAAAGAAAAATCAACAATTTTGACCCATACAATTTATTTTTGGCTATTGCTACAAATATACCCCAGCGACTTAAGACTGGTTTTGTGGTCCAGGGTCACATATTAAAAATACACACATTTATTGACGAGCAAAAGGCTCATCATTGTCAAGTCAAATTTACACATTCAAAGCTGAAAAATAATGTTGATGTTTATAATAATTGAATATTTTCCTTCCTCATAGTTACATTTAGAAGATTAGCAATTAGATTAGGAATTGTTCAATAATAAATAAATAAATAAATTTATATATAGTTCACTGGCATAATTTACTCTTGCTGATGTTATTACAAAACTTGCACTGCCCAAGCTGATCTTTGTCATAAAATCAAAAGACACTGGCAATTTATATTTAACAATTAATAACTAAAATATTACAAATTATTATTTTAAAAAATTAAATAACACCATAAAAAATGGTCCACGTGATTCCATACACCATTTGATATCAAGTCATACGGACTATGTTTATGCTCCTTTTTTGTCTTTAACATAATAATATGGGATTGAGAATTGTGTCTAATGTTTCTTTAATGTATTATTCTATGAAGAAAGATTTTTTTTTTTTTTACAGAACTAAGCCAACAGTTGTACTTTCACTCTACCCAAGTTTTAATCCCTGAGACACAAAAACAAACTCTCTGTGCAAACACAGATTAAAATCATGAAACATTTCTGCAAAAAAGTCTGGAATGTCACATAATTCATGTGCTCCTGGCAGCCCTGGGTCTGCTGGCACTAGGGGAGCTCTAGTATTTATAGATGACAGAATAACAGCTTGATGTCTTAACTGTGCACTGTTACAGGGATAAGCAGGTGCTTAAATGTCTCTCTGTGCACCCTGACATCTCTGTTGTACTGACAGAGCACAACCACGTCTCGAATACAATTAAACAGTCATTAAACCATCTTAATAGAGATTTAAAGTCATGCAACAAAGTCAGGAAGATCCTATGATTCATGTAAACTAAAGACTTTTGTAGCAATACCAATGCTTTCCGATACTGTGTGACAAAAGCTGGTCAAGTGATCTTGAAAAAGTAAGTTCATTGTTTTTTGTTTCAAAATGTCCCTGCTTTATTTTGTACTTACTTAATATTTTCTAATGTAAAATGCTTCTCACTTTAAAAAAACCTAAGGCCTCAGGAAGAAGTGGACCTTGAGATTCCTGAGACAAAACACATCAGGACATAATGAGGGTGAGTGACAGTAGCCAAAGGCAAAACATGTTTCCCTTTAATTAACTCTTGACTGCAGCATTTGAACAGATTACATACTCACTAAAAATCCAATTAACAATTAATTAATATTATTGTAAATATGCCAGGATGAAATCACACTCTCACACAAATCTGCACCATAATTTACTACAACTCAAATGCCACTTGGAGATATTATACTTTTTTTTTTTTTATTAAAAATTTTCCCTCTGAGGCCCATTTATAAGAAAGAAAAATCAATTTTATATATTTTCTTTTGTGCCACAGTTTGTTTTCACCATTTTTAATTTCAAAATAATGAAAGATATGTTGATTCTTCATAGTGTAACTCCTTAAATGTTCTATAATGATCATATTTATATAAAAAAAAAAAATAAAAAAATAAAAAAAAAAACTTCAAAAACCATCCAAATCCAAAAACAGCCATACTAAAAGCAGCAAGCGCATTAATCCTGGAGTAATTTGCATGGCGGAAACGTCCGCATTGATCGTGTTTACAGTGGGGCGGGGGTTGTGCTGTCTGGGCAGACAGCGCGGAAGCATCAATACTTCTGCAGAGAGGCTTGGTTTGGCCTCACGCCCGTGTTTGCCCGCACACCGTCCAGCCCAGACACACCTAATCATGCTGTAATGCCCCGATCCTCAGAGTGTGGGAAAACAGCTGGCCTACACCCAGAGGGCAGAAGAAGCTCACAAACCGTCCTGATGCAGTACCGCCTCACTCTAATGAGACCAGTAGAACACAAACATTTAGTTAAGGTTTTCAAACTGGGAGAAAAAAAAAAAAAAAAAAAAAATCTGAAAGTTTTGACCTCAAAAGTCAACATGAAACCGAATTTAAACCAATTTACTTTCTTAAATAAAGTCCTCTCACAATTGATGAAGTATGCATCATTGATTCCGTTATTTTCCTGTTTATTACAGTGAAGCTGCTTTGAAACAATCTATACTGTATGAAGCGCTATACAAATAAATGTGACTTGACTTCTAGGTTGTATTGATCAATTCATCAGTCAACTTTAATCTAAACTAAAATGTATTGTTTTTACAGCCGTTAAAGGTGAAGCAGGTCATTTCTAAACCACTAGTGGCACCAAATTGAATTGAAAAAAGTGGAGGAAAAGCAAACAAGTTCCAGGCAGTGTTATTTTAATTAGTTTTTATTTAGTATTTTTATTTATTTCTTTTTCAGTTTTCATTGGAATTTTAGTTCATGTTTGGTAATTTTGTGTTTTTGCTATTTATATTTTTATTTTATTTGTTTTAAATGTTTACATAGTTACAATAATATAAATAATATGTTTTTACATTTTTATTTTAGTACATCAAATTTAGCTAAATAAAAATATGAAATTTTGAATAAATTTACTTTTCAGTTAATTTATATGCATACATACAATTTAAATATAAAATATTATATATAGGTCTATTAGTCGAATATCAATAAATAAATATGGTGCTAATAATAAATTCATAAATAAATAACTAACCAATATCGTGCAATTAGAATTGTCCATTCCATTAAAAAAAATACAGACACTGTGACAGAAAGGGATGCACAACCACTAAACTGGAAAAAAGGAATTAAAAAGTGTCAATAAAAGCACCTCTGGGCAAGAAGAGGCATGAAACATTTCAAAACAATTCAATTCAATATGACACAAAAAAAAAAGAAGAAAAAAAAAGTTTAATTTATTTGAATGACTTACAAAAAGACACATACTAGTGATGTTTCAAGAGCTTTTCTGTGCAATAGCAAAGCTGAAAAGATTTGATTTTTGAATACACCTACTATTAAGCACACAGTGTGTAGAGAGCAACTGATGAGTAGCTGCTATTGATTGAGCACTTTAACCCCAGTTATTCTGCACCAAAAAACCTGCCACACATTCACCAATTCATGCAGGAAACCTGAATAGGTGATCTGCTACTGCAAAACACTCTTCACCCTTTAATAACCTATTACTTAAACCTCCAAAATTAAGAATCAAACCACTTCTTTGTGCTGTGTTTCCAAAAAATACAAATAAAGAGTGTGTCTCGTGGTCTATCATAATGCTACCTGCATCACCTAAGGGCGAAGCATCAAAGAACTCAAGAACAGAGCGCAGGCATCCTGTGAAATTGCATTTACAGTAAGAATAGCAAATCTTGTTCAATAACACTTAGGACAGAAGACCTACTCAAGATCAAAAGAAGTCAAAGCACTCAGCCGTAATGGATATTGAGCAAATGTTGGTTCTGCTGTGAGAACACCCACATCTATTGAATCTCAAGTGTGTGCTCTTCTGGCAAGACGTGGTGCGCGTTCTATTGAGAGGATTCGCTCGAGGACCTTGATCCAAAGAGAACATAATTTTACAGCTTTTTCAGGAACAAAAGAAGATTTACTAGGCAAGAAGTAACACAACTCTATTTTCAGCTGAATTAAGCAGACGGACTTGGCAAGCTTTTTTACATTTCAAACTTCTCACATTGCTTTTAAGCAAATCACAGATACAAGCTATAATGCGTCTCATTGATGCGCTGCGAATTAGATCATCAAACTGTAGACCTGCTTCCTCTTGATTATAGTATTAAAGTATTATTAGACGCAAGATGATATTCAATTCCATGTCTCAGCTGAGTCTGACGCCCATGATGATGTAAAAGTCTTGTATTCATGTTCGTCTGGAATTCATGAATGGATGTGAAGCAACTTCTAAAACTAAATGAAGACAAACCAATGCAATGTCCACAGGTACGAAGGCAAAAAAGAAGGCTCTGACCAACACCTCAAATTTACAGTGAATGCAAAATATACTTTTTAACTATATGATGCTATAAATCTGTTCACTTAGCTATCATATCACTGTGTAGGACACAAATATATTACAATATGCATCTTTGTTTACATAACAAAGACTAGGACTGCATGACAAATCATATTTTAATCATGAACATGATTTCTGCTCCTCTCGATTCATTAAGCGTAAAAGTCTGTGATATTTTCCCACTGGTTATTGATCCTGAAAACATTTAATTTTGACATTTGCGTTGTCTTTCATCGGTAACAAGCCTCCACTAGCTTTCATGCTTGAAGTTGCCATGTGTTCAGGACTTAAATCCCCCAATCAGCTCTTTTCTTCTAAACGGATACATTTTCTGCCCAGTGTTTTACATCTTCCCAAACTGGCAACCATGCACTGATACTGTCAAAAACCACTGAAACTCAGTTTTATTTAGAAGAAAAAAAAAAAACTTTCTGTCCTTCGTGTTTTAATATTCGAGACACTCCATGTACTACTTTTGCATTTTTTGCAGTGACGAATGTAAATGAAACATTGAAGAGAAATCACACTTTATAACTGTATATATATATATATATATATATATATATATATATATATATATATATATATATATATATATATATATATATATGTGACCCTGGACCTCAAAACCAGTCATAAGGGTCAATTTTTCGAAATTGAGATTTATAAATCATCTGAAAGCTGAATAAATAAGTTTGCCATTAATGTATGGTTTGTTAGGATAGGACAATATTTGGCCGAGATACAACTATTTGAAAATCTGGAATCTGAGGGTGCAAAAAAAAAAAAAAACAAACAAAAAAAAAATCTAAATATTGAGAAAATTGCCTTTAAAGTTACATTACATTAGATTAAGTCATTTAGCAGATGCTTTTATCCAAAGCGACTTACAAATGAGGACAATGGAAGCAATCAAAATCAACAAAAGAGCAATGATATGCAAAAGTTGTCCAAATGAAGTTCTTAGCAATGCATATTAATAATTAAAAATTAAGTTTTGATATATATATGGTAGGAAATTTACAAAATATCTTCATGGAACATGATCTTTACTTAATATCCTAATGATTTTTGGCATAAAAGAAAAATTTATAATTTTGACCCATACAATGTATTTTTAGCTATTGCTACAAATATACTCGTGCTACTTAAGACTGGTTTTGTGGTCCAGGGTCACATATTTTTATTTGGCAAGGATGCATTAAATTGATCGATAGTGAAGAATAACAAAGACACAAAATACAGTAGTCAACATTTGAAGTGGATCAAAAAAGTTCACCAAAGCTGTCCTAAGACAAGAACGCATTTTGGTTTTAGGTTTTAGGACAACTTTGATGAAAGGTTTTGATCCACTTCAAATGTTGACTAGTGTAATTATATTTCAAATAAATGTTATTTCTGTGAGCTTCCTATTGATCAAAGAGCACTGAAAAAAAAGCATATCACGGTTTCCACAAAAATATAATACTGATAATAATAATAAATGTTTCTTGAGCAGCAAATCAGAACATTAGAATGATTTCTGAAGGATCATGTGACACTAAAGACTGGAGTAATGAAAATTCAGCTTTGCCATCACAGGAATAAATGACATTTTCAAATATATTCAAACAGACAGCAGTTATTTTAAAATGTAATATAAATAATATTACATTTTAAAATAACTGCTGTCTGTTTCAATATATTTGACAATTTTTTTTTTTCTCCATTTTACTGTATTTTGATCAAATAAATGCAGCCCTGATGAGCATAAGAGACATCTTACTTAAACATTAAAAAGAAAATCTTGCCGACCCACATTTTGAAAAATACATATACCTTTTTCAAGGCCTGGAAAAAAAAACATTTTAACATTGTCCAAGACCGTGGTTACCCTGGGCCACATCAAGGTGACCTTTTATTCCGTCATTCAGTATTAAACATATTTCTGGAGTGACATGTGGCTCATGTCCGAATAGATCATTTACAACATTCGTCATTTAAATTTCATTCCATTACCTTTAAATCACCTGTGTGTGTTGAATATAAAAGCTATAATGCAAGGTGAATCAGCAAAATGCTGACAACTTACTTTATTGGACCATTTGTAAGCCTGGAGCAGCTGGCTGTAGAGAGGTGTTTTGTCCTGAACGGGGTCTAAACTGAGCAGTCCACTGTTGTGTAAGGGGTGACTCTCTGACGGCCTGCCAACCAAAGTACTGAGACGCTCCAATTCACTGCAGAAACAAGAAACAAATGTCAGGCTGGTATGGTTGATATATATATATAGATTTTTTTTTTTTTACCATACACTAATGTCACATACTTCCTTTTGATTATGGCTCCCGAAGACAAGCTAAAACCAAGATATTTTGATTTACTGAGCCATAATTAAAAAGATGTCAGTCATTATTTATAAAAACATAGCATAATACATTAAAATCAAAATAAATTAATGTGGGAATTCATAATCTGTCATAATCGCTTTTCATTCCGACAGCAGTGGGTAGTACCATGTTAACGTTACCATGGTTTATTACAATAACACTTGCATTTTGGCAGTGACTATGGTTACTTTATAACATTTCACTGAGGGTTATTGAATGCTCAGACAATTAACTCACTTTAAATCGCGATTGACTGATTGTAAGTTATCTTGGAATTCAGTTATAAAGACTTTCTCCCGCCCTTCAAGGGTCTCCTTATTTTTCATCCCATCTTTAAGAGAATCGAACACCTTAGTGACACTCGATCGAAGAGCCTGGATGGCATTAATCGCTTGAGAAAACGCTTCTAAATTCACTCCAACATTCATAACATCCGCCATGGCTGCTGCGACGGCGAACACTGGCGCACGAGTGACGTCACTGGCGCTGAAGGGATGATGGGATTTGTAGTTTCTAACAAGGGCGCGCTCGTTCAGTTTTGTAATTGTCGTTTTTGGTGCCAATAGTTTACCACAAGCAAGCATGCTTTATTCTTAAATAAAATGTTAATTATCAGAAAATGACTCGAATGACGAAAGCTAAAAGTTTTGCAAAGTTGTAGTTTTGGAAAGTGGCAGTTTCTATCTTCTGTTTTATATTTACTCGATTGTAAGCAAAAACGCACTATTTCTGTTATTGTTTCGATTTCCACGTCAAGGAAAGTAGGCTATGGCTGTGCATGGCATCGTGTTTGGGCAGCTACCATGATGAACACAAACAGCATTATTTGAGAGACTTTAGAGTAAAAGTTTCATTTAAGTTAAATGTGCAATGGTCTGCAATGCGGTTGTCGTGGTTTCAAACTATTTATTAATTTGTTTGTAATATTTATTGCTCACCTCGAAATTGCACACCTCATAAATCGAATAAAAATGGGCCTTTCCTAAATATAAAATATAAAATAAAACAGCTCATATAAAATTGAATTTTACCTCCTGACATGCTGATGATATGCATTTTCTGAGAATTAAAATGATTTTTTCTGACCATTAATTAAAAAATAAAATAAAATTTGATTAATTAATTTATTAGGAGTTTTCTGCCCATTCCATTCGCCAAAATGCCACAGTTACGACAGTTATTGTAGTGCATAAAGCTTTCGGTATTTTTCTGTCATTTTATTATATGTTATTATTTATTCATTTATACAAGTTTATACCACAGTTTTACCTCTATGGTATCTATGGTAGGCTATATTCCGTAAGGGTTTGACTTGGTTAACAAGTAGTACGCAGTGAGAGGAGACTGGTAATCCTCAGCCTCTGATCTGTCTCTTTAAGCGGGGCGGACTGCCTCATCTGCTGCTGGGACGGTTCAGCTCTTCAAACCCGTAGATAAACTTCTGCTCCACACTAGTTGGACTAGACAAGGCAGGCAGTTTGCAGTGGCCAAAAGTATTTTCATCGAGGTCTGCAAAAGACAAATGAAAGTCAGATATTGCGATGCGCAAACAGATAGGAACAGTAGAGTGAATGGAGCAGGAGCGCGGATGGAATAAGACAGGATGAGAATGGGAGGAGTAGTACTCTGAAGTCTGTCCTTGAGCGCACAGGACAGATGCATCAATGAAGGCAGGGACAGGAACAGAAACTTTAAATGCACGCTTTTCAGGCAATACTTGATTCGCTTCGGAGCAGTCTGGATGTAGGGCATCTATCTAGAATGCTTTCCAATAAACTACGTGGCAGCCGAAGAAAGCACGAAGGAGAAAGCGTTTGCTGTGATCTACGGAGAGGAGTAACGTGTGCATGTGTTTCTCATCTATCTCAAGTGATATGGCAGGGAACTGACTGAGAGAGAGAGAGAGTTTATACAGAAGAAATTCATCTGGGAACAGTAAAAGGTGCTGATCTCTGGAACCAAGGTAAGGTTACTCAAGTCTGTTACTTATTTAGTCTAAGTAGCCTATTTTGGTCTTTGAATATTCTCAGTGTCTTATAAGCGCTCAGAACATGGGCAGCATTTCAGAAGATGCTCTTTGATGAATTCACGTAACTTTAGCTAATGAGAAATAGGTTATAGTCTATTAAAATTCCCGGATGTTTTTGGGAAAGTGCTTTTAACTAAACTTGTTTGCGCAGTTTTCTGACAATTTTATTTGCTCTTTTCTTTAGTTATTAATTTGCATTTCTAATCGCCGTTTTGTTTTTAGATAAACACTATAAAATTGTGTAATATTTTGCGCGCATTTCATGTTACGTCATAACAGAAATTATTTATTCGCATTCTTTTGGAGCGTGTCCCTTTCGGATGACCTACTTAAGCGTATGCATTTTTTATACGCTTAAGTGTACAAAAAAAGATTTCCATTGCAAAGTCGAAAAGTAAAAGTTTATAATCTACTGCATAAAAGGAAGATGTGCACTTGGAGAAAGTGGCAGGTTTTCGAAGCACTGCATTAAAAGTTTGCTACATTATAACAAAAATAATACACTTGGGGTGGAAAAACTGGCAGAATTTTGTCGTAAAATACAGTGATGGTGTTTTAATCATAATGGTGTCTGTTTACTTTACATTTCCTAACTGTATAGCCTACATAATATAATTGACCAACCAAGTAGGGCTTTCTTTGTTTCTATAAAATGTGCTGATAAAAACACAGCTGTACAATATAATACCACATGGTGACTTTAAAAGTAATAATAACCTAGGCTATATCTCATGCAGCTGTGAAAACTTAAAACACGGCACATTATTACTCACGCAACAAACACCATCAGAGCAGCATGAAAAAAAAATGCAATAAACAAATAACATAATATTTCATGTAAAACATAAGACATTCCATCCTTTTTTATAATAAAAGCCACCATTTTGACAAAATATTATCTTAAAAGTATACATAATGCCTTGCTAAATGTGTATTTTCTTCATAAACTATAATGCAATTGGATGCATTGTCTTTTAAAATATATTTTACTGTATGTTAGGTAACTCTGTGGAATATATGTTGCTTATTTCCATTTGTTTTGTTTTTTTCCCATTTCCTAGGAACCCCATCAGAAATGAAACAGCTATTCTCATCACACGTGAATCTTAGACTGGACTCTGACACCAGGCATCTTCTGACTGTGCAAGAACCACTGAATGTGACATTCATCCCTCGACTTGAAGTCAGTTGCCACGTATAGAAATCGAACATTGAATTTTGAAGATGTCCCAACAGATCTAAAAATTACACCTCAGTGGGAACACATTTTACATTAACTCACACACAGGACCAGACTCTGCCCTTTTGGCACCATGATGGATATTAGAAATTTCACAATCTAAATAATTTCCATGCTGATACACCTAATAGCTGTGGCGCCCCTTGCTTTCTCTCATGCCCATGGACCCATCCAGTGCCATGCTCTCACAGGCGCTCCTGCTCTTACAGTGCATTATTCTGACTCTCGGCCAGTACGATATCTGTAAGTCACTGGTCAGCACTGACGATGGACCAACATGGGAATATTACGCTTGCCAGCCCAAACCCATGTCCATGAAGGAGTACATGCAGATTAGAGTGGAGCCTCCCGATATCACATGTGGGAATCCACCGGAGAGGTTCTGCACTCTGGTGAGTTTGGACTAGATCGATTTTGGCTCTGCTGCTTTGTCAGTTACATCTGTTCCACTGGAACAGCTTGTGTTTCCATGCAAATATAGTTTGCAATCATGTTTATTTATGATATTGCAAGTTTGATGGATTTTCGGAACCTCAGAAGCTTCATAGCAAATTTATCACATATATGCCTTTAACACAGTATGATTATTATTATTATTGTGAATTTGGACGTGAGTCAGTGTATCAAAATCTTTTATAGGGACAGAAACAAACCCAAAAATGAAAATTTATCTTATTCACCCTCATGTCAATTCCAAACATGTATGACTTACTTTCTTCTGTGGAACACAAAAGAAGATATTTGGAAGAATGTTGGTAACCAAACAGTTTTGGTTCGCATTCACTTCCTTTGTATGGTTAAAAAAATATAGATCTCTATGACTTTCTTTTTTTTGTTGAACACAGTTTTTAAAAATGTTGGTAACCAAACAGTTTCGGTTCCCATTCACTTCCATTATACTTTTTGACTGTATAAAGGAAGTGAATGGGAACTGAAACTATTTGGTTACCAACATTTTTCAAACTATCTTCTTTTGTTTTCCACAGAAGAAAAAATTCATACAGGTTTGAACTATATTAAAATGATTATGATGACAAAATTTCATTTTTGGGCATACTGTCCCTGTAAAAAGACAAATAATAGGATAAAAATAGTTAGACTGTGTTTATTTTTGGTATGAGAGGATAAAAGAAAGCCAAGAGATCTAATATTACATTAAGATCTGACACAAGAATGCTAAAAAGTCTCCAAGTAACCCTGATATGTCTACACACAGATTATGCAGTAATCTGCAACATGTGGCCATTAACAATGTGTTTGCTCAGAGAGTCAACACAGCCCGAGTCGATGTGCAAATTTGCCCACACAGCTGTTATTCAGTGTAGTTTCCCTCCGCGCACGAGACAGCAGCCATGGCAGGATTATCTGTGTAAATCAACTCAGGTTTAGCACAGAGCGTGAGGGCGCAAACAATCTGCGTCTTTCCAGGGCACATGTGGTGACCAATCGACACCACATTCTGGTTACTATACGACATACTTGGGAAGAGAGATTAGAGCAATCACAAGCATGAAAATATTATCCATTCTATACCATTGGTGTTTAGAGGGGTAAATTTAAGGCCCTCTTTCAGGTTGGTGAGGTATGAGTGTAGCCAAAGTTAATCTCCATCAGAGATGCTTTGGGAATTTAGCCAGAAGCTTGATTGCACAATAATCGGATAGAGGATTTGTCCAGCTGGACTGACACTACGCATGAGGCCCGGAGACGGAGCGCTGCCTCTGACGGGGTGCTAATTCACACATTTAGACTGTGTGGATAAAAGACAGGATGTCGTGGAGGGGGCGGACCAGACATTGCTCATTCAATGACATCATTCTCTCAGCGGCTCACACAGTGACAACGGGTGCATAGCTGGACTGTGAACAAAGTCTGAATTCAGTCACCAAAATCATTTTTCAAGAGGCAAATGTACTACAAAGGCATAGTGAATCAAGAGTGATGGATTTAGTTGTCAAGAGTAAAAAGTAGGAGTTCATGGTTTTCAAATTCAGCGTGAAAGAAAGGATACAGTTCTTTGAAGCGTGCGGTTCTTTTGCTGTAACCTGTAGGAAGGCTATAAAAATGTGACGGACCACAAATAGTGGTTAACCATTATGGGTCACCCTGTTACGGGGTCTTTTCAGCTTGAGATATACCTTTCAGATTGGGTCTAAGGCCATTGCTGGGGTTTTCTATGCAATTTAGGGCTGAAATCTGAACAGATTTTTAAGCACTAGGCATCATATACACCCACTTTGTAAATAGTTACAGAGGAAAAACTGGATATCATTCACTAAACGAATAATGATCACACACTACCAGACTTTCAAGTCGTTGAGATGAAAACAATATAGGCATCTTTAAACAGCTAAGTTAAGGCTGTTCTGTGCCAGCTCAAAATTCAGCATAAAGATACAATGTCACATTAAAGCCAGACTTAGGGTGTATTCACACCTGTCTTGTTTGGTTCGATTGAATCGAACTCAAGTTCATTTCCCCGCTTGGTGTGGTTCTTTTGGGCAGGTGTGAATACAGTAATCACATTTGGGTGCAGACCAAACAACCATACCAAGACCCAGCTGAAGAGGTGGTCTCGGTCTGCTTCCAAATGAACACTGGTACGGTTGAATGGATGAACCAATGAATGGATGACCTTAGCACATGTGGTTTTGTTTACAATTTCTGGTTCACTTGCAAAAAGGGCAGTGTGAAAGCGAACCACACCAAACAAAAACAAAAAAAATAAAAATCAACATTGTATTTGGTCTGGACCAAAGCAAGTGAACTAGCGGACTTTCCAGGTGTGAATACACCCTTAATTAAACCTACTCTGATCCATACCAATCCTATCAAAGCATACAGTTGTAATTCCTGTATAAATACATTTATGCCACCTTTGAGCAGCATTAAACAGATATTTAAATGCCACTTCAGAATCATCTCTGTGCCACATTTGCAGTGTAAATTTGGCATTTGTGTTCTAAAGTCACCTCAAATAGTCTGTGACCATCATACACTATGTGATTTTCTATGAAATCTGTCAACTCAAATCTGGAGACTGGCTCTGATTTTTGGCAACTATAGCGTAAACTTGTCCAGATTATAAATCAGGGCAAAACTTTGGGCAAAATTTGTGTATTTTTGTGCATTTCTACCATTAACCAAAGCAAATGCTAAACAAATTGCTAAAATTAAAAGAGCACTTTTCACAAAATATTTACTCAGAATTCAGTACAATTCAAATCAAATTTCAATTATAAAATGTATAAAAACCTGCCAGGAGAATCTCAAAAAATTGTTAATACACTGTAGGTGACACACAAATGATTCTTTACAATATAATATAATACAATTTTGAAAATATGAAAGCACATTGTATTATATAATAGCATAATAATATAATATAATAGCATGATCTAAAGTAGACAAGACATGTATAATATTAAATTTAATTTAATTACAAATAGTAAGAATTTGGACACCAAATCGTTAGAATGATTTCTGAAGGATCTTGTGACACTGAAGATTGGAGTAATGATGCTGAAAATTCAGATTTGCATCACAGAAATAAATTACATTTTAAAATATATTAAAACAGAAAACTAAATTGAAAAAAAAAATATTTTATATCATTACTGTTTTTACAGATTTTTGGATTAAAAAAATGTAGCCTTGGTGAGCATAATAGACTTATTTCCAAAAAAAAAAAAAAAAAAAAAAAAAAAAAAAAACTTACCAGCCCTAAACATTTAAATGGTATTCTAATCTGTTATAAATAATATAATATAAAATCATTTTTTAAACGAATAGAAAATGTACAATATTCTCTGACACAATTCCTTGGTGAAAAACATTGACTCTTTTGAAATAAACATTCAGAGCACGCAGCTACACTAGCTATTCACTGTCAATTATTTACCAAAAATCACAATTGGCCACAATTCTTGCAAGTTTCCTGTTTTTTCTATATTGCACCACATGAAACTTTCTGTCCTCATCTGCTATTCATACAATAACCTGACACAAGGGCGTGTATTTCGTGCATACTGATTACGGAATATTTTTCCATGTCGACCTGAGACGGCTTACTGAGCAAAAGAAGCTAGAGATGAGTTTTAGAAGGGTGTAGTCATGTCCTTCCCTGTCAGCACTTTCTTCTCAGATCGATAAAAGCTGACTGTTCATCCACTGATCAGCCTGCTCTGCATTCAGATGTTGAGCGAGAGGGAGGGAGGGATGATGGGCCAGGCACTTTAAACTGAGGAGACCTTCTGGCATTCACAAGATCAAACTTGCTCCATGTGAGAATAACTCCCTGTGCCTGCAGTCACAGTGTGTTTTAAAGCAGCAGTGTTAAAGAGAAGTGATCCACGCTTGTTTACGGTTACAACTCTGGGGATTTAATAGCGTGAGACGTCCTTGACAGGAAGCGTCTCGCCTGTGACTCTCAGCAGTTGTAGGTGAATCATTTATTGCTACTGTAATATTTTCGAAGCAATGGAGGCTACATGGAAAAATGATAGCACACAATATTATATAATAGGATGTAATAAAAAATACAAGACCTCATGCAGGCCTATACAAAAAAGAAAAAAAAAATCGATCTAGATTATTTATCTATTTTATATATATATATATATATATATATATATATATATATATATATATATATATATATTTAGGCCTACCTGACTTCTTGTGTATTTTAGTTCATACTACTATATCACATATATATATTATATATTATGAGCTGTCATTTCTCCATGTAACCTATGTATCAAATTAAACATGTACAATATATATATATATATATATATATATATATATATATATATATATATATATATATAAAACAAGTTCTTGTTACACAGATGTGAATTGACAGATTAGGTTTTCTGTTTATTTTTATATTTTGGTATATAGGTAACAATGGTAAAAAAGGAATAATAGAAAAAATGCATAATAATATATAACATCATTAACTAAAATTTATATATATACACATATATGTGGGTGTGTGTGTGTTATGCGTAATGCATATATATATATATATATATATATATATATTGTGTGAACGAGTTTTGAATTCTACCGATTTATTTTCTGCACAATTTTGCAGACGCTATTTTGTTCCTAGGGCACATTTAGGTACAAGCACAACAGGTTTATTTTAATTTAATGAGGCATACAAAGCATATATTTGATATAGTGAGTCTGGCACTCTGTTAAGCCTGTTGAACTGTGTTTACAATCAGCATTCTTTTTTTTTTCTTCACATTGAAAGCGAGTTAATTGATCCACGTAAGCCCTCTAGATTTGGCAACTTCTCTTTCTTTGGAGAAGCTTTCCGGCTCATTAAAGATTTAGAGGAAATTTCAGTCACTCAGCGCCCACAGGAGATGCCGTTGCATCTTTACTCAGCCAGCGCCATGCTTTTTTTCTTTCCTTCTGTTGCATGATGTTAGCTACCGCTGGAAGCTCTGGTTGTATGTAGCGCTAGTTAATGAGGGAGAGAGAGAGAGAGAGAGAGAGAGTATAAAGGATGGGGAGGGAGGAAGGATCTCAGCTTAGCTAAGCAGAAAGATGACCCATTGCTGCATACAGCACACATCTGAAGATTCAAAGCCTCCTTTGTGTATCATCCTCCTCACACATACACTCTTTAGAAGTACAGTCATATGAGGAATAATCCTATTGGCCCGTTTTAGCAACACATTAACAGCCAGGACTAAATATAGCAGGTAGAAAGGGAAAGTAAGGCACCATGGGAAAACTGAAACATTTGGTCCAGATTTTTTCTCGAACTGCGTTCGGAAAACATCACTCCTACAGTTAGACAATGAATTGTCTGTTTGTCACAGAAAAATCCTTGTAGCTGCTTAGTTTTTTCCATTTCTCATGAATTTTCCATGAATCCAAAGCGCATCCTCCCCTATCCTGTACTCCCAAAGGGGGTCGAGTTAGTCCCCATGTGTCCACATGCAATAATCCCCCATCTGCCTGTTTTCATGCCGCCTCAGGTCTTGGGGATTCTTCAAATCTTCATGTAGTAATTTGCATTCCTCATATTGCATTCTTTAGTTGTTTCAAAAACAGCATGCTCATTCTTGTATTGTTTACACAATAAGGCCCTGTCCTTTTTGACTGCATCAAAAAACCATAATTTCTCCAGATTAAAATATATCTCTCTTATATAGAGCAGTAATCACAATTAAAAGACACGTTTTGGCACAGACTAAAGTACGGTTCATTTGGTTGGTGTCAATGCAGTCTCTCTCAAAGCAGCTTTAAAGCTGGTTCACGTAAACAGCAGTACTGTATGTTATGAAAGCATTCTGACTTGCATAAGTAAACCGTTATTGATCAGTTATAATTCGCATCTTTGCACATGCTCAGTCACACTTATCGACTGTAATTTATTTCTCAAAGCTGTCTGTCTCTGAATAAATTGCCTTCTGCAAGCAGCTCGCTTTCACTTGCAATGTGTTCCGCAGAAGACAGATGACAGGAGTGCCATTCTGTGCATGTAGTTTTGATGGTAAATCCATACAGACAAATACTTCAAACACAGTCAAACTGGCATATGACATTTTTTATTTTGTGGATAATAATACATAGATATTTTAATGAGTACTATACTGAAAAAGTCCTTTAGTTTTCATTTCATAAATCTGGTCAATTTGTTTACATCTTGCAACTCTTGCAACGCTTTTTTTTTTTTTTTTTTGAGTTTATATCTCACAAATGCAAGTTATAAAACTGCAATTGTGAGTTTACATCTCACATTTCTGACTTTTATTTCTCACAATTTTGAGTCATAAAATAGTAACTGTGATCTTGCCATTTAGATTTTTTCCTCAGAATTGTGAATTATAAATTTGGACTTTTTTCAGAATTGTTCCTTTGCAGGGAGTTTTATTGACAGGATATCTGACCAATCATAACGCAGAATCTGCCATTTTTGTCTGACAAACAAACCAGACAGAAGAATATATTAATGTCAGTGGACTTGAACATGCAAAATGGTGTGCATCAACATCTTTCTGCGGTTGAAACAAAATACCTTCTGATGTTCATGTTAATTTCGTGCTATTAGTATTACTCATTTCATGCTATTAGCTATTAACTGGTAAAGAAGAAGAGATGATTGGTTCACGTGCCACTTGGACTGAGGCGCTACAGTGATCTGTCACGACACATTAAAGAGCCACAAAACGGTATTTATTGTCTGAATTTCTTAAAAAAAAAAAAAAAGACAAAAATTGAAAGCTGAGACTTTGTTTTATAGCAGAAGTAACCTGCTCTGTCTTGTCTGTCAGCGCGTTGTCAGCTATCTCTTTGCTCCGCAATGTATTTTTCATGAACATTATGTGTGGTGTGAGAGAGGCATGGCTTGTCAGACAACAGTAACGAAGGGGGGGCGGGTCTTTACAAAGGGTCAATTGCAAGTTTATATTTCTTAAGTGCAAGTTATAAGCTTGCAATTACAAGTTTACATTTTGAAATCCTGATTTTGCAAGTTTATATTTCTCAATTACAAGTTATTAACTCGCAATTACAAGTTTACATCTTGAAATACTGATTTTTTCCCTCAGAATTGCAAGTTATAAACTCACAGCTGTGAGTTAACATCTCATAATTCAGACTTTTTTCTCAGTTACAAATGGTCAGAATCAGAATTGTGAGGAAAAAAGTCAGAATTCTAATAAGATAACTCGAATTGGTGAGAAAAAAGTCGCAATTACCTTTTTTATTTTTTATTCCGTGGCAGAAATTAACTTCCATAATGTTAAATAATAAATGGCTCTCAGCTCATTCTGCCTGTTGTGCTCCTCTCCTCCCCCTTTATTTCTCTCTTTTTATACACTTGCGCAGATATTTAGGGGTCTTTGTGCTGTTCAGGATAAGCATGGAGTTGGGGTATTGGAAAGGGGGTTCACTGAGTTCGGCCTGGAACGGCCCGTCTGGACCCAGATGGGTGACAGAGACACATCTCTATTTTTATAACTCTTCCCATAGGCCTATGCATGCCTGAGTGAAAGGGGAACTGAGAATATTGTGGCAGCACTGAAATAATTTCTAACACATAGAAATCAAACTCTCATTCAGTGATCAAACCAAGCATAAAAACAGTCTGAAAACACATCTGAAATGCATTTGAAAAGCCCTCCAAATCCATTAAGCTTCAGAAACATTACTAAGTTGACTAAATAGGCTAAAAATGGTTTGATAATATATTTGCATATTAAAGGCCTGTTCTGGCACTCTCTGGGACAGTTGAAACTCTTGTGCAAGTCACTTTCTGGCTGGTATAATTAGGCGACTGTATCCCTCTGAAGCTGTTCAGCGCCAGCTGTTATATGACTGAATGTCCAGAGGGAGCTGCCTTCATTGTAATTAACTCACGCCGCAGAAAAAAAGAGGGCCACCTCTCCAGGTACAAGACTAGCGGTCGGTCCGGTCTCGCTCTCCACGAGTGTAGTACCTGCTCTTCACAGCTTGTTAACTGTGGTCAGGACATTTCATACTACCACAGTGACTGCTCTTATGAAACATTGTAACATTTTCTATTCGAGCCCCATTTTTGTTAACAAAATCTCCTGATTCATCTTGTTTATTTTAAGAACACACATCCATCTTTCTTTCTCGGTCAGCCCCTATAAACAGATCCTCAGTGCAATGTGGATTCTCCTAGGCAAGGTTGAAGCATACATTAAACGTGCAATACAATCAGACTTATATACAGACAGGGCAGGAATTCCCATTGAAAGGTGTGTGATGCTAATGACGAAGGTTAGACTCAGCGGAAGTCAAAGGCTAATGTTATCAGATTCTGTGACAATTGTAGCGTCTGCATTAGCAACATTCATGCTAAATAGTTTGCTGTGGTTCCTAAGCTGACATGGGGTCGGCGAAGTCACATTATCCACAGGGAAAGATCCAAGTAGTGACACAGGATTCACAGGATCCTGGAAAAACTTCACTGCTGTTCCAGGATGCTGGTTCTTGTGCTTCATAGTCTGTCCTCAAAAAAAACAAAAAACACAGCATATCTTTGTTTATTGTTTTTTTTAGAACATATTTAAACTTCAAAAGTATTTGAGCCAAATATTTAAACATTGTAATTAAATATTGAATAAATAATTAAATAATATTGATATTATTAAATATTATTGAATTGATTAATTAAAAGTTAAATGTTAGTAAAGTTCATAGCAACCAATTTACAAATATATAAATATTAATATTTTAATATCAAAAGTAATGCAGCCATCACCAACACCATTGATATCAGAAGTCATTTAAATGAATATTACTTAATTGAATAAATAATAATTAAATATTAGTAAAATTCATAGAAATCCATTTACATATATGATATTTATGAATAATATTTTAATATCAAAAGTAATTTGGACATCACAAACAGCTTTGATATCAGAAGTTATTTAAATATTTAAATTGAATATTTATAATATATATATTATATAGTATTATTTTATAACATTTATAATATTTATATTTAATATTTATCAAACACTTTGATATCAGAAGTTATTTAATTAATTATTATTTAATTTAATAACTAATATTTAAATTTTACTTTAATATTTTTATAGCAATCTACTTACATGTATATATTTATTAAAACAAATATTTAAACTTCAAGACGTAATTCAGCCATTGCAAACAGCTTTGATAATAGAAGCTATTAAAATAAATAAATAAATATTATCTAACTGAATGTTTAATAATTAAATTAGTAGGACTGCCCTCGACTAAAGATTTTTCTGGTTGACTAATAGTTGTTCATTTTAAGCATTAGTTGACTGTTAGTCGCACATTTATTAATAAACCTTATAAGTCATAATAATGAGCCTTTAATTGCATAAAGCGCTCAAGTGCACACACACAAAAAAAAGCTTGCCACAGCGTCTACCGGCAGAAATAATAATTATAAATGTGTCTGGGAAAAACAGCAAAGAGACTGCATTAACGTTTTAATTTATCGATAAACTAGTGCTTTCTTTGTTTTGGTTTAAGAGATGAAGTTGGCGACACTGAATCGTCATCTCCGCAGTAGTGGATGCTCCTGTATGCATGTTTCATATGGATTACATAATTTGAGAATATTTTTTTTCTATTTGAATTGGTTCATTTAAAAGTAGAGATTTCACTCTCTATAGATATATTTTTCTGTGTCTGTAAGGCAAAAATAGCCTATACACATAGTTTCGTGCTCAAGTTCACAGAGACAGAGACGGCAGAAAGCGCATCCTGATTGCTTTCATTATTTTACAAAAGCGCAACATTTCATTGTTATTCTGTGTGCACAAAAATAAACGTAGAGTCTTTAATTGACAGAAAATCAATTAAAAAAAATACTGACGTAATAATGTTGAAATACGTCATAGTAAACAATTTAAATATATGATATTTTTGAATAAAAATACAAAACAAAAATATAAATTGGGTATTCGTGAACTGAGCATACGTTGAATTGCCCCACAAAAGTTACGTTGGTTAATCTAGATTAACTAGTTTTTAACTTAGACCCTTGAATCCAGGTGTACCCTTGTCCTCTAAATCCATTCATATGTATTCACAATGTGTTCTTTTTCTTAATAAATTGTGTAATTGTTCTGATCTGATCACAGGAATGATTAGTCATTGTCTCAAGTTCTGCTGTGAATTCTCCAGTGACATTAGCCAAAATAACCACACGTGTGGTTAGGAGGAGGCCAAAGCATCGTATTGTCTGTTTACTGACACGGGTTCCTGCTGCTAAGCAGTGGGCGAACATTTCTCTTAGAGCCGCACTGCTCTTTAGACGTGACGCCACTCCTGCGAGGATAGCCGAGGTTTAGTCTGAGAACCACCTGCCGCAGCAGTTGGACTGGATTTGTACGATACGGAGAAAGACGGCAGGATTGAGTCAGAGGGCTGAGTTAGGCTAAGGTGCTCCCTGGTTACGGATCAGAGTGCTAAGGTACTCCAGATGGTTGGGACAGGTAGCTCAAATTATTTCTTAATGGAAGCCAATGGTCCATGAAGACACTTGGCCTGAGAAACATTCAAGTGTGCCGGCTATAAAACAATAACTATCCCTGGACATCGATCTGTCAGTTTTAGAGGCTGCAGTGTATGCTGAGACTTTTAACTCCTCAAATGTTTGTTGTGTGAGGGCTGTTGCTTACTTACAAGGGAATTAAGGGTTCAAGGGTGACCAGATGGCAATCTGTAGGCTAATCCGTACACCTGGTGTGTCAGTAGGGCAAAGGTTCAAACCCTGAAATTACAGTAGCAACGGGAACTTTGGAAAGGGGTCACCTATCTAGACAGATAGATATAAAACATGAACCAAAAAAAAAACAAAAAAAAAACTTCTTCAAAATAAATGAGATATACATTTTAATTCTTATTTTATATATTAAAAAATAAATATATAATTTTTTGTATATTTTTTCTAATTTATATACAGTATGCTACTGTTCGGTCAATAATATTTTTTTTTATGTTTTTGAAAGAAGTCTCTTATGCTCACTCAGACTGCATTTATTTGATCAAAAATTTGAGTATGAATAGCTCTGAAAAAATAAAAACCTCTTTTTAAAAATTGATGAGATATACTAAAACTAAAATAGAAAATATATTTAAAAATAAACATTTTAATATGTTCATTTTCAATGTAATATATAAAAACAAACATACAAACATATTAAATTGTTTATTTTTTAAATATATTTTCTATATTTAAATATGCTGCCATTTAGTCAAACGATTTTTGTTTTTGAAATAGGTCTGTAATGCTCACAAAGGCTACATTTGTTTTATCAAAATTATAATTACATTTTAAAATGACTATTTTCTGTTATTTTTTTAAATATAATGGTGGCAAAGCTGATGTCACATGATCCTTTATGAATCATTATAATATGCTGATTTGCTGCTCAAGAAACATTTTTAACTATTATCAATGTTGAAAGCAGTTGTGCTGCGTACTATTTTTGTGGAAACTGTGACTATTTTTGCAGGATTACAGAATAGAAAGTTTAAAAGAACAGCATTTATTTGAAATAGAAATGGTTTGAAACACTATAAACATCTTTACTGTCACTTTTGATTAACTTAATGTAACCTTGTCAAATAAAAATACTAATTTCTTTGGGAAAAAAAGTCTTACTGAACTCAAACTTTTGTACAGTAGTGTTTTGCTATAAAATCATGCAACAAACCCTATACATTAAAATATTTCATATATGTTTTTTATTATTATTATTTAGCTGTCCTTCCTTAATTTGGTACCACTCTTTATTTGACCTTTTATCTTCCTTCTTTTTGTCTGTAGGAAAACCCATACCTGTGTAGTGACGAATGCGATGCCTTCACCAAAGAACTCGCCCATCCTCCAGAACTGATGCAAGATCGCGAGCGAACTGGACTCATCACGTACTGGCAGACTGTAACATGGAGTCGTTATCCTGAGCCTCTTGTGGCCAACATATCCTTATCCTGGAACAAAAGCTTAGAGTTAACAGATGACATCCAGATAACCTTTGAGTACGGGCGGCCCACAGTAATGGTGCTGGACAAGTCCCTGAATTATGGACGAACCTGGCAGCCTTACCAGTACTATGCTGATGACTGCATGGACGCCTTCGGGATGTTGCCAAAGAGGGTGCAGGATCTGTCGGCCACGAACGTGACTAGAGTCATATGTACCGAGCAATACTCTCGCTGGGTTGGTTCCAAGAATGAGAAGAATGTGCGGTTCGAGGTCCGGGAACGCTTTGCCATATTTGCTGGGACAAAATTGCAAAACATGGACAACTTGTACACACGCATGGAGAGTATGAAAGGCCTCCGAGACTTTTTCACCTTCACAAACCTGCGGCTTCGGCTGCTGAGACCGGCGCTCGGAGGAACATACGTACAAAGAGACAACCTGCTAAAGTACTTTTACGCCATCTCCAATATTGACATACCAGCAAGGTAATGATGCACAACACCATGTTTGTTACTCATGGATAGCTTTTTCTTGTTTAATTGTTTAATCGCTCATTTTTCAGGCTTTTCTGTCATTTTATTGAGAGAAAAAGTAAAAAAATGATGATGAGAAAAGATGGAGAAAGGTATCAGAACACAGGAGAAAATCATATTTTAGGAGTTCAAGTTTGTTTAATCATAGTTCAAAGAAATAAATTGGACATCACACTAATATTCATGAGCAAAGCTGATCAGTTTTATTTTTTCTCACACTTTTCGGACATCTTTTTGTCCACCGCACATGCGCCAACCTGTAGACCAGGCCTACAGCATTCTGCTCTTCTGAACCAAAATCACTGGTGCAGAACGAAACCAACCTTCCAAGGTGGTTGTTTCACATAACCTTATGAAATATGAATGCATCAAACCTTCATCTTGGTAGGACTGATAAATTTGGGTCTCATGAAGGTACTCTGGAGTTGCAAGGCCTTGAAGATCTTCCACGCTGACTTGGCATTGAAACTTGGCAATGCTTTAGGTTTCATCAGATATCATTTTTTAACTGTTTTGACAAATATTGCATGCATGCATGCATATCTTAATGCACATCAAAAAGGCATTCACTTTCTCCGATTTTAGTGCTGCTGGTCCTGGAATTTGTAGGTCAACTAATGCACAAATTAGACATGTAAAAAAAAAAAAAAAAAAGTTTAACCTGTTAAAGTTCTAGCAATTAATACCAGATAGAGGATCAATTTTGTCACCTTGGCTCTTGAATATTAATTAGGTTGTTCAACAAGTAAATTTAAGATTACTTTACTTGCATGTTTGTTCAGTCTGTTGATCACCAATGCTAGATGCTTCTGTCAAGTTATGTGGACAAACATAACAGACCTCTAAAAACATTACAATTATTTCCCAAATAGTGGGAGGACTATATAATGTTTTCTGTGCACCATATAAATCTACATAAGTGCATATTTTAATATCAGAAAACTTCAGCCTAAAAAAGTAAACCTTGCTGATCCGTCTTTATAAATGTCCATAGAGAAGCATCTTGGCATATTTCAAACTAGTTGTTCTATACGTTAAAGTGATCAGTTGGCACGCACAGCTATGATAAAAATGTCCAGCAGTGAAGGGGGATCAATGCATGGCCCAAACCTCCGGTAATGCAAACCCTCAATCAATACTTATTCTGGTATGTCAGAGAGGAAATTGTTTTAACGGCGACAGGGAATGGGATGGGTTAAGTAGACAAATGGACAAGCAGAAAGCGGCCTATCAGAGTGCTGACTGATGTTCCAGTGTTTCATAATGAGAGGAGCGCTGGAGTGGAAATGTTAAGCTAATACCCAGCGGAAAATCGTCCTGGGATATTTTATTCATTCCACAATATTGGGATGCGTTTCAGCAGCATTTGAATAATAAAAATGGCACGGCCTCCCTGATGGCCTGCCCTGCGAATACTCGTCTAAATAGAGTCCGCGGGGTTGGTGGGTGTTGGGCACGATAATTAGATCAGACTCTACGACCGGTGACGCTTCCTGCATCACGGCCCATTTCCTCCATCATCAAGCATGCGCTAATAATCAGTGCTAATAGCCTATAATAAGATGGGCCAAGAATCCTTAATTGAGGAAGATGAAGTGTTACTTGTTTAAAGCAATTAAGGTACGCTGTTAATTTCCCTATTTACCTCTTTATTTTGTGGCTTGTTTGCCAGGAGATGTTACGCGCGCTCTGATAATGATGTTTGCCTTTTCATCCGAAGTGCCAGCAATACTACTAACTCATATTCCTGCAGAACGCATCTAAAAATAGCCTGACTGAACAATGGAAACATATTCCTCAGTTGTTTTTTTTCCTGCTGCTTTGATGACATTCGTGAAAAATCTTCTTGATCATCCCATTTGCCGCTAAAAAGTAATGTTTAGGAGGCATTGTGCTGTACGGCATGCCACATGTCGTTGAACATGAGACACAATCATTCTCCCTGTGAAGATTCTTTTTTTTTTTTTTTTTTTTTGCGCAATGCTAATATGTGAAAAGATAAGGCTTGTGTTTTATCCTCACCTTCTCCTCCCTGCTCCGATTTGCTGCAATCTGACGTGAGATACAAGACAGCAGAAAGAGTTCACAAATAGGCGTCCCAGTAGATGGACCGGATTTGGAAACGGTAGGAGAGTGGGAGGGTGGGCTCGTGTTCCATCAGACAAATATCCTAAAGACATTGCTTGAACCTTAATTAAACCTGGTAAGGGAGGAAATAAATAAATAAACACGATTCCCAGGGTTCATGTTAATTTATGCAAAGACTCGAGCTGATCGGATGCATCTCCTGTTCCCGTTCCCCCTTCCCTTTCCTACTGAATCCTCACATGAAACCCTTCCATTGTATCGAGATACTGCATATCAAAGAAGCCAGGGATGGCTGCTGAATTTAGCAAAAGGGATTTTGGAGAAATAACGCTGTTTTATTAATATACACAGAACCTGATAGGCCATTACTAAAGATCAAGGTCGAACGGAAATAAAACAGGTCGGTGTAAGCCTATCAGAACTCGCATCTCAGAGATGTCCTTGGGCCTATGTTAGCAAAGAGACAGAGGCTACGGAGGGAAGGTGAGATGCAAGAAGCTCCAGAGGTGCCACGAGGACAACATCAGGATCATTCTGTCTTTATCACTTGTGTGTGGGCAGAGACTCTATCATGAAAGGACCACCATGAAGAGGTGTTTTGTAGAGAATCGAGAATCACTCAGAGATTGATTCACACCCACACTTGGATTGTGCCGTTGTGCTCTTGTATTAAATGTAAGTGCATGTGATTTCAATCATTTAATCACCAGACCTGAAAACACCAAGACATAGCAATATATATGCATAGAAAAAAGTTGAAAAGTACATACCAGTCAAAAGTTTGAACACACCTACTCGTTCTGTATTATTACCAGTGCTGGGGAAGCTACTCTGACACTTCAGCTTCCCAACCTACTAACAAAAAAATAGCATTTATGGTAGCAATACATACACACTGTATACACATATACATGTTTGGCAAATATAAAATAATACACATTATATAGTCGATGTATACATGAATTTAAGTGCAACATTTTTACATATTTTCACCAGCTAAAAAATGGTTTTAAGTCAGTTATATATTTTGCTGTAGTGTGTCAGTAGGAAATAGCAGTTTACATTTCCAAACATTCATTTTGCCATTAATTGTTATAATCCAGTGAGATTTTTGTTTGGACAAGGAGTTTGACAAGGTTTCTTGAAGCATCTTGGAGATGTCGCCACGGTTCTTCTGGATTTAGTCTGTCTCAGTTTGTTCGGTTTCTATATGTCATTCCAGACATTGCATATACTTCACAATATTACTGTTTTACTGTACTTTTGATCAAATAAATGCCACCTTGGTGAGATAAGAGACATTAAAAATAGTTTTAAATGGTAGTGTATATCACTAAAAACAGTAAATGAATAGTATATGAAACTGTACACACATTTGCATACTAGTATGTAGTATGCTAATCCAAACACAGCCATACAAGTGGCAACTTGCACTGACACTTTAGAGTTGATAAGCAGCACTCATCTGTGTTGAAATTTAGTAGTCAGGGTCCTGTGGCAGGGGTCTGATGGGTAAAGTAAAGCAGCAGTCAGCTTTGGCCTCATGATCACAGACAGACAGATTTGCTAGATGTGTCTGAGATCTGGGCAGGACCATTTATTCAGTCTGACCCTCATTGACCTCCTTCATCGGTCCCATTAGGAAAATGTCAGTCTGTCAGAAAGGTGTTCTCCAGAGGAAGGGAAATCTCTGGACATGGCATCTCTTGATTCTCTATGCAATGTCTGTGCTCTCTGAGAGGCACCTGAGCCCTGAATCTAAGGTGTAAGACTGGCATAGAGGGTTTGAGAGACATTGGCAGGCTTGTCAAAAGTGAACTTGGGCAATTTGGAGCAGGACAGTTTGGGACAGATCAGACGACACCAGTCAGGTGCTGTCAGACTCATCTGTCTTTTCACTGAAACATTTGTTTCATTGAGGTTCTGAGGTCAAAATGTGCTGAGAGATAATATAAAAAACAGTGAACAACACTGAAATACCCTCCGACCCTGCTAGATTGCCATACTAGTCCAGTCCAGCTAGTTAGTGCTGGTTTGGCATTGGTACTAGCACAGTGCGTTTTTGTATGATGTAATTACTAGGTACAGAAATATACTATAATATTGAAATTCATGTTATTTACGTATTATTCCAAAGTTCTTACAAAAATGCCATGGTATTACTACTACAAAAATGTTACTGTGCTGGTAGTTTGGTACACTAATGTCATTGGGTGGTAATACCAAGTAATTTTGAAATATGTTAGTGAAATTCATGTACCATTGTATTTGCAAAGTGATTCCACGAATACCATGGAACTCCTATGGTAAACGTTCAAAAAAAGCTATTAAATCCAGGATGCATGTCCAAAAACATAGTAGTACCTTGGTACCTTTTTGTAAGTAGCACTTACAAAATGTTACTGTATTGTTAGTACGGTACAGTAATGTCATCGAGTGGTAATACCATGGTACTTTGAAATATACAGTGGTACAGAAATTCATGTACTACTACAGTAAATGTCCAAAACTTCCTTGGTAGCAGCATGCTTTTTTTGGGTCCTTTATGTTTTAATAATCACTATAGTATTTTTGAATAAATGATGTGTTTATTTATTTATTTGTTGTATATAAGATGTAAACAGTGTTGGTGAGTAACTGGATACATGTAACAGAGTTACGCAATTTAATTATAAAATAAATGTAACTGTAGTCAGTTACAGTTACTGAGAAAAAAAAAGTTTAATTCAATTACAGTTACTTATGAAAATGTTAACGATTACATCTGAATATTTTCATACACACCCAGATTTAATTGATTTCTTTCCCAAATTGCATTGATTGCTCTAAAATATGAGACACCAATGTTTCAGTAGCTTTCAGCAGTTTCAGTAGAATACGACACATGCCTATTCGATAACTCTTTTATTTCTTATTTGTGTTTATGTTTATGCTTTATTTTTTAAGATTATTTTTCCCAAGGCATTGTTATAGATGCCAGTGTTTCCTGTCATAGCTATGCAAAACTTTGATTTCAAAAACAGTATATTAGCTATTAAACTATTTTATGTTGTGATTTTAAATCTGTATTTAACCTCAGAACAATCTCAAAGTAAAAAGAGGTGCTAAAGTCTTATTTTGTTTTGGCTGTGCTTTAAAATTAAATCTATTGTAATATTAATTCAAATGATGAAGATTTTGAAAGTCTGACAGTAATCAATGTTGAGCACTACTGTAAGGTTAACCCTGCCTGGTGTAAATGTTTAAAAATGATTAACAGTTGAGAACATTTGTTAGAAAAGTAATCAATTGTTATCAGTTACATTACTTTATTAAAGTAACTGAAATAGATACACTGCTTATTACATTTTAAATAGGGTAACTTGTAATCTGTAACCTATTTCAGTTCCAAAGCAAACTTCTCAACGCTGGTTGTAAATAAAACATAACATAATGGTATGTTTCACAAGAAAATACTATTTTCATTTCAGTGTTCTTTGCAATGAATTGTGAAAATTTACTAGCAATTACTGAATGCTAATTGTTTCTACATCAATTTTTTTTTTTTCACTGTAGTAAATAGTGCATTTTTAAAAGTATCTTGGACTGGTATACCATGTTAATACCAAGTTAAATTATTTCAGTATAGCATTTTTGAAAGTACCATAATGTTATCATGTTCTGTATCATCACCTGTACTACTACCACAGTAGATTTTTCTAAGTGTAGCCATGCTGCTTACCAGCAAAACCGAGTCGGTGAGAGTGGTTAACCAGTGTGGTGATGCTGGTTAGCTAGTTGAAAAGCCATACAGAGACACCAGCACACCAACATCCAATGCTGGAAACTAGATTTCAAAACAACAGATGCTGACGACTAGCTATGGTGGTCTTTACAGCAGGGAAATTTGCTTTGTTTTACATTTTTCTGATTTTAATGTTACTCTGGATTTGTTTTAGGATGTCTTTTCATCATAAACCCTTAGATAATAACTTGTGGAGGAATTTCCCTCTGCTCCTTCACACAAAGCAATCCCATTATGTAAGAATTGAGGAATATCTCTGAGTGCGTACGTGACGTGATTCTCTGAATGATTCTCTGCAGGCTGCTCAAATGCATTGTGGTCACTTTGGAAAAACAAACCGCTGTGAAAAACCCAACAGTTGACGCAAGGCTCACAACAAGCAAAAGTGAATTAGCTGAGCAGTCTGCATGGTTAGTACAGTCTGAATGAGAGCTCTTCTCTGTGGAAACATCCCTACATCCCTTCAAGGTGGTCAGAATCCATAAATCACAGAGAGCGTCACATGTCCATGTTATCGGCATAGCTTTATTTGATACGTTACTTTGTTCAGTTGGGATCTGTCAATATTCAGACGTGCTGACAGTTACTTAGCGTCTACAGTGCACTGTGCTGTGAATGACCTGACAGGCCATCGTATGCTGCCATCCCTGCTGAAAACACCAGCACATGTTTTGGATGCTGATATATTCCCATCTAGCTGCTTAATATCAACTTCAGTTGTCATTCTCAACCCTATTTATGTCCATAATATGACGTATTTCTAAGTGAAAATGAGGAACTTTGTTTTGTGAAAAGTGGATGTTACATACCAGAATGGAGCCAGACTAAATCTTGAAAGAAATGGAGAGTTCTGTCAGAGGAAGAGCAAGTTAGTACGTTTTGATTTTTTTTTTTTTGTTTGTTTATTTTTTTTTATTTGTCACACATAATGTAATATTCAAAACCAAGTCTCTAAAACAAATATTTTATTAGATTAATCACGTCACAGTAATCTCTTATGTGCTCAGAAGGCTACATTTATTTGATCAAAAATACAGTAAAAACAGTTCAATATTACAAATATAAAATAATTGTTTTCTATTTTAATGCATTTTAAAAATCAGTTTATTCCTTCAATGGCAATGCTGAATTTTTAGCAGCCATTACTTCTTAAAAACTTAGTTTTCAGAGTCACATGATCCTTCAAAAATCATTCTAATATGCTGACTTGAGGAAAAAAAAACATTTCTTATTATCTTTTCATTCTTCTTCTTCTTCTTCTTATTATTATTATTATTATTTATTATTATTATTATTATTATTTTTATTTTTTATTTTGTGGAAACCATAATACTTTCCCCCCAGGGTTCTTTGATAAATAGAAAGTTCAAAAGAACAACATATATTTAAATATATTTTAAACGTCTTTAATGCAATTTAATGCATCCTTGATGAATAGAAGTATTAATTTAATAAAAAAAATCTTAATCTGTAAAATTACCATGTTTTTGCGTTACATTCACATTGACTAAAATCATATGCCATTTCATTCAGAGTTAACTGGACTAAAATGAATGAATATGACAAGACAAAATATGAACTACATTTCAAGGACACTTTTGCCAAAAAGACAAAAACTATGACTAAAACAATAAAACAAGCTGTAAAAATGAACACTGCTTGAAGGTCTCTGAGGGCAGTCATGTAAGAAGGTTTGGGGGCAACAGATCCGAGTTAACAGATCAATGAAGGCTCTTTCAAAGCTGCTTGGACACATCTGAAGAGTTAAGCACTGAGTTTCCTTTGGACAGGGCCTTGAGCGAGCTCTATGCTTCAGCGTGTGCTGCGTTTCAACTCAACCTGTAGTACTGCATTTTAGTGCACGCTTGGTTTAATCTCACATTCTCTTTTTTCATCTTGTTTATGTGCATCTCTTGCCATACTGAGCCAGTCCATCCCACAGCTGAAAAAAAAAGGTTTTTCAAGTTTTCTGCAAGTTTTGAGGTATAGAGAGAGTATTAATACATTTTAAAATGCAGTCTGTGGGTTCCTTCTCTAAAATTACATTTATCAAATTTTATTTTTTTAAAAGTTCCTGCTAGAGTGTTTTGGGGTGGTGCTAGAATATTGCTATGCAGTTACTAATATGTTCTGAGCTGTAGCTAGGCAGTTACCAGGGTGAATACTAGGGATTTTCAGCTTATTTTATCATCTGCCAGGCAAAAATGATAAATCTATAGCACACCTCAAGCTGCATGGAGTCCACTGTAAGAATGTGAAAATGTACACTGTAAAGAATGTTTGTAATTTTAACGGTATGGTAACAACCTGTTAACTGGTTAATGGCAAGTTACCTTAGTAAATACAGTGAAAAACTGTAATAAAAATCTAATGGGACATTATATACATAATTTGAAGTGGATCGAAAAAGTTGATCAAAGTTGTCCTAAGACAAGAACGGGTGTTGTTGTTGTATTGTATATATATATATATATACAATATATATATACATACACACACACACACACACACACACACACACACACACACACATATATATTTATTAGTAATATTTACCTTATTTTGTGGAAAATCTACGTAATTTTACACGTGGATTTCTTTCTCTAATTTCGTTTTTGCATTTTTTAATGTTTGTCAGTGTATTATAAAACAGTTTTAGTACCTTTAGCATATTAACATTATACATTGTGAAAGTTACATTTCAAAGGTAAATTTAAGTTCAGTCCACAAAACCTAAAATGTTGCTAAAATATTTTTATGGTAAATTTCTGGCAATCATAGCTGCCATATTTTACTCTAAATTTTACAGATTTTTTCACTGTGTACAGTTATATACAAGTTTAATACTTAGCGTTAGGGGTTTGTTCAATTCCTTAAACTCTAAATGAAATTAGGCATGAAGGATTCAATCAGCCTAAGTTGAGAAGAATATATATATATTTTTAGTTAGGGTTGCTAAAATATTGTGTAATGTTTCATAGACAAAATTTCGAAAGCCAACTATTTATGTCTTCCACTTCCATTTAGACATCATTGGTGTATTTGACCATGATTTCCACCACACTGCATTGCGTGGGCACATGTGTGATCTGCAATTTCTGCTTTTGTCTACAGTTGCTTTCATGTGATGTAATACTTGCCCTAGTTTTAGGTGAAGATTATGCTGGCGATACATCGGTACCGTTAGAAGCAGAGAGGAGAATGTATTATAAATGCTCAGGTCTAGCAGAGCTGCTTTTACAGTATTCCCACAGGAGCTCCTTGAGTTTGCTTCTAAAAAGCCGAACACCATCAGCGCTGACCATCAAAGATGGGTCCTTGGCCTGAGTTACTCTTCTGCTAGGGTTACATTAGCGAAGCGGCCAGGGGCGCAAATTCAGGCTTGCTTCCTCTCTCCCCGCATGCTTGCTGCTGTAACATATGCGAAGATATATTATTAAACACACACCGAGTAAGAGTGAAAGAAAAAATACTGTGGGTTATTGGCAGTGTGGAAATTCAGATGGCATGGTCTCCAAAGTCCCTGCAGTCTTTCTGTCTTTGTTAGCTGCACTCACGATCGTTGAAGTATCTATAAACCCAATTAATCTTTTTGAAACATAAGAAACAGATGTACAGAAACAACAGTTTAAAAAAATATTGATGATGACACCAAATTACCCTCAAAACTGAAGTGTGTAATTCTTTCTCCTGTACCAGCGGCTTTACAGAACGTTGGGCTCTCTGTTGCCATCTGTGATTAGAACATAAAATTGCAAGTTGCTTACAGAGTTGATTTTTTAAGTGCATTTAAGTGAACTCTGCTGTTTGAGCATCCAAAACAGCCACCTGAATGAGTTTGGGGTGGGACTATTGGTTGTCCAACCAATGGAGTGTTCAGGAAACCTGTTTGAATTGAACTGTTTCATTTACATTAAAAGGTTGCACTGAAAATAATTGCAATAATTTGATAACTTTCTGTTCATTGATGCTACACTAAAAATTATTTTCTTACGTAGTATTTTTGTCATTTTCCAATACAAATATCTAAACATTCTTGAATCAAATACTTGAGAAGTATCAAAATTAAGTGAGTTGAAGTACAAAACTAAGTAAGTAAATAAATAGTTGCCAGTGCAGGGAAATATAAATAAACTAGGAATGATTTTTCTAATCCCACTGGCAGATTTATTTGCTTGTATTAAGTTTAAACTTTTTTTCAGAAAATTAAACAATATCTTATGTCATTTTGCTTGTCAAACAAATGTATCTTCATTTTAAAATGTTTAGATATTTATATTGCAAAACAAGACAAAAATACTGAGGAAGTAAATCATTTTTGAAGTGGTGAGAAGTTTGAAATGTAATAGTACAAAGTGCAGTTTCATAGCCAAGGCAAGACTTGTGAAATGAAAATACAATATGGTGTTGCATTTTGCATCAAAACTATAGAAGAAAGCTTTGAGATAAATTTGATATTGAAGTTTTTTTCACCCAACCTACTGACATCTTCTCCATCTGACAATCAAAAAGAACCTTCAAAGCCAGCGTCTAAATGCACTGAATGTGAGAGCTGAATCAAGCCAGAGCCAAACCAAACCGGAGGAATCAACCAATATACTTTTTCATCCTAGTTTGTGGCCGAATACTTGTCTGTTTACATATGCATTGATCTAGCTAACCCATCCACCAGAGTCTGTTTTCATCTATCTCTGCACTCAGAAGTGGGTATTATATGACTAATGATGCACTCTCGTGGCTGTGTATGATTGAATTAACCCATGCCTTTTACCCTGAGCCTAGCCATCATTTTTTATGATGGATGAAAATCGAAAAGCTCCTCAGAAGCCCCCCACCCCACCCTACAAAATTCAGAATACGTCTAATACAATTAACTATTAACAGAGCAAGAACAAAACTAGACTCTTGGTTTTTGTCTGCTTTAATTTCCCCATAAAACCCCTTAAAATTGATTGTACAAGAAAAAAAAAAAAAACTCCAATTAGCAATGTCAGTCCATTAAAATAACGATTAAGATTTTTTCATTATTAGCATGATATTAGCATTCAAGTTGCAAAAAGGAAAATTAATAGGCATGTACTTGTTTGACAATTAAATGTATGTAAATTATCTCTACTCATCTTAATCCTACAAAACAACACAGATTCTATATTTCTCAAACTACATCTAAACAAACAGGAAATGCAAACATGAAACTCAATGCAAATGTGCAATTACTGAATAATACACAATTTACTTTTCTTGTGTAAAGTTCTTTTTGTCAGTGACCTGCAGTCCTTCACTGGCGTTTCACTCATAGTTGAGGTTCCAAACATGTTCTGATCACTTCAGAAGGTTTAATCAGTTTTTAGCAACCACAAAGAACAGAAAAAAATAGCTATAAAGGTGAAACATTAATGACATACAAAAAAACCAGCGTTAAACATATTGAAATAATTGTTTACAATAACGGTAACTTTGGCAGCCCTAACTGTAATGAATTCATGTTTATTCTGATGAAATATATCACACAACACATTCAGAAACAATGTCACAATCAGCTTTTCTAATTATGTTGTATATCTTGTTAGGCTCTGAGCACGAACATGACATGAAAGTGCACTGCCTCTTTGACGAAGAGTTCATAGTGTAAGGCTCAGGTATTTACCTCGTTAAGACAAGAGATGAAACAGCGTCTTCAAACGACAGACTGTTTTGTCTGTAAAGAGGAAAAAATATAAAACATAAAGAATGACTCATGCTCTGTGACCTCACATTCAAAGCTGTTTTTTTAAACGTTTTCATTTACTTTCAAGTGCTATACTTCAGTGACTGATTACAGCAGGGAGAGCAGGTGGGAATAAAGTCATATTTCATGGAGCACACAGTAAAATTTACACAAGCATATTTTTGGGGAAACAGAGTAAAGCAAAATTAATTTTACTAGAAAAGGAAACTTTAAAAAAAAGGTGAAATGCTACAGTGGAAACCTTATAAGTTAAACAAATAACTTGAAATTACATTTAATAACCTTAAAAATGTAATGAAAACAATGATTACTATATAACTGATTGGGAAAATACGATGAACAAGAGATACTCTTTTACAGTAACTGTGAAAATTATGATTATGATGAATTTTTTTTGTTATCAATGCAATATGGTTCATAGGATCCTCAACTTTTCATTATTAGATTATTTTAATTATGGTTGAGTGAGTTGGTATATTAACATTATATAAGGTAATGATATGTAAAAAGTTAAATATGCATGAATTAAAATTTAGAATATTAATCACAAATAATTTGTACTTTGAATTTCTTGCAAATGTTACTGCAATTCTACAGTTATTGTCTATAGTATAAGATACTACATTTACAAAAGTATTTTAAATGGATATCAAGGAGGCAGAAAGCACAAGCGAAGGGAAAGAGGGAACAGAAAAATGTCCTCTCCGGATTTTCATTCGCAAGGGGATCTTCGAAATTCTATTAGGGTCGTTCAGCCTCCCTGAAAGCAAGCACCGCAGGCGTAAATATCTCCGCTGCCCAGATCCCCACCCTAGGGGCGCAGAATAAAAGGGGGTGTCCCAGGAAGGCAAACAGAATTTTTCATCAGAACGCCATCTCTCATCAAAATTTCATCTGGCCATTCTGTATGGGGACTTTATCTAGTGCAACGCCATCACAGCGGGACGTTCCTGTTCAGTCGACTGGGCCAATACCTCCTGCACTAAAACATATTGTTCATTAAATGCTCCTCTCTGCCCACACATAACATCATAAACACCATGACACGGTAGTGCCTGCGGAAGAGCAATTTCTGATGACTTCACACATCCATACTCAAAAGATGACTCTAAAAGTTCTAAAATCCAGAGCTGAAATTCAGACTTTGCCATGTGTGAACCCAAATAATGTGTTTTTAAGTACAACACCAGATCAGACAGGGCTGCATTTATTAACGTCTTTGCTAATCTGGCTATTTTGTTCTTTAATTAATCAGATATTTTCATGATCTGATGTTCTCCCCATTCTCCTAGATACAATGTGTGAACCGAAGTTTATCACATTGTAGCAAAAATAGTTTAAAATATGATAAAATACATACAATTAATATCATATTTTTAATGATTATTAATATTAATAATGCATTTTAATTACTAACATAATACATACATTTATAAATAAATATAGTAAAATATATAATGTAAAGAAATTACTTTTTACATTATTACTACTTTTATCTTATAAGTATTACTACTATTCTTCACATAAAAATATCATGACTTGCATGTAGGATTTCAAGTTTCAACTATTCAAACAAATTTGACGTTTAAAAAAAAAACCTTTTTTTATCTTTTAACAGTTTAGTTTATTTATTTAATAATGAAATTTTCATAATATAATTTAATAATGACAGCGGCTTGCTATTGCTTGCTGTCAGGATGCAGAATGGAAGTGGTCGTATAAAAACATGAGCAAAAAAAATAAATAAACAATATACAGTGTATATATATATATATATATATATATATATATATATACACACACACACACACACATACATACATACATACACATACTTGAAAATAAAGGCGTTTTTTTTTCCCCAAAGACTATTTTTAAATATATTTTTACAACTTTAAAGTGCCATTACCAATGGAGGATTTCCATGCACCCACACCAGACTAAGCGATATTGAAATTTAGTGTTATTTACATGAATTATTTTCATTATATACAAAATATGTCATATAATAAATCATATTATACCGTAGATTGTTTCATTTAAATTATTTAAATTGTTGATTAGCTGTTTTGCTTGTTTAACTATTGGTTCATCTGCACGCAAATACAACCTAATGAAAGGAATGATCGCAGAGAATTAGTTCAAAATCCAACACCAACCAGTGTGATTTACACTGTAAAGATAAGTGTGTGCCCATCTCACTGTATTCAGCGTCATGCGGATGCCTAGAGGATACAGCTCTGTGGACAGTGACGCAGCAGGTGATGGAGTCACATTCTGGCAATAATTGGCCCCATCGCGATGTTTCCGTGGGGGGGAGAAATTAATTATGAAGGGACCTCCCTTATTCTTTCTCTCCTTCAACTTTTTTTGATGTGCACAGGCAACGGCAAAACCACTCTCTGTCGTTTGCGCGCATGTCTCCTTTCCTCACCGTTAATCTGCGTTTTCCACGTGAGAGGCGGTGGTGGCGGCGCTTGCTTTTGGCTTCCGCCCTTTCGTCCTGGGAATGCAGAAGAAGCCCTTTTCTGCATCCTGTGTGAATAATTTACAGGAGCTGCCAGTGCCAAAGCTTTCAAGGTCGTCTGCGATTCAGTAGCTGTGGTACAGGAAGGGCCTTTCACCTCATGGGGAGCGCTTTCTCTCCCATGTATCTCCAACCTTTTAACTGCAAATCTTCCACGAGGAGCATGGGGAACGGGGCTGTAGAGGCCAGGTCTCTGGTCTGCCACCACCCTTCAGTGCTGCTTTTGTATGGGCAGCTCTCTCAGGCATTGGGGAGGAAACAGCGGGGCATTTTTCATTAGCCGCTCCCCTGGCACAGGCTAGTAAAGAAAAGACCACATTCAGAAACAAACTCCCCGCGACTGCCTTTTAACACACAGATCCGCTATTGTGCGGCTGACCTTTTTTTAGCTGCTATACTTCAAAAATGCTGGAAGGGGCTGGAGCGCCGATAATAAGGAATATGAAAACAGGCATCTAGCGAGGCGAGGAAGTTCTGTGAGAGCTGCGGCACCAGAGGAGTCTGCATCGGGCATCGTTAACCGAGGTCAAAGCTTTCAGGGTCCTGTGGAAGGATTAGGACGAGGAAGAGAAAAGAGCATTTGAAGCCAATTACCCACATCGGTCTTACTGACCAGTTTTTATAAATCAATATCCGCTGCCTGAACACCGTGTAAACTGAATTGAATCTTATTTTCGGAGAGCTGTCATGTTCAGTTAGTACCTCTCATGCTTAATGGATGAAGCTAAAGCCTTGCTAATATAAGGTATATGAGGCCCAAGACGTCTAGCTTGTTAACAAAGTGGGTTCAAACATTTTCTCAAACAGGCCAACAAGTTCATGGGCCACATAGACCATTTGGAAACTTTCACACATTACTGTTCGCTAATGGCCGTTCTTTCTCTACATTCTCTTCCTCAATCCTCCTCAAAATGGAGGTAATAAGTCAGTCGGGTACTGGTGATAATGACCAATCTAAGGCGGCCCGAGGTGACTCTCCGGGCACTGATCTTTCCTCCATCCGTTTTTGTTTGCGTAAGTGCCTCATGATGAGCCTGGCAGTGCTTCTGTGCAAATGAGAATAAATAGTCAGGGTGTCTCGTGAGAGAGGACTGTGGGAAAAATAAATCAAGCTCCCATTAACAGCAGCTTCCAGCTGCTTCAGAGCAACGGACTCCAGCGGCAGCCTTTTATCTGTCTATCTGTGTTTGTTTAGTGCCACTGCTATTTATTCATCCGAGCGCCGCGCTCCCGTTATTTGCACCAGACTTTGGCGCTTTTAAACAAATCTTGAAAGAAATCTAGCTGCCGCATCCCATAAAGGCATAAATGCTCATAATGATATTCTATAAACGTTCATCAACGACGCCCTGGGGAGAATTACGTCACGTTCGTCTTCGGTTGTGCAGATTTATCCAAAAGCTCATTACCTAAGCAATGGCAGGTTTAAGAACAGTTTTTGTTACTTGTGTCAAAAGGAGGGCGATGTTCAAGGCAGAGAATTGCGCTTGGTAGAAAATTCTGAACGCTCATGTGTTTATTTTATTTTTTACAGATTTTGCCACTTATTATTTAAACTACAACGCACAATTTAATGTGTTAATTAGTGTGATCAATTAAAAAACTACTTTTGATTAGACATAGTTTCTTAAAAATACAGTGCTAATTGTGTAAGCCAATATAGTAACAGTGGCAGAGAATGTGTACATAGAAAGACTAAATACACATTTACATATATAAAAGCCGGAATTGATTTCGATTATAACTTTGTAATTACATTAATCTGTTGCGAGTAAACATTTAGGAAACCTTTAGAAACAATCACTATTTTTGCAATTCCATTTGTAACCTCAAGTGGCTCAGAAATCAACGTACAGCAGTTTCATAGGGTGAGGATAAACCAACGGCAGGGTACAGTTATGAAGTGTAGGTGGATGTGTCCCCTTCTGTCTCATTTTCTGAAAAACACAATTAACAAAGATTGTCATCTGAAGCCATATTCCATTCAAATGCTCTTCAAAATGCTTGAGGTCATGTTATCTATACACTGTTCATTCCTCATTCAAAACACCCCAGGCAAATTATTTGTTATTACTGTTATTTATAAAGATGATCACAAGCCAGTATTCACATCAGACTGATAATTAAGCCACTCAAGAGCAGACATATATGCGTGATTTGTTTTTTATCAGCATGACAGCCAACATGAATAATAAATAATAACCACAGTTATCTAATGCAGCAAAATCCTGTGACGATGCCAACCGGAAAAGCTTTAAGTTGTTAAGATACAGATAAAGGAGGAAGAGCCTTCTTCACCAGTATAAGGGATTTGTTTGGTGAATTTATTTTCACCAGAGTCATCCCGGAGCAGGACAGTTTGAGTTTGACTAAATAATGATGTAAATGTGGATATGGGTATAATTTAAAAAGAAATATGTCACCTTTAATATTTAAATGCTAAAGTAAATATTAAATAAGAATGTAAATAAACACTAAAATAAATCAATAAATATAAATAAATTATAAATAGAGTTGTGGGTGTAATTTAAAAAGAAATATATTATAAATAGTTTTTTAGTGGTTTTTAAGTGAATTTAAATGATATATATGTATGTTTTATATATATGTATGTTTTATATATATATATATATATATATATATAATTTTAATTAAATGTAATTATTTTTATATTTTAATTAAACATATTAAAAATATATAATGAATAATATATAATATTTTATCCCCAGAAATTAAGGTTATATAAATATTTAAATGCTAAAGAATATTTTAAACAATTTAGAATTTTAAGAATTTTAATAAACACTGAAATAAATAAATAAAGTTGTTGGTCTAATTTAGTTTTTTTAAATAAAATTTTTTAGCTAATTTAAATAAAAAAAAAAAATTAATTACATTTTTTTAATTGTCTTGTTTACACACGCATTGTGCCTGTGGGCAGAGGATGGCTAAATTTTGCCCAGCCTTACGCACGCAACTTGTAGCTCACAGTTTTGAGCTCAAGCTTTGAGAAGAATCCACAACAGCTGACTTGATCTCTCCTTTTAGCTCCTCTGTTTTGCGGGAGCATTAAGGGCCATATGTTTATCACACAATCCTGATTCTCCAGTCACAGATGGCCAGATAGGGGTTTGATCCTATCCCAACAGCAGAGCCTGGCAGCAAGCGTGCCCATGAGATCTGTTCCTGTCCCAAGCAGTGGGGTCACAGCCCTGTGGTGTCTGGATATAGCTGCCCTGGATCCACACAGATTCTGTGAGTGCAGGGCAGAGAAACCTCACCTCACACCCCAGAAAAAGATGCTGCTACTTTGCCCCCCTACCGAGATCCAGGATGCCTCCCGCTGTTCCCCTGCAACCTGCAGCAAGACTGCCTGATTGCGCTAGAAACGCACCCGGGCCAGTTCATCAGCCCATCTAACCCCATAATGCCAGCGTTTTAATAAGAGCAAAACAGCCTTGCCCTCTCTGTCCTGAACAGTGGCACAAATGATTCCTTCTGTCCTTGGTTTTTAATCACAAGACTTTACTGTCTACATAGCACTTTTTTTGGTGAGGTGTCAATAATTTAGAATATTCATGATGATGAGGAGCGCATACCAATCTGCAAGCTAGCGCCCGTATCGCTTGCAGTTTTCACACTCACTATCCATGCACATTTACAAAACGCCAGCAGCCATTTATTCAGCTGTCAAACCAAACAGATTTCTTTTTAACGTTGTTTTTGCCAAGGGCTTGCATCACTTCGAGTGCTGTTTTTCGTGGGACGTTGGATTCTCACAGCTGCCCTGCATTAGTCGGCGATGTGACTTTGCTGCTTTTATCTGGCAACTTTTGTTTAAGATACAATTCCTGATTTAACACTACATGTTTAACTGTGCTGAATGCACCTTCATTAGGTGCTTTGACACTTTCATTCTTTTCATACTTTTCATACTCTCACTAACTGAATTACCCCACTAAAACGTATGAAAGTGTGTATGTATTAGGGCTGGACCAGAATATTTGATTATTCGAATATTCGTTCAGTGGGTTGGCATTCGAGTTTCAGTTTTGAGATTCAAATATTCTTTTTCTTTTTTTTTCTCGAACACCTGGCATCCCCCGCAAAACGGTTCTCATTCGCGCTTGAATATGAATTGCCCATGAGTGAACGTCATGAATGTCATGATTCAGTTCATCTGGAAGAGAAGACAAAAATGCCGAAGACCTCAGCTGTGTGGGAGCACTTTAAACTGAGTGAGGACAAGACAAAGGCAGTGTGCCAAATATGCGATTTGAACCTGGCCTACCACAGCAGCACATCAAATTTAAAAAATCACCTGAGTTCTGTAAGTAGTACGCCTATAGTATATTGTTGGTGTAAAAAAACTGTTAATCAGTAATTTTACACATGATAAAAACATGCACTTAATTTGCTTGGAAAATACTTGCAAATACGGCAGTCATAAAAATGTAATTTTATTTAAACTGTTCGTTAATTCAAATGTGTGATGCTGTTATTGAAAGTATGCTACAGTGTTCTTTATATAGGCTATTACAGTTCGTTGAACTTCGTTAATTTATTTTTCATTCTTCTTTTATTTAGCCTACCCTTTACGGTGGCAGTAATTACTGTGATGCTAATTTCAGATTTGAGAGTGATTTGTTTGTTAGAAAAATGTTAGGCTATCTTATTAAAAGTATTGCTCTTAACAGAGCTGTGTGTTTTGTATCACTAGTGCAGTGTCCGTTCTCGGAGCATATAAGCCCTGCCCGCGTGAGGCGTGCCGCTTCCGGCTCGCGCTGTTCTGTAGTTTATTAAAAGTTTATTCATTCTGAACGTATCGCGTGTCCATATTGCACCAAAATGTGACACTGCACTCCCCTGGGTCCGCAGCAACACACCCGCCACGCATGAAGTCGATTGGATGAACGGTTCTCGACATAGGCCTAATACAAATGCAAACAGACAGACAGACACACAGAGATTCCTGCCTTTATTAGAGAGAAGAATATGTTCAGCCCCCTCCCTCCGAAGCTTCGAATATTCGGTGTTGATTACTAACGAAGCTTCGAAGCTCAAAAAATGTTATTTGGACCAGCCCTAGTATGTATATTGTACATTTATGTAATTTTTGTATTTTTTTTTCTAAAACATCATGAACATTTTCATGTGTGTCGTTTCCATCACATTTCAAATGATTTATTGCACAGAATTCTGTGGTGGAAATGACATTTTTGGACTTGCTAGTCCAAATTTATTTATAAATTTCTTATTATTTATAAATAATTTATAAATAAATTTATAGATTTTTTTGTACACATGAATACATACACACAAAAACAGATACACAAAATTATATAATATTATATAACATACTTTTTGCAGCTTGACAAGAAATTATGAAATATATAATACAACAAAATGATGTTACAATATTAATTAGTGATATTTACCTTGATTTTTCTTCATACATCACATTTCTCCTGTTTCATCTCAAGGATGCTCTTCTCTGAGGTGGTTTTCTCTTGTAACCAAGTACACAAAAACATTGTTATAAAATGATAATTATTGCAAAACATTTGATTTAAATAGTTTTCAGTAGGGAATTCATGGTTTATGATTTTGATTACTTTGTTTATCATCTATGTTAAGAATGTAATAATACTTTGACTTTCATATTTTAAGATTGAAAGTCTGGGTCTGGGATAAGTAAAGCAAAATCTATACATAAAAGGAAATTGAAAATTACTGTACAAAGTTTGGGGATGGTAAGATTTATTAATGTGTTTGAAAGAAGTGTCTTATTTTCACTAAGGCTGCATTTATTTGATCAAAAATAAAATAAAAGTAAAATTGTTAAATATTATTACAATTAAGAAAGCTGTTTTTGTTTTAACACAATTTTAAAATGTAATTTATTCCTGTGATGCAAAGCTGAATTTTCAGCATCATTACTCCAGTCTTCAGTGTCACATGATCCTTCAGAAATCATTCTAATATGCCAATTTGCTGCTCAACAAACATTTATTATTACTAAACATGGTTGTTTTTGGTGGTGTTTTTTTTTTAACTTTTAGCTTTAGTTAAAAAGTTTTAGTTAACTAAAAAAAAAAAAAAAAAAAAAAAAAAAAAAACTGAACATAAAAGTGCCCATTATAGATAAAGAAACAACCAAATAGACATAAACCTCTGTATCCGGTCATGGTGCACTACATTACACAGAGACTCATTCTCACCTGTTTCTCATCGCTCCTCACAGGGTGAGTCCTAATTCCAATCTGCACATAAGAGGATTGTAAAGCACACACCCTGGATTTAGTCATAAATTGATACGGGACCTTGCCTTGATTTAATTGATTAACACTCGCTTCAGATCCTGCGCTGCCTCTCAAAAGTAGAGAGGTCTCCCTTAAGGCGAGAATCTCTGCAATGAAGTGGTCCGCCGCTGATTAATTTGTCATGATAGGAGCTTGATGGGCACTTGGTCTTCGAGAAACAGCCGAATGAAAGAGTGTGTGATTGACACTGGGTTTTAATTATGACTTAAAGTCCTCCAGAGGGTGGTAGGTGGTAGAAGTCTAACTGTTTCCTCAGGCTTTTGAAAAAAAACCCCAGACCTAATTAAAGTAAATGAAACTGAGTAAAATCACACTCTGTCAACCATCCTGTCTCAAACATCATGAATTTTTGAGATGTAGTAAAAAAAAACAACAAAAAAACCCTGAAACCAGATACATGTTGTACTCATGGGGATGAGGGCCAGTGACGTATTCCTACACTTTCTTGTCGGTCTTATTAAAAATTAAATGAAATAAAAACCCTACATAAAAAATAACAAATAAAATAAATATATGATATTTAATATATGATATTTATTTTATACATTTTGAATTAATTTTATGTAAATAAATAGTGTGCATTTGTAAAAAAATTAAAAAAAAATAATATAAATATATTTATTTTATATATTTTACTTAATTTTATATAAATAAATTGTGTGTATTTGTAACGTTCAGACTCAAATCATTCATTCTGTAAAGTTAGTAAAGTGTTTTTCACTAATGCACTAATTTATTGCAATATATGTCTACATATGTATATATAATATATAATCTTGCAGGGCAAAAGACAGCATTTTATTCCGGAGTTTCGTACAATATCTTGGCATAGCATCACTTTTTTCAAGGGAATCTTCGGAGGGCTAGGTATGACCTCATTATACGGCAATACAAGGTTCGGTTATGGGGTGTCCGCATGGAAATATATAGGTCAGCTTCATAAATATTTCATGCAAATGGATAGCTGTTCGCTCTAGTGAGGTTGAAAAAAAAAATCCGATGCATTGGGATTTACACACTCATTTGATTAGAGAAATTGTAATTGCAAAGTCGTCATTTCCATACTAACCTGCTTTCTTCCCCAGACCTTTAATCTCAGCTATCCTTAAACTCGGCTGTCAGATAGCCAGAGCATTCTTCATAAACTCAAAGGAGGGAAGCGACGTTTTGTGGAGCACTGCAGATTTTTCTTATAAAGCCAACGATAAGGAGAGACAAGGCGAGGCCATCTCAATATCCCCCATTTATTCTCATTACTAGCGATAATCATTACTCACTCTCTCTCTCTTTTGTTGGTTCCATCTTTCTTGAGGTATTCCCTTCCCCCCAGTAGACGGCTGCTATATTTGGAGTAGAGCAGACGGATGCTGTTTACTGTCCCCAAAGATCCCAGAGTTTTATCTCCAACATCAGAGACAGCCAGAATCAAACTCTCCCGCATCTACAACAAACACAAACAGACTCTATAGTGCTTACAAACATGAGGCATGGGAAGAGTCTTGATAATGATGAAAGATTAGAAACATTGAGGAAAGTAAAAAAGATCACACTAATCTCTAGAAAAGTGCAGACAGAAGCGGTCAGGACCACACACTGCAAAAAAAAAACAAAAAAAAAAAACAACAACCTTTTTTATGAGAATCTGTCTCTTGTCCCACTTGTTTTTCAGTGAAATTATCTTTTTTTTTGTCAGTTTTGTTGTGCTTTTGTCATTTTTATTTATTTTTACTGTTTCTACTTAGCTTTAATTTATTTTTATTTGAGTTGTAGTAATTTAGTATTTCAACTTAAACAAAAATTAGAAAAGTTTACCTATTTAAGTTTAAGTTTTTCTTTTAATATTTATATTTTATTTCCGTTTTATTTAAATTAACAAAAAACATTTAATAGTTTTAGTTTACTATAACAACACTGGTATATTTCTTGATTTTTAGACTTAAAACAAGTAAAAAAAAAAAAAAAGTATTAAAAATAAATATATATATGCCAATGCATTGACAAAATACACGTATATTAAAGATATATCCTCTGTTATTTTAGTGTTATTTATTTACTATTTGAAAAATTATGAATATTTGATTTATTAATATTTTACACTTTAAAAATTTTATGTGCTTTTGTAATTTTACATTTTTAAAATAAGCTTAGTAATTGAATGTGCTTTTGTAATTTATATTTTTATTTAGCTATGATTTATTTTTTATTTCAGTTTTAGTAATTTTACTTTACAGTTTTAGTAAAAGTTTACTTCATCTAAAAGTTTTTCATCTATTTAGTTTTTTCACCATTTACATTTTATTTTATTTCAGCTTCATGTGAATTACCAAAAACATTTATTTGAAATTTTTAATAGTTTTACAATAACACTACACTGTACTGGCAGATTTTGTCATATCAATTTTTCTTGTTTAGACTTAAGTAAAAAATAAATAAATAAATAAATAAATAAATAAAAATTATTATTAATAATAATAATAATAATAATAATACAAAAAATGCCAGAGCATGAAGACAATGTACAACCCGAATTCCGGAAATGTTGGGACGTTTGTTAAAATGAAATAAAATAAATAAAATAAAATGAAAACTAAAAGACTTTCAAATCACATGAGCCAATATTTTATTCACAATAGAACATAGATAACATAACAAATGTTTAAACTGAGAAATATAGCAATTTTATGCACAAAATAGGCTCATTTAAAATTTAATGCCTGCTACAGGTCTCAAAATAGTTGGGACAGTGCACGTGCTCCTAACATATGTAAGCCTGTTTCCGCCACTGAATAAAAAAAAATGAAAAAGGTAATTGCGACTTTTTATCTCACAATTCTGACTTTTTTTTCTCAGAATTGCGTGATACAAACTTGCAATTCAGATTTTTTTTCTCAGAATTGTGAGATATAAACTCGCAATTCTGAGAAATAAAGCCAGAATTGCGTGATATAAACTCGCAATTGTGAGACATAAAGTAGCAATTCTGAGAAATAAAGTCAGAGCTGCGAGATATAAACTCACAATTCTGCCTTTTTTTCTCAGAATTGCGAGTTTATATCTCACAATTATGACTTTATAACTCACAATTGCGAGTTATTAAGTCAGAATTGTGAGATATAAACTCGCAATTTTGAGAACATATCAGAACATATCAGTCATATCACTCAAAACTGGACTTTATAACTCGCAATTGTGAGTTTATATCTCACAATTCTGAGAAAAAAATCAGAATTGCGAGAAAAAAAAGTCCGAATTACGAGATATAAACTCGCAATTGAGAGAAAAACGTCAGAATTGCCAGATATAAGCTCACAATTGCGAGAAAAAAAAGACTTTATAACTCGCAATTGCAAGTTTATATCTCACAATTCTGTGAAAAAAAGTCAGAATTGTGAGATAAAAAGTCGTAATAACCTTTTTTTTTTTTTTTCAGTGGCGGAAATGGGCTTCCATATAACCAGATGCATCCAAATTAAGTAAAAAAAAGATCTTTAAAAACTATTTAACTTCATGCAAATTAGTACAGTGACTTCCAGAGATGAGATATTGTCCACAACAGCCATGATAAGCAACAGGATCAGCATTGTACTGGTTAGCCCCGCCCAACAGTGAAATCTCATTGGCCCAAAATCCTCTTCTATATAACTGTATACACATCAACCACAATGCAAAGATCTGTAGAATCCACAGTATCCCTACAGGTACTGTTTCAGCCATGTGCTACGATGTCTGACTCCACTAATTAGCCTAGCTGATTTCTTGAGCCGAGCAGCTGAGCTAATGAACTACCTCGAGTGACCCTAACAAATAAAAAGTGGGAATTGTCCTCAGCGGTGCAGCTTTCACCCTTGCCTGTGGCTGCGATGAAACAAGTGTGCTAATTGGTGTTCCCTGCTTTCACAGGTGTAAGTGTAACCTCCACGCCGGTCAGTGCTCCCTCCGTGACGGGACCCTTCAGTGCGACTGCGAGCACAACACCACTGGACAAGACTGTTCGGCCTGCGAGAGAGGATTCAAAGCCAAGTCCTGGAAGCCCGGCTCCTACCTGCCCACCCCGAACGGCTCACCGAACATTTGTACGAATTATGCACCTGCTGTATTCAGATACACGCACACACCTAAGAGGAAGCTATGATTTACGTACAGTGTAGAAAACTGGGGCATCTTCACTCGATAAGGAAAGCAGAATAGCATGAAGCTTTCAAGTAAACGTCGCAATAAAAAGAAGACAGGCAATATTGAATAGGAGAAACGTACAGTTCATTGCTACTGTACGTTCACTGCGTGCAAAAGCGAGGCAGGTTTCTGTATTCTTTAACTCTTAGATGTGCTCCAGAGAGGTAGAGGAATAAATAAAATAAACCCACAGGAGTGTTTTGGAAAATAAATGAGTAAAATTCTCTCATTTGTTTTATCTTCCTCTCTTTCTGTTTGCAGGTGAGGCGTCGGGAACGTCTGACAGTAAGTGGCATGCTAATGAAATGCGCTGACTGTCATTTTCATGTTTTTGCTCCTGCTTCCATCACTCTTTTTGGCCTCTTTATTTCATGTCGTTAACAAGACGTCGGTTCTGATCCGTCCCTTAACCCTCACTGTGAACTCTGATGGCGTGATGCATTTTTCCACAGTTTTCTACTTCATAAATGTTTCATTTGATGTAAGACGCAAAGCATTCTAATGCTGGCTAGTGATCTATGAGGGTGTGCTCAAGGTTATAGGAAATTTCAGTGCGGTTCTGCCCATTTGTGGTGGTCTAATGTTGTTTTGTTGGAAATCTGAGGTGATGACTGATCTCAAGAGAAATATAGAGGAATCATTTTTCTCAAGATTATTCTTAAAGGTGCACTTGGTACTTTTTTGCAGCTTAAAGGTGAAACGTTTACATTTTTTGTGATGCTAGTGGCTCATACTCTTTACTAAGTTTTGCATCTGAAGAAATCTGTGGTACTTTTGAAAAATGTTTCAAATGGTTTAGATGAACAATCTAGCCATATCAGCTGCATAAAAGCTGTTTAAGTAGATAAGAAAGTTCTCTTCTCTTGGTGGTATATTTTTAGCAATAGCCAACAATACATTGTATGGGTCAAAATTAACCATTTTTCTTTTATGCCAATAAAATATCATTAGGGTATTAAGTAAAGATCATGTTCCATAAAGATTACATTTCCTACTGTAAATATATCAAAACTTAATTCCTGATTAGTAATATGCATTGCTAAGAACTTCATTTGGACAGCTTTAAAGGTGATTTTCTCAATATTTAGATTTTTTTGCACCCTCAGATTCCAGATTTTCAAATAGTTGTATCTCGGCCAAATATTGTCCTATCCTAACAAAGCATACATCTATGGAAAGCTTAATTATTCTGCTTTCAGCTTTCATTATGTATAAATCTCAGTTTAAAAAAAAATTGACACTTATGACTGGTTTTGTGTTCCAGGGTCACAAATGTGCTTGTGAACAGGGAATATGCCAATGTTGTCTGTAACCAAAAACATTTACTTTTGCATGATACAGCAACAAAACCAGTACTGTAGGTGTCAGTATCAATTCAAAGACTAGAAAAAAGTTACATAGTGCACCTTCACTCCTTTGCCAGAAGAAAAAACAGGCTATAATGTTGTTCTCCATTTTCAGTGCCAACACTAGCAGTTACGCTTGACCCTGCCACTGTACCAATGTCCATAACTACATCAATAACACCACCCACAGTCCAACTGACCTCAGACTCAACACCAGCCGCCACAGGTTCAGTCCAGCCGATCTCAGTAACCCAGGCTCCGGGTACATCAGCATCTGTAAACATGTTTACAGGTCAGAGCTGTTTTGAAGTCCATAGAGTAGTGCCGTTTGTCTTGTAATGGTCTGTAGATTAAAATAAGTTAGTCTTGTAAAATAAGTAGTTAAGCAGTGTTCAGTAGATGAGCTCTTTAGATAAACTAGAAGAACATAACAGAAATGCACAAAAGTACCAAAAAACATGTACCATGTTATTCTATATCATGGTATTCTAAGGAAATACCATAGAGAATCATGTAAATTACATAGTACATGGATGTGGTAATCATTCAGTATCATGGTACATGTATATGGGTAGTTGACAAATGGACATGGAAATGAACATAAAGCTTTACACTACCCTTCAAAAAGTTTGAGGTCATCAGAGGAACAACTTAGGTGTATATAAGTTATATATATTAAAGTATGTAATATGTAAATTCATGACCAGCTCTTTTTGGTAACAAACACACTTAGATAAGTCCAATATATTTTATACTGTGTATATTGACATTTTACAATATTGATACCATACTGCAAAACAACAACTATGTTATTGACTTAACTATGTTACTGCTAAAATTGCTTTATTTTTATGGTCAAAATCTGTTTCCTGTCCAACAAATTGATGAGAATATAAGATAAAATGGCCTTAAGAGAAATTACAAGTCATGTCAACTGCCCATATACCACAAGTACTGGCATGTGATATTATTACCATTTGAAACCATAAATGTACTGTAGTACCATCACAGCGCTTTTGGGTCCGGAGAAGCTTTTCTTCCCAACCTCTGACCAATGAATAACACTCACTGGAGTGGGAGCAATTTATCACAGCGTGTGTCGGGCCGTGGACTCTCACTCTCCCTCTCCCTCAGGGTCCTGCTGCCTGCCATCAAACACATGCAGAAGACACATTAATACATTATTTCACTCAAAGTAATATGTTGAAATATCTCCATAATTCAATATTATTAGGGCCTGTCAGATTGGCCTGATTTTGGAGTTTGTGATGTCATTTTTTTCAATCATTGCCAAGCTGAAAATATTTAATAACCCTCATTGGAAAGAACTGGGATTGTTTGGAGTGGGGGAAAAATAATCATCCACAGCATGCAAGTCAGATTTTACAAGGTCTGTCAACGTTTGGCCACAAAAAGAAATGTTTTATGTAAGCTTGATGTGTGAGAGAGGTTTTTCCCCCGAGCCTAAGGTGCGATGCCCCTTCTAAAATAGACATTGTGTGTGCTGTTACAGGAAGAAACTGTTCTGTACTAAAAGTTTCATGGTCGCTTCTAATACTTTTAGACCCTGGGAAGAATTTGTGGTTCAATAGCCTATTGAACAGGGACATGTCGCTGCGTTCATTCATCCCGCTGAATAATGGAGCACTCTGACACTCGACGAGGACATTTCTGAAATCTGAAGAGTCAGATTATGAAACTCGAGTCAGATTTTTTAAAATCTTTTTTATCTTTTTATTTTTTCTGCCTCAAACACATACCATTCACAGACTGTCTGAAGAATACTGCAGACAAAACTAGCAACAGCCAGAGAAATCCCAAGTTCTGATTGGCTGGATGAAATGTAGCTTCTGTGAGAGTGCACAGGTTTTTATCAGTTAGCTGGGAAACTACGTTTTAAATTAATAGCTCATTGTATTAATGACATTAAAATGAAAAAGATATTGTTACTGTTACGGAGCCGACGAGATGTGAGACGTACGGATCCATTTGCAAGGCTTTTATTCAGAGACGTGGTCACAATCAGGCAAGGTTCAGACAATGGCAAACAGGTACAACACAGGCAAGACAGTAATCCTAGGGCAAGCGTGGGTCTTCGATCAGTGTACAATATCCAACAGGGCAAGGCAAGGAGAAAATCCAGGTTCACAGCAATAATCCAGGCAGGGGCAAACAGAGTCCGAACAACAAGGCAAAGGGTTAGTCCACCAAACACAGGCAAGAATCAGAACACGAGAAAACAGGCAAGGCAAGACTATGATACTAAAGTTGGCTCCGTAGAGTAGCTATTGCTAGGAGAGTGATATACGCTACACAATACTCAGCAGTGGATTATGTAGGGTGTGTGATTGTGTGATTGGTCTCAGGTGTGAGCGTGTGATTAGTGAAATGGCTGCTGGGAAATGTAGTCCAGTGTAATGTGAAACAGTCTATGCAATGTGAGAGTCAATATGATGGGTGACCTCTGGTGGTGAGCGAACAGAAGTGCATGGACAGAATTCGTGACATAGTAGCTTCCAGACGCTCCTATCTTAATATAATCCAGGAGGGTAGTGTAGTGGAGGCGGAACAGGGGGAGGGATGGAGGATCAGGTCCACGTGGAAGTGGACAGACCAGGGACTGGGGCAGAGCCAGCAGAGCAGGGAACCAGGGCGGAACTGGCGAGGCAGGGAACCAGGGCGGAACCGGTGGGGCAGACAGAGCAGAAGACCACCAGAGTTGGGCAGAAGACCACCAGGCTGGAGCGGCCAGAGCAGAAGACCACCACAGCGAAGCAGACGGAACAGGCGGAGCAGAAGACCACCACGGCGGAGCAGACGGACCTGAAGACCACGGCAGGGACTGGGACCTAGGGAACACTGAGACACACGAGACAGACAGAGCAGGAGCAGAAGACCACCAGGCCAGAACAGAAGGCCACGGCAGGGACTGGGACCTAGGGAACACTGAGACACACGAGACAGACAGAGAATTTATGGCCCCAAGGGACGAGGCAGGGAACACAACAAGTTCATCAACAGTTTCCCAGATGACAACTGAGTGGGTAAACAGTTCATAATCAGGCTCATTGACTGTAACTGGACTGACAGACAGGTCCAAATCAGACTCATTGAGGGAAACTGGACTGGCAGGTAGTTCACAAATGGATTCATGAGTCGATATGGGGTAGACTGACCGTTCAAAATCAGGCTCATTGATTGGAACTGGACCAACAGACATTTCATAATCAAATGCATTGGCTGGAATAGGACTCACAGATAGCTCAAAATCTGGGGCATTGACAGAGACTGAAGCAGACAGTTCAGTGACAGAAACTGGCAAGACAGACAGTTCAAAAACAGACTCATTGAGGGAAACTGGACTGACAGATATTTCAGTGACTGAAACTGGACAAGAAGACAATTCAAAATCAGGCTCTTTGGTCGAAATGGGACAGACATATGGTTTAAACTTAGACTCCTTAACTGAGACAGGATAGGTAGACAGTTCATTAATGGTTTCTTTGGCAATGACAGGGGTTACGGGATAGACAGAGTACATTTATAGTTTCTGAGTTCATGATAGGCAGGGTTAAGAGTTCAAAGGCGGGACTTTGGGTTGTGACAAGACTGTTCACTATTGGTCTCTGGACTCGTGACAGGGTCAACAGGGCATACAGGGAGTTCATTTAAGGTTTTCATGGCAGTGACAGGCAAAGATGAGAGCTCTTGAACGGCCCTTGTAGCCGCAGAAAAACAGTCAGGAATTTCACAGCCCACATCCTTGGGTGTGACAGATAAGGCTGAGAGTTCAGAAGTAGCCTCCTTGGCTGGGTCGGGACAGGACAATAGTTCATAACTGGCCTCTATGGCCGGTTCAGAGCAAGGCAGGAGTTCACAGATGGCCTCTATAGCCGTGACAGGACGAGAATTCACAGGTGGCCTCCATAGCCATGACAGGGCAGGACGAGGATTCATAGATGGATACCACTGACACCTCTGGAGGATCCGCAGCAGGTGCCGCCACCTCTAGAGGTTCTACAGCAGTACCATCAGGAAACAGGGAGAGTTCATTAACAGGTTCCTTCGACCGTGACAAGACGGGCTGAAAGTGCATTGCTGGGCGCCACCACCAAAGAGACTCTGGAGCTGAAGCAAGCACCGCCGCTTCGGGAAGTTCTGCAGCATGCGCCGCCACCTCTGGAGAAACTGCAGCGGGCACCATTGCCTCAGGAAGTTCTGCGGTGGTGTATGCAGCCCAAACACACCAAAAAGCGATCCCCATCATGGGAAACGCTTCCGACAGGGGAATTAGTTCAGGAACAGGAGGGGTTGAGAGCGCTGGTTTAGGGATACCAGCTGCACGTGCTGACACCAGCGGTAGGTCCTCCACGCTGAATGCCAGTCTGGGAGATTGAAGAACTGACCTCGACAATGAACAGCTGTGACATGACGCAACTCTGGACAATCAACTGTGACATGACGAGACTCTGGAAGATCAGCTGTGATGTGACGAGACTCTGGACGATCAGCTGTGATGTGATGAGACTCTGGACGATCAGCTGTGACGTGACGAGACTCTGGACGATCAGCGGTGATGTGATGAGACTCTGGATGAACAGCTGAGACATGACTTGACTCTGGACGAACAGCTGAGACGTGACTTGACTCTGGACGAACAACTGTAACTTGACTTGACTCAGGAAGATTAACTGTGACTTGACTTGTGAAGAGCAGCTGTGACTTGACTTGACTCAGAAAGAGCAGCTGAGACGTGATTTGACTCTGGACGAACAGTTGTAACTTGACTTGACTCAGGAAGATTAACTGTGACTTGACTTGACTCGTGAAGAGCAGCTGTGACTTGACTTGACTCATGATTGGTGGCTGTGACATAACGGGGCGTTGTTGTGTCTGCCATTTTGCGACCAGGCTCCGCTGTCACCGCCATTTTGTGAGCGTGCTCTAATGCAGCCACCATTTCACGAGTGAGTGCAGCGTCCGTTCCTCTTCCGCGACACCCACAGTAAACAAAGAGCCAACAGACAGCAAAGCAAAGTCCATAAAATCACTTAAAGATGAACGGGGACCCTCACTAATCAGTCGCAATTTGAGCGGCTGTTTAATGCCCTCACAAAAAAAAAAAATCTATGAGCACACAGTCAGGTAAATCAGAACAATTAGCGACCTCCAAAATACTCTTGAATATAGCTCTCGAGTGATCGTGTGCCCTGCTCAAGAACTAATAGCATTATTGCTGTGTCCATACCTGGCCAGAGTCCTTTAGAAAAGCCGCTGGATCCTTGTGTGGCCGAGTATTCTGTTACGGAGCCGACGAGACGTGAGACGTGAGACGTACGGATCCATTTGCAAGGCTTTTATTCAGATACGTGGTCACAATCAGGCAAGGTTCAGACAATGGTAAACAGGTACAACACAGGCAAGACAAAGAGTAATCCTAGGGCAAGCGTGGGTCTTCGATCAGCGTACAATATCCAACAGGGCAAGGCAAGGAGAAAATCCAGGTTCACAGCTATAATCCAGGCAGGGGCAAACAGAGTCCGAACGGCAAGGCAAAGGGTTAGTCCAGGAAACACAGGCAAGAATCAGAACACGAGAAAACAGGCAAGGCAAGACTATAATACTAAAGTTGGCTCCATAGAGTAGCTATCGCTAGGAGAGTGATATATACTATACAATACTCCGCAGTGACAGAGAGGAAGTCCATGGCTTATGTAGGGTGTGTGATTGGTCTCAGGTGTGAGCGTGTGATTAGTGAAATGGCTGCTGGGAAATGTATTCCGGGGTAATGTGAAACAGTCTGTGCAATGTGAGAGTCAATATGATGGGTGACCTCTGGTGGTGAGCGAACGGAAGTGCATGGACAGAATTCGTGACAGTGACAGGGCTCCCATACGCATGGCAAATCTCAAGAAATACATTTCTCATATTTTTTTTTTAGTTACACTACCGTTGATTTTTTTTAAAGTTTTTGAAAGAAGTATTTTTATTATATGATCAGGAATACAGTAAAAACAGTAATAGTGATATATTATTACAACTTAAAACAAAAGTTTTTTCTTTTAATATTTTAAAATGTAATTTACTCCTGTGATGCAAAGCTGAATTTTAGCATCATTACTACAGTCTTCAATGTCACATGGTCCTTCAGAAATCATTCTAATATGCTGATTTAGTGCTCAACAAATATTTAATATTTTCTTATTATTATCATTGTTGAAACAGTTTAAGATTTTTTTTTGTGGAAACTATGATATATTAATTTCTTTGAAAAAAAAATTACTTTGAATAGTAGGTGTATATCATGCGTATTTAACTAGAATTTTTCTTTTTGCGTGAAATCACTGTTAAATAATTATTAAATTGTTAATTCCTAGAAAACCACAAATAATTGGAAAAAGCATGTAAATTCAGTTAATGTGTGAGAACGCATTAGTTAGTCACACATAAAAAGACATCAAAAATCTAACTGTATAATCCACTTTGTTTGCTTTGTATGTCTCTGAAATAATCAGTATGTATTACTTTACACTTTATTGAATGCCAGGCTATTATTGTGGCATGTATGACTGATTTCAGATTTACCCACCTGAAAACATCAATATAAAAAAATGAAATTGGTTTGTTCATTTTACAAGCCTTCTAATCTAAGTCAGCAGTTACTGACCAGAATAAATTAGGATGTGTGGACACAACTCTTGTTGAAATCTAGTTGCTCCAGTAGCAGTGACCTCTGCACTCGTCACGCTGAAACAGGAAGGTTATCAGCATATGCACTTCAGGGGCAAATCAAGACATCATTACCAAAATGATCTCCAAACAGTCCTGGGATTGAACCCTAGTGCTATCCAGTGTCATTTTTTATTTTATTTTTATTCAATTTTACTGTGGAATAAAATATGGAAGCACCGTTTATTCCATTCCTCTTTCCTGGATAGAGTGTTTGGAAAGTGTGATAGAAAGCTCTCACTGTCCTAAAGGAGAAGACAGAGAGGAAAACAGAGTGAAAGAGAGAGAGAGGGAGAATGCAATAGAGAAAGACGGAGAGCAGGAATTTGGAGGAAATGGATGATGAATGTTTATTAATCTTGTGGGCCTCCCATCACACTAAAAATAACCCTCATGCATTTATCCAGCAAGGGCAATGTTATTGCACATCTTGATGCCCAAGTGTCTGAGGCAGTGCATGGGGAGAAGCATCTCGAAGATTTAGTGAGCAACTGTACGTAATAAAGGTGAAATTATTCATAATTACTGCAAGGAACTGGCTCTGTTCCAAAACCAAGTGAACTTCCTCGCTGTCTACAACCTACATAGGCGCCTGCCTTCTGAGACAGCATGCTAACTGAAATGGAAGCTCATAAGTGACTGAATGATCTAAACAGACAGCAACTTCATGGGTCATACAAACAGCACTCCTTAAAGCAACCGAATGTAGTTTTGTCTACAGTTAAATGAGTGGAGTTCACTGTCGTAATTACAGTGGATAGCTATACATATGCATGTTTTTGCTTTTAAAATTTGCCCATTTCACCGAATTTCGTATCCACTCACCAAACTCACATACTCCCTGAACAGATGTTTGGGGAAGAGTGTGGGAAAGAAACAGAAGTTATTCGTCTTATTAGAAGTCAGTTTACCATCAGAATGATTTTGAAACAGGTATTACAAGGTTAAAAAATAAATAAATAAATAAATATTGTTGCTTTAAGCCAAACACACATATACGGTATGAGACAGACAGACCATTCATAAAAAATGAATGGGAGAAATTGTAAGGCTCATTATTGTGTGTGATGGAATGGAAGCCCCGCCTTCAATTTGAATGAGCCAATCACTTTGTCCATTTGCATATTCTAGAATCTACATGCACATTACTGGACCAAACTGAAAAGTAAAATTTTTATTTTATTTTATTTTTGAAAAGTGGTTTAAATATTAAAAAATATGAGAAAAAAAAATAAAAGAAAGAAAAGAAAAAGTATGGCAAAGAATAATCAAATAAATCTAAATGTGTTGTACATTTCAATAGCATCAACAACAAATTAACTATAAAATATGACAGTGTTACTCGCTACTCTGAAATGCTAGTACACTATTGAAACGTACCCTTGGAAAACAGTTTAGAGGTTCTGATCTTTCCTGTACATGAAATATTTTGATGTAGATTTTCTTAGTTTTCTTTAGTTTCATTCTTGTGTTAGAGTTTGTGAAACTCTAACAAGCACAATAGCACTCGCATGCTATGTAAAATAGACTACTTTTTAGATTTACTATTTTTAGTCATAATTTTATGCATTAAAAAAATAAGTATATTTATAAATCAACATTTCTCACGCTTCGTCCACCAACTTGGATAGATTGTCACAATGCATTTTGGCATTGCTTTCTTTGTGAAGCATACATTCTGCCTTAGAATCTGGCCAAAAGGCATTTTCTTAGAAGGCAGCACAGACATCCTGCTTACCTTTTGAAACAGCAGGAGTGCACTTATGATGCCTTAAATAGTCAGCTTACTAGACTTTGGAACAGAGCCATTAATTCACAAGATTGCAAGCCTGTCTTTTTTTTTTAAACACTCTTTCTTTGTTTCTCTCTGTCGTTCTAATGTGGCCAGAGACTGAGAGCGGTCTGAAGTAGATCGGGCCACACTGTGCCTGCTCTTTTGGTTCTGGTCTGGTTCGGTGGCAGATGGTGATTGGGAGGGTGACGTGAGAAATCTGCCCTTGCTCCAGCTCTCACGTTAACCCCCCATGGCCATATGCCTGCCCTCCTGTTACCCGTTCCCTGCTCATCTGCCCTGTACCGAGCTCTGAGCTCTCTCTCACACAGGCGCAAATACACTCTTTGTCTAGAAAGCATGAGTGCACTGCAAGAGACTAATTCGATTAGTACCCTATTAAAAGGCACTGGATGATAATTCCTCTCTGGATGCCTCAACTGATCATTTTGTGTGAATGGACAGGCATGACACATCATGTTAAAAAAAAAAAAAAACTATTGTAAAAGACATTGAATAAACAGTCCATCTAACAGCAACAAGACCAATATTAAAAAATAGCACAGTTGTAACACCAGAACAGATATATTGACTCCTGAACCTTTTCTTCATTAATTTTACTCATCTGCCACAATGATGAACTCTTCATGTCTTCATATCTTCATTTTGGAGCTTTTTATATCATACAATTAACGTGACCTATTACGTTGCTTTTTTAGCACCAAGTAATTTATTTTTTTGTGAATATTTTTGACCCACTTTGTGACAGTTTAGGCCCCTATACCATATGTTCAAAGGTTTGGGATTAGTATTTTTTTTAAGAAATTAATGTTTTTATTCAGCAAGAATGTGTCAAATTGTTAAAATAATGAGAGTAAAGACATTTATAATTGTATTTTTTATTTTATTTTTTTTAAAGTAAAGAAGAAATGATAATAAGAAATGTTTCTTAAGCACCAAATCAGCATTTTAGAATGATCTCTGAAGGATAATGTGACACTGAAGACTGGAGTAATGACTGCTAAAAATTCAGCTTTGCATCACAGAAATAAATTACATTTTAAATTATATTAAAATTAAAAAAAATGTTATTTTAAATTGCAATAATATTTCACAACGTTACTGTATTTTTGATCAAATAAATGCAGCCTGGGTGAGCATTTAAAACATTTTAAAAAATCTTACTGACCTCACTTAACTTGTGATTGGTAGTGTATGTGCTGTAAACAGCCTCTGTTATGATTTTCCTTCCTCTTTGGGAAATCTGTTAAATAATGAATAAACAGTGATATGTAAATGTGGTCAGTCATTCAGTTATGTTCACCCAAAAATCAAAATTCTGTCAACATTTACTCACCCTCATGCTGTTCCAAACCTTTATAACTTTCTTCCAACTGTTCGTTGGTTCAGACGTCAAAACCATGGCTTTCCATAAATATCCTGATGGAAGGAAGTTTTGCATTGCATTAGGGTATAAATGGGTACATATTACAAAGTCTTTTATTTTCCATGATATGTCCCCCTTTATATAAACCAGTTTGTATAGTTACGAAAATGCAACTGATCTCAAAGAACATGCATCCCTGTGTGAATCTCTCACTGAATTATTACAGACAGACTGAGACATAAATTATTTTCATCCACGACATTCAGACACAACACTAAATAAAACATCTATCGGTAATACGGGCCATTTTTCATTAGCAAACCATATAAATACAATAAACCCGTGGAATTAGGGAACAGTGTCTTCAGCCATGCTTTAATTATGAAACACTGGGGAGGGATGCAACCTTAATAAAACATCAGCATGCCTGAGAGCAGGAAGTATCGGCCTGCTGCGGTGCTCACTGTGGGCTGCCCACGCTGAATCCCAAAGCTCCCATCAGCACCGGCGCAGTGAGCTGACATGGTCATTCCTCTTCCAGAGGGAAGACACCTGCTCCTACTGAGACAGCCAGACAACAGCAAACAAGCTAACATGCATGAGACGCCGAATGCCACTTTCCATATTTGACGTACAGTTCTGTGAATACTGGCATAGACAGAGATGATTAGCAATGTGCTGGCATTGAGGAGCGCGAGTGACTTTAAGTAGGGTAGGGCATTTTTTTTGTTGAGTTTGTGCACACGTGAGTTCATAAATGAGTTAGTATGTGCAAACATTCAACAAAAGTACTATGATAAAACAGTGGTGTTTGAATGCTACCATGACAACATGATCTCAGTATTCAAACCTACATCTGATTTTAGCATGTGTACATTTTTGTGTCTGGATAGACATAAAATGTCATATTAACATTTGAAATGTAAGTCATTTTACATATGAACAACTTCAGAGATGAAATGAATCCTCACTACATTTTTTAAATAATTACTAATCAAGGTTAATGCTCCTTTACTTATGGCCAATAATAAATAAAACAATAATAAAATAAAAATAAAAATAGAATACATCGAATATAAATTATACTAATATATAATATATTATATATAGCATATATAATTTTTTTTTTATTTGTTTGTATTGTCATTGACCAAGGTTTCAAGTACATTAAATGCAAATTAAAATAAATAGCTTTAATTAAAAATGTATATATTAATGTAGTATGGAAGGATTTTCCGGTCTATTTTCAAATAGAATTGCAAATTGTATTTTCAGTTGCATTTTCCATATGTGGACGCATAAATTGTGACATAATGCAATTGCAAATCTTGCATTACCGTTTGCATTTTCGCTTTCGCGAGCGCACAGTGACTGCCACATTTCAAATAAAAAAGCAAACTCCATTTGCAACTGTATTTCCCATGTCTTACGAGTTATGAGCCTGTCATATTAAAATAGTCACCTCCCAAATCAAACACGCCCCCTAGTTTAGTCCCGCCCCCTCACATTGTTTGACAGCTTTCAGTGTAGACATCAGAAATTCAAATGCAAAAGGAACTGCGATTCCATTTGAGTTTTGACAGGTTATATGCGCGGCGCAGAGAAAGTGAAAACGCAAATGTAATTAATATTGCTATTTAAATATGACAGGCTCATAACTGGTAAGACATGGGAAATACAGTTGCAAATGGACTTTGCTTTTTCATTTGAAATATGGCAGTAACTGTGCGTTCACGAAAGCGAAAATGCAAACGGTAATGCAAGATTTGCAATTGCATTTGGATTATGTCATGATTTATGCGTCCACATATGGAAAACGCAATTGAAAATACAATTTGCAATTCTATTTGAAAATATTCCAGAAAATCCTTCCATAATATAGGTCTGATATTATTAAAATTAAATTATATAAAAATGAATACAAATGTATAAAAATAAATATTAACATAATAACATATGAAGAGTTCATTTGCAAAAACAGATAAATCTGTTTTTAACAATTTTCAAAAAACATGTTTTTTCATTGTACATTCTAATTAATCTCAATCAAACTGCATTGGTTTATTTTGATTAGGTTAAAAAATAACAAAAAAATACAGCTAACTAATGCAGTAAAACACAATAGAAACATGATAACATAATAAAAAACATGATTTTTGAAAATTTTAAAAAACAGAGTTATCTGTTTTTGCAAATAAACTCTTCATATGTTACCTGATATATTAACATAATGGCTGACATTAAAACTATACTGAGTATCTATCTATCTATCTATCTATCTATCTATCTATCTATCTATCTATCTATCTATACACACGCACTATATACTGTATACCCACACACACATACACACACACACACACACACACACACACACACACACACACTGATGTGTGTGTATTTTACAAATATAATAAAATTAAATACATAAAACACTAAACAACAATAGACTGAAGTGTTAAATAACTAATTATTATTAAATTAATATTAAAATTAATATCAAAATTGTGTTCTTAAAGATTGACCTCTGCATTGGCAAAGGTAATGTGCAAATGCATTCACAATTAAATATCCAGTTTTGATTTAAACCAATAAATCTGAGTATAAAAATGTGCGCAAACTGTACGTATGAAAATCTGCGAATACAAATGAGATCACTTTGACCATGACGGACATACCACATTATTGTTCATGTTTGCAGTATAAGCACATAAATTGATGAGTTTTTATGACCGACTGACGTCATGTGTAAATCCATACCTCATCAAAATCGTGCTCATTTGAGTTCTTCTTTAGTGCTTGTCCCCTTTAGTGCTGTGGGCTGCAGTAAAGTGTCTTTAGCGGTGTCCTTTATTTGTGGTCAGCGAATAGCTGAGATCAGGCTGATTTAGGCTCTGATGGGCAATACTGTCGTGGTATTTGATCCCTGCACTGGAGAGCTCATCCTTCTGTCTGCTGACTAGACGCTGCCACCTCCAGTGACACATCGACTTCTCCTCCTGCCCCTACAGGCGGCTCAGCGATCCCTGAATCCCTCACCAATACACCAGGTGACAAAGGCAGACACTGCATTAGCATCTTAAAGCAGTTCAGCTGGTGGATACAGACTTGATTCATGAAACCCTGTTTAATGGACTTGCTTTTACCTCCCTGTTTTGCATGAAAGTCAACATGAAATGCCATTCGCAATGCATTTTACTTACATAATATGATGCAATTCTGAAGGAAACAGGATATTCAGTGGGATGAGAATGTAGGATGAAACTTAATCGGGAATTAATTGGATTGTGAAAAGTGGACCAGACAAACATTTGAATTACTCACAATAAGATCAGTATCTTGTACTGGGTAAAGTAAATAGGTGATGCAATTCTGAAGGAAACAGGATATTCAGTGGGATCAAAATGCAGGAAGAAACTTGGTCGGGAATTAATTGGATTGTGAAAATTGGACCAGACCAATATTTGAATTACTCACAATAATTTCAGTATCTTGTACTGGGAAAGTAAATAGGGCTGATTTTCATTTCATGTTGACTTTAAAGTTCCTTTTCATTGCTGTTTAGTAGTAGATGCACTGTAGAGTGTCTTTAAGATCAAGCATTGCTTGGCTGATGGTTTTAGCTTTGTGGTTGAATTTATACTAGTCATGAAAAAAAATCATAACATACGATAATAAAATCAGTGATAGCACCTAAAAACAATAATCATTATCATCAGATATTTACTGCAATACATAAAAACTAGAAAACAGCTTTGAGTGATTAAAGCTGTTATACAACTAGATGTAGCTAGATGTACTCACTTGTAATTTTTACAGACTTTGTATTCTTTTGCATAAGTACAAGTATGTTTTCCAAAGCTAAAATTAAAAATAGAAGTGTTAACAGTAGGAGGTAGCTGGCCCTCTTTACTTACTCTCTCGGCTCTCGACTCAGTGCTGTAATTTTACTGTCCCAAGTGCTACTTGTGACGAGCTTTCTGCCCACAATGCCAGCTGCTACTATCTCGAGCCAGACAGACACCTCGTCTTTAACTACGGTGCCATCTCCGTCTAGTCCAACACTCACAGTCGTACCCACTGCACCTGACCAGCCAGGTAAGAGCCCTTCCTGTAAATGTCACAATCTCAATTTGTTGACACGTTTGCACAAGAGAATAACATGCAAACAAACTTTTTTCTCTAAATGTCTCCCAGTATTAAAGTTTTGATATTTAAGTAAAGTAATTCCATCAGAACTCTGTTCGCAAAGACATTTCAACCTTGAAATAAGCCGTAATATATGCAAGCATGTGTCCATCTATTTAGGTTAGACATTCTTCATTTATTCGGTCTCACTTGTGTTAATAATTGAGAGGTGAAATATTCAACAGGGAGCATGTTTAAAGTCATACATTGAGTTTTGTTCATTTGCCCTCCTGGTTGTGAGAATGCATACATCACAGTTATTATATTAGAAGGCGCTTTGAATCTTTACTAGCTTTTAAAAGAGCCTAGAACATTTGAATTTGTATGTCTTCATTTTATACTATACTGTAGGCCCAGGGTTTACTTCATGGGTAGGATGATTAAAATCTGGCACCGGGTAAATCAAACAAACAACAAACATTTTTGTTAATTGAAATAAAATAAAACATTTCAGCTACTTGACAAGGCAAAATTTCTCAATTTCATTTTGTTTTACTTCAAGTAATACATTTGTAAAATGTAAAAAGTACTAAAGTAACTAAAATGTCAAACTAAAATAAAAAATAATAAAACTTTATTGAAATATTCAAGATATAGTACAACAGTGTTCACTAAACATTTTAAGATATTCTCTAAACCTGCATATCATTCACTAAGCAACAGCAAGTAAATGTAAAACTGCACTGTAAAAATTGTGCACAAATATTATAGTGAATCAGGTACTACACAGTGCAGGCAAGTAAACAAGGCCAATAGTAAGTGAAATACTTCTTAGTTAATTCCATCCATTTTCTTTGCTCTCTCGTACTGCACAGGGGACCTAGTGGAAAGCAGTGCATGCAGGGAATCACGCTTCACTGTAATTCCTCTCATGACCGATGGCCGTAATGGTGCTCTATATTCTGATTTGAAGTATAGCAGGGTGTGGAGATTAAATATGATTACTGCTGTGCTAAATCACTCATTAATATATATATATATGGGCCAAGGTGCCAAGTAACATACCATGTGGCGGCTTCTTAAACTATGTCTTCTTGAATCAAGCATTGAAGTCAGCAGGGCAGGTGGAGGCTTGCTGACTTGTAGTGTTTTGATGATGATGCTGTACTGATGCTTGACGACCTGTTTCCAATTTAAACCCGTTTTTAGCTGTAAAAAATAAACTAAATAAATAACTGACAGTGAAATCTTTCAGATTTAAAGATGTTTAGGATTCAATACAAATAAAGCAAAACATCAGCATCTGTGCCATAATGTCATAATTACTACTGAAAGTAATTTTGTACATTAAAATACACACAATTTTAAAAGCCAAAACATGCCGTAACTAAAAAAGAATGATTTAGACAACTTTACAGCTCAATTTATTATTATTTTTTAAAATAATTTTTTATATAAAAAGTTTATTTTCTTATGCAATTATTTTTTGGGAAAATGTCAATATCACTAATATATTTTTGCAATAAGTACATGCTGATTTACTGCATTTACAAGCAGTATGTTCCTCTTACAAAGCAGGTTAAATTTCCAATCGGATGTGCTCGATAGCAGGTGTTCAGTTTTGTCGACTGTGAAGAAGTTTTTTTGCTTTGTGCTTAATCAAAACAATATGCCACCAACTCACCTATCTCACCATTTCTGCCTCACACCAGGTGTGTGTAGCGTTCGCCTTTCAAACCTAATGGCGCTGAAGCTGTAACTATGAAAATGACAAGCCCAGCCTCGGGAGATAAATCATTAAATACTCTGTTATTGTGAAACACAATCACTTTCGAGAGCACATGGCGTGGCGGTAGAAGCTCAGCTGAAGGCCGGAGCTCAATTCTTTCAGATCTATTTTTGAATAGCGATTGAATGAACAGCTGCTAAATATTTCATAAGAGAAAAGAGACCAGGTCATGGTAAGGAAGACCAAAAAGGGTTCAATTTATTGAATTTACGGAGAGAGAGAGAGATAGATACATGAAACCATAACAGGAAAACGCAGCGAGTTCTGTCCTTGAAGGGTTGGATGGGGGCACAAACGGGGGAAGTGATTCTATCAGATACTGTGTATCCCATTTCTGCTGAACTGGAAATGGCCAAAGGTTGAATCGCTGCAATAACATCCGTTATGTACAGTATGTAAGCCCAAAGGGCACCAATGGCATCCGTAGGCATCTATACTGCTTTTGACAGAACGGTTTAGGTATCTGACTCTTTATGATCTGTACACAATTACAGTTTCTGCAGCACCAGATGTGATACCCGATGCGGCCACCGCAGCAACCGACACCGTGACTGCAACAACTGGCTTTGTTTCAAGCAATCCACTTTCTGTTCTTCCTGAGGTTACTGATTCATTTGCCTCATCCTCTGGCGGCACTGCAACAACACTTAATATGGACATCCAAGCAATATCTTCTGCAACCATGGCAACAACACCTTCTGCAACCATGGCAACTTCTGAAACAACATCTTCAGCATCAGCAAGCACCATTCAACTGCCAACATCTCTTGCTGTTGATGCAGTTTCACTTGTTTCTGATGGATCTCTAGTGGAAGCGGGTGCAGTGGTTACAGAAAATACTGCAGTAACCTTAATTACGAGCACAGTTGTGTCCTCAACTGATGCAGTGATGAAGACAGTTGATGCACTCCCTCCAGACATTGATTTGATTGTCCCAGCATCTGACGTTCCTCTAACTCCCGCATCTGATGGTGATGCACCTGCAACTGATGCCGTCGCAGCTGTAACAGATGCTCCAGCAATAGTTACAGTTTCTCCTGAGATTGCTTCCATTGCCCCAGCAACTTCAGACTCAGACGCTCCTGAAGGTCCAGAAGCAACTGATGTGTCTGATGAAATCAAACCTGCTCCTGAAGATCCAGGTGATGGTGCTGAAATTGTCACAGCAGGTGCGGAAACCGTCACTGATGCTGCTCCTCAACCTAATGCTGAGACTGACAGTAAACCCCCAACTGAAGTAGAAGAGAAGAGTGAAGTTCCTCTTGTTGAAACCAAGGAAAAAACTGCGACAAATCTGGAGAAGACAAATAAAGATGCTCCTGAAAGTAAACCTCCATCTGAAGTAGGAGAGAAGAGTGAAGTTCCTCTAGCTGAGACCAAGGAGGAAAAAACAGCAACAAATCTGGAGAAGAAAGATAAGGATGCTCCTGAAAGTAAACCACCATCTGAAGTAGGAGAGAAGAGTGAAGTTCCTCTTGCTGAGACCAAGGAGGAAAAAACATCAACAAACTTGGAGAAGAAAGATAAAGATGCTCCTGAAATTAAACCTCAATCTAAAGTAGGAGAAAACAGTGAAGTTCCTCTAGCTGAGTCCAAGAAGGAAAAAACATCAACAAACTTGGAGAAGAAAGATAAAAACGTAGAAGCCGCAGGTACCCACAGCAAATCCTGACATCTGAATTTTCTGACAAGTATAATCAAGTGCAAATTACACAATGATACACTTTTAAAAGAGCTTCAGAAGTTCATTTTGGTGGTGCAATCTGTTGAAGTTTGTCTCTCACAACCCAAATTGCCTTCAGAACAGTAAGCCAGAGGCCTGCCTCTCTTAAAGGAATAGTAAATGAAAATTCTGTCATCATTTACTCACCCTTATGTCGTTCCAAACCTGTATGACTTACTTTTTTCTGTGGAACACAAAAGGTGTTGTTTGGCAAAATGACAGCCTCAGTCACTGTTCACTTTCATTATACGGGGAAAAATAACAAGGTTTTTTTTTATTTTTTTTTTTTATGGAATATTCTATATAAATAAAAGATTCCTTTTGATTCCTTTTCCACTGAGGAAAGCAAGTCATATGGGATTGGAATGACAAAAGGATGAGTAAATAATGATAGATTTGCCATTTTGAGTGAACTATCCCTTTAAAACAAAAGACTGAAGTTTTATACATTATATCTACTATTCTATTATTTGAATAAACAATACTGATTCTGACAGAAAGAACTGATTAAACAAATTAATTACCCAACCTTGTTAGGACCTTTGGGGGGTACAAGTCTTAATTAGATATTCTCGCAAGTACATTGTGTTAATGAACAGACCTTTGTACAGTCCATGAAATAACATTTGAAACAATATCCTTAAATATTCAACCAATATGTGAGCATAAACAAAATCATGTATCAGATTTGAACAATGAATAAAATGAACTGGAAAAAACATCATGTGACGTGTTCTTCTTCAAACACTCATGATCTCTCTGGTGTAAACAGTATCTGGTGACATTGAGAAGAAGAATGAGCCTGGGAAAACTGGAGAGAGCAGGGAAACCAAAGAGGAAAAGAAAGAGAAGGAAAAAAAGAAAGAAAAAGATTATGAAAAGAAAGACTATGAGAGAAAAGGTATACAGCATTTGAATTTGAGTGTGTGCATCGTGCGTAGCTACACTATAGAAATGACACAAACAGATACTGCACTCATCCGACACAAAGTTTAACTTTTTAAATGACTGCGGTCTGAAAATGCATTTCTGCTTGACTGCATTGTATCTTCCAGTAATGCTGCTGTGGATGAGATGGAGTATCTGTTAGTGAAGAACATTTACAGCTTGTAGCGTATTGATTGGTTTGGCTGCCATTAGATCCACAAGAAAGAAACTCTAAACCATAGTTTCCTCTAGTTTTAAGCTGTTTTGTTTACAGTAAGACTATCAGTTTTCCTAAATAACAGTAGCATCATTTTAGTGCATCTAGTTTCACATTTTCGGCCCTTACGGTGAATTTTTCCACATCGTTGAGTGATTTGTGCCAACAGTGCAGCCGTGTTAGCCAACAAAGAGAATAACGTTGCTTTTATTCTAAAGTTGTTGCGAGGATTTTGATCCCTGGGGGGCCAAAAACGCAGTTGTCAAGAATAGCGTACATCAGATTTCAAGGTAAGGCGATGCTTTAAATCAAGATAGAAAAAAGTTATTTTCAGAGTTTTAATGACATTTTATGTGAATGATGTATTTATATGCATTAGCGCTCCTGTTGCCAATGCTTATCAAAGGACAATTCGGTTTTGATTTCTGTTTTTCTGAATATGGACAGACACTAATATGGAAACTGTGGAAAAATTGCTTCTTAAATGTTATTCATTTCCTCTCTTCCATGTCGCCCTTTCTTGTCTCTCTCTTTTCTTTGTGCTCACATGTTTTGTTTTTTGCTTTGTCTCATAAGGTAAGCCGCTCATGATGTATTGTGTTTGCTAGAAAACAGAAGGATCTCCCCCAGGCTGTATAATCAAAAGCGTCCTCTTCTAGAAAGTAGCTACTTTGCATTTTCACTCGTCGAGTGTTAGACAGCTGTCTGCTGAAGATGCAAGATCGTTTGTGAAACATCGCTCCATCCCTTCACCAATCTGGGGAGTAATTGAGCATTTATATTTAATTAGCTGCTCTTGCCCCCCATCCCACTGCTTAGCTGACTGTGACACAGCAGGACCCCACGTCGCCAGCATCTTTAAAACATCATATCAATTATTCAAAGCCCCAAGTGTCCAAACAGCAAAGAATCGAAAAGATCAGCTTCTCAAACACAACTTTAACAGCAGCTCATTATCACTGTTGTCCATTTAAACTATGTTAATTAAGGCCTACAGGTGGGTTTATTCACTCATACAAATGACTTTCTACTGTTTAGTCAGTCTGTTTGGAGATGTCTATGTAAAAGCATCCCAAAAATCTTTAAAAAAAAAATTTCAGAAAATTAAATTAAGCACTAAAAATATTATCTGAATATTCAGCCATACCAACAAGCCAAATGGAATAATTGTCTGGAGTGTTCAGGCCATATCAGAAGACTTGTAAATTCTATCAACAGATAAAACATATAATATTTGTTTAATGCATAAATAAAATGATGTATAACAGAAATAGGGAACGAAATACAGTTAAACTAGGTTCTAGTTAAACTATAGTTAATAGACCCAGGCTACTACTTAATTTACTTATGTGTCTTTAATTATAAAATAATTAAAATAAAATGACTTAGAATAAACAAATAATGGTAGCACTTTATTCTACAGCCGTGTTCCGCATGTACATATTATGTACTTATTATAGCAATTACAATAACTGGGTAATAACTAGGTATTAACACTGAACCTACCCCTAAACCTAATCTTAACCCATGTAAGTAGATTAAGTACTTTCTTGGGTAAGCACACTGTAAGAACATTATATATAAAAAAGTGTAACCCAAATAATTATAGTTTTACAGTAAATAGCAGTGCATAAATAAAAATGAAAAATAGGAGACCATAAGGAAAGCAATCTAGGCTACAGTGATCCACAGCCTTGGTGGTTTACTGTTGCTGACTCGGACAAACTTTACTGTACATCCCATAGGAATGAACTGGAGATTTCCACGATCAGTGTAATTTTCATTAAAAGTGCTCATGAAGTGGTAAAAATGATTGGATATTATTCCTATGTGGGCTGGAATGAATCATGACACTGCAAAACATTTTTATTTCCCAAGAAGTTCTTAAGCGATACAGTAAAATAATGAAAAACTGCAAAGAGTATCAATCAAAATAGAGGCAAATGCCTGTTACAGTCAAATAAAAGAAAAGAAAGAAAGCCCCTTTTTTTTTGATAGTGATTACAAGTGATAACACTGATGTTTCTAGAGTTTGTACAATATACTATAAAACTGTCAACATTTTGAGTTAGTCAGTTAAATAACATTAATTTACTTTCAAGGCTGCAAATTAGTCACGATTAATCGATTCAAAATAAAAGTTTATGTTTACATACTATATGTGTGTGTACTGTGTATATTTATTATGTATATATAAATACACACACATACATGTATATATTTAAAAAAAAATATTTGTATGTATTGTATGTACTTGTATTTAAACATTTGTATATAATTTATATTATATATAAATATAAATATTTTACATTTAAATCCGACATATTTTTCCTTAATTTATACATGTATGTGTGTATTTATATATACATAATAAATATACACAGTACACACATATATAGTATGTAAACATAAACTTTTATTTTGAATCGATTAATCGTGACTAATCGTTTTGCAGCCTTGAAAGTAAATTAATGTTATTTAACTGACTAACTGTTTATATGTATTATTTATGTATTAAATAATACATATAGACAGTACACACACATATAGTATGTAAACATAAACTTTTATTTTGACTCGATTAATCGCGACTAAATGTTTTGCAGCCCTGCTTTCAAGCAACTGTGTCAGCATGTTTATTTGGGAATGAAGGCGACAACCTGTACTTCTGTAAATATCTGTAAAAATAATCCCAATCCCAAAAATTCTCCATAAACTTACATTAGACAAAAGCAATAAGTTGACAGCCACAGTTAAGGTAGAATTTGTCAGTAATGTTTTTAAGGCTGGATTGGAAATCAACCGGCTAATATGGTCTGTAATCTAATTCACATAATTTTTTTTAGGAAGTGTTAAATGCCTGCCTGCTTTTCCAGCTGGCTAAATAGTTTTAGGCTAGTTTATAGTCTTCTTAGCATCTACATGTCATGCCCATGTCCTCTCATCCATGAGTTTCCTGTGTCTTTTCCCCTTCCTGTCCCTCGTTCCCTGATCCACAGACTAACACCTATCTACTCTTTCTCCATCAGACTGCGAGTGCAACGGTCACTCAAATCGCTGCAGTTACATTGATTTCATCAACATTGTGACTTGTGTGAGCTGCAAACACAACACTAGAGGGCAGAACTGTCAGCACTGCCGCCTCGGATACTTCCGGAATGCTTCCGCTGAGCTGGACGATGAGAATGTTTGCATAGGTCAGTCAGATATCACTCCACGCCAATCCGTTCCACTGTTCCCCTGACGCACCCACACCACGCCGCTCAGAAATTGTCCTTTCTGGCCAAATGATATGTATGGAATTGGAAAGGTCGAGAAATCTTTCCTCATTTGCATACGGTCCAACATTTGGTCTGCCACCACCTTGCCATACATGTGACAATTTCTGAGCTACTGAAGTCCAACAGAAGTATGGATTTAAATATACTAATATCATGCATCATTCATTTTAGAGACTCGCAAGAAATCTTCTCCCAGACTCCTGTCTTCTTTTACTTAAGATCTAGGAAACTGAACAAAGCTTAAAAATATCAATATCTGTATTGATATGAGAGTAGCACAAAGGAAATGTGATTTGAAAAAAAGAAATTTTGTACTCTTTTGTGCATGATCTTAAAGTCAACATGAAGTGCCACATGCAATCCATTTTACTTCCGTAATGTAATACTTGTAATACCAGATATTTAACAAGAAAAAAAAATAAATAAATAAAAAAATAAAAAAAGCACAGTAGGATGGGATTTGATTTGATCTGTAAGGAATTGACTGAATTTTAAAAAGTGGACAATATATAGTAAAACTGAAAAGATAGATTTGTGATTTTTACATGTCACAGGCGTTTTGACATTTTGATAAAAGATTATGAAGACAAAATATTTTCTTTGGAATAAAATGAATCATTCACTATAAGACAAGGAATGTGTATTAAAAAAGTAACTAGAATGAATTTCGATTTCATGTTGACTTAAAAATGGGGGCAGGAGAAATATAATCAGAAATGCTAAGATTAATACGTTTTTTTTGTTTTTGCTTTTTGATGAAAACTGCTCCAAAAGCTGTTCAAGCAATCTGTCACAACACTTTGTTAATGATACAGTGACCTCTACTGGAAAAATACACACACATAAATCACTGCACTATGACTGACAGCTGCCCAGATGGACAAATTATGCCCTTGTGAATGCATAGAGCAAACCCTGCTTACATGACTGATGAACAACCACTGATCACATAAAACTGACAACTTGCAAACATAGAAGTGAATTTCTCCTGCAAACACGTGAATATATGCCTATTCCCTTCAGGCTATGCTGTGTTGCCTTTAGGCAAAATGCTGTAACTTTTGAAACACTGTACATATTTTTTAAATATTTTTTTTTATGAACATTCATTTTCCTGGAGGTCCACTAATACTGTTATTTAGGACTATTTACCACATATTTTTGTGACCCTCAGAATTATACACGTCATTTTTGCTGCTGTGCCATTAAGTCTTTTATGTAAACAGTTTTTCTTATGTGAAATGCTATGTGGCGCTGTTCTGCACTATTACTTAAAGGAATAGTTCACCCAAAAATGAAAATTTGCAAAAAATGTATAACCCTCAAGCCAACCAGGATGTAGATAAGTTTGTTTCTTCATTGAAACAAATTTGATAAATATAGCATTACATCTCTTGCTCACTAATGGATCCTCTGCAGTGAATGGGTGCCGTCAGAATGAGAGTCCACACAGCTGATAAAAACATCACAATAATCCACAAGTAATTGACACAACTCCAATCCATCAATCATTAAAACATTTTTAACTTCAAAATGTTGCTTCCAGCTAAAATACAAGCCCTCTATCAATATTATTGCTTTCTCCAGTCATCTTGTCTGGATCAGGTGAGAAATATGCACAGATCAACCATAGTTTACAAGCAAAAACAGTTCAAAAGATGTCTAAAGAAATGTGCTGGTGGATGTTGATGTGAGAGGACAAAAGGGCATGGACTTTTTGTATTGGTGGACCTTTGGTGAGCAAGTGCTGTAATGCTGAATTTCTCCAAATTTGTTCACACGAAGAAACAAACTCATCTACATCTTGGATTGCCTGAGGGTGAGTACATTTTAAGCAAATGTTCATTTTTGAGTGAACTTTTTCTTTAAGAGTTGCAGGTTTGCTGTCGAGTCCAACACAGTTTTACTGCCCCATAAGGAACATAGTTAAAAATAGTTTCTAACTATATCCTTCAGTATGCAAAGCAGTAATAGTGGTAGCATGAAACAAGCTATTTTTGAGTTTTACGTTCTGAAAGTTTTCATAGTTCAATGAAATCTATTACAAAATAAAGAGAACATAGCCTTCTTTTCAAGGTTTCATCACAAATGATCTACAATTGCTGAATAATGTATATATTTTCTATACACAGAGTGTAACTGTAATCAGCTGGGCTCCTTACACGCCCGGTGCAATGACACAGGCTTCTGCCAGTGTCGAGAGGGCACCACGGGCCAGAAATGTGAGGACTGCTTGCCTGGATATACCTGGAAGCAAGGCTGCGTGCGTAAGTCACACTCCTTCACAAAGGCATTAAACACAGGCTTAGTCATTAAAGACATTCTGTGATGGATGATACCACTCGTACAACAAATAAAGTGTTGTGAACGAAAAACATATGGGTGTCATTTCACTCAAACATATGAGCAACACTGTTGTTACTCACAGAGGTCTTTGCTGTTGTACTACCAATAACAGCCTGCTGGTCCCAGCAGCATTTGTGCATTATAGATACTTGTGGGTGGGGTGATACAGTGGCTAAAGCAGTGAGGTAGGGTAAGAAGAAGGCTGCTGGTTCAAACCTTGCAAAGAATTGGTTGTATAACGAAACACTGTCAGCCAAGGACTAGAAAACAGCCCAAAACCTACACCAGCTTATCACAACTCACCACTACCAAAATTAACGCCCAGTCTCCAAAAGACTGGTGGAGGTCTGTAGATTTCCATCATTATTGCTGGATCACAAATTATGATCATTCACAGATCTGGGGTTGTCATTATCATCTCTGCTCTAATTAGACCTGGTTTTCATGCAGGTATTGCATAAACCTTGAAATAATAAATGACCACTTTTTTTTACCTTTTTAAAAAAATTCTAATTCAGTTTACTGTGAGGTGCGGTTTCATTCATTAATTTCTAATAATAAACAAATTATTATTTAATTCATTATCAAATTATTATTATTAAATATTTAATGGGATTTTATACGCTGATTATTAATATCTATTATTTATTTTTCTTATTATTTTTCTTATTATTTTCTTATCTATTATTTTTCTATTATTTATTTTTCTGATATATAATTCTGATTCTTTGATATTCTGATTTTTTTTTTCAATTAATACTTTTATTTAGCAAAGGGTATTTTAAGGTGTCCTTGTTACACATAACATGCAATTACTATTATAATAACAATAAATTATGCATAATTATATGCAAGTAACCCTAGACCAAGCCCTAATCCTAATCCTAACCATAGAGTAAGTACATGTAGTTAATTAATACTACTCAGTACTTAAATGTATAATTACACTGTAACAAGGACACCTTAAAATAAAGTGTAAACCAGCAATGTATTAAACTGATGTAAAAGACTTTCACATTACTACAAAAAAAAAATAAAAAATAAAAAGACAATTTCTAATAAATGCTGTTCTTTTGAGCTTTCTATACATCAAAGAATTCTGGAAAAGAAATGTATCACAATTTCAACAAAAATATAAAGCAGCACAACTGTTTTCAATATTGATAATAAAGAGAAATCTTGATCAGCAAATCATATTAGAATGATTTCTGAAGGATCATGTGACACTGAACAAATTATACTTAAAGTTTATATTAAATTTTATTTATTTATTATTTTTGAACAAATAAATGCTTGGTGAACATAAAAGACTTATTTAAAAAAATATTTTTAAAGTCTTACCAACCTTAATCTTTTAAACAGCGGTGTACATATATTAGTTTACAGACAACTGGCCCACGAGTTCACCCAAAAAAAAAAAAAAAAAAGCATTGGTCAATCTCACTGAAAATGAATCCCTTCCAGTTAACCGTCAATGTGAACACCTTAATTCACTTTGAGTAAAAGATATCTGCTAAATGAATACCAACATTTAGGATGGAAAAATTTAACCTAACTTTAAGACAACAGAACAATTCCTTAAAACATGATCTATCTGCAGATCTGTGAGTAGCGTTACAAGGGCACCTGTCAAATGATTATTTAGATCATCTTTATGTTTAGAGACATGTAACATCATTAATGAGAATCTCCCCTCTGTCCTTCTTCCCAGCAAATGTGTGCGACGACGAGCTCCTCCTGTGTCAGAATGGCGGCTCCTGCATCCAGAACCAGAAGTGCGTGTGTCCTCCCAGCTTTAGGGGCGTTTTGTGCGAGCAGCCACGCTGCCAGGGCGAGAAAGGGTGCGACGGCGCATCGGCCTGCTACCTCAGCACACTGACGCTGCTGCTCTGCCTTCTAGCCAACAGCCTGCTTAAAGCCAGCGCCTAGAAACCCATCTTAGTCCTGATATCGATCCTAGTCTACGCAGGCCAAAGGGCTGAACCCTGCGGACGGAGAGAGAGTGGCCTGAACCCGTACGGACTCAGCCTCACGGTGCTGAAATCTTTTTTGGAAATGGCGGCGGCTGCGCTGAGGTCAAAACGCCTTCATGAGACGAGCAGTTTATTGCTCGCCTACTGGCATCATTGATAGCCTGAACTTTATACCAAAAACAGAATAAAAACAACTTAAGTTCAGTTTCAGCTCACTCTACACAAAACTCTACAGAAAGCAGAGAAATATATAGATGCGGTTTCATTTCCTTTGCATTTCTACTTTCTCTGTAGTTTCGACGCTCACTGAGGTACAAGCACTGCACTTAGCTAGCTTGTTTTAACGAACAACAAACGGTCGATATCACGGAAGCCTACTTATGCCAAGTTATTCTTCTTCTCTTGAAGACTTGTTTTTACATTTCCTTTCAATTGCTGCATTTTTTCGCATTTTATTGCCATTGAGGTTGTAACAAGTAGATGAAACTGATGGAAAAGATGTTTAATCGCCGTCCCGCTAGTATGAGGAATGAATGTCTCTATAGCTTGTGTTTGAGATTACGTTTATGGAATGTAGAAAGAGGTTTTAAATTGTCACACTGAACAAATATACATAGCTATATCGGTCTATCTGAAAGGAAATATGAAGTATTGTATATTATGATTATTATTATTTCAATATTTTTTGTAGAAATTGTTATTTTTGTTGAGTAAATGTTACCATTGTAAAGACATTGCAGCCTTTATTGCAGTGCATACGGTATTCACACCATGGTAAAACTATATTTGATGATACATCAGAGTGCATCTCTAATATATTTGGAATATTTCTCCATTCATATCATTACATTTAAATAAAGCATAAACGGTTCATTACATGCACAGCTTTAGCTCAGTGTAACCTGCACATCATCTTGTTACTGGCATGTATTCATCAGTGCAGATATGACCATTCAGGACTGCTTATTAACACATGATGATAAGTACATTCCTAAAGCACAAAGTCCCACAAACCCCAAATAAATACTAGATAATTATTAAGAACAGAAAAAAAAAATGCATCGTCAATTAACACAATTAGAATGGCCATTCAGATTAACAATTCAAAATTCAGCACACTGTATATCATGCAATCAGGTTATTTTTCAAATAATTTTATTTCCTTGCGCGAGTCTCAAAGAAATGCCAAAATCTTTAGTGGCTCATGGGCTTTTTGATGTATTTCATATTTACAAATGCTTTACATTCATGATGAGCCAGGGTAAATAAAATACTATCAATAAATATTATAAATGAATAAAACCTGACAATCAGAAAGCACAAAGAGACGTGAGTGAATTGTCTTTCTTTAGACTCTGTCCTTCTGTATTCATATGAAAGCTTTACAGTTAGTGCCTGCTGCAGCAGTACATCGACACAACAGTCACAGCAGCTAATAAGGGTAATTAATAGCAGGCCATTTTTATTCCTTAGAAAGTTTCACAAGGTGAATCAGCTGTATGTATGTCTACAGACCCAGAATCAAATGTGCTGAGCCGTTTGCATTGCTCTAACCACCTGCACTGAAATAAATAAATAAACCCTTAATAACACACAACTTGAGTCAGCAGCGCTTATGCCAGGTGGAGACTTCTGCTTTCTGGAAACAAATAAGGCTCTATCCAAGTGTGAGTTAAATACAAACCACTCAGAAATAAATTGCATGCTGCATAACATACAACATTATGTAATTAGCACTGGAAATTCCAGTAGTGGTTATGTTTAAGCTCCATAACTTTGTAATTTATAAAAGCATTTTTATACCTACTGTATTGTACTTTATGCTCTGATCAGAAAGAAATAACATGATGGAAATAAAGAGCTAAAGTTAGCCATTGCCTAGTGAGGGATTGACAGTTTGCTTGCATGAAGTTGTCAATTTGAAGTTAATTTTGAAATATTTTAAAGCATAGCTTGTAGTGTTGATATTTCTAGATTATTATCAATCAGCATGAAATGTTTTAAAGTGATATCCTAATATCTAAAACATCACATAATTCATCAAATCTGTTGCTAATACTAAGCAATGATTGAGCTGTTGTTCATACAATAATGTCACTTCCTAGAGGATGACAGGAAGGAACTTTTTTTTTTCTTATGGGAAGTAATACCTCATTTGTTAATTTTTTTAAAGTCGCTGTGCTTTTTGTGGTCCACCATCCTTAATTATTATTATTATTAGTTTTATGATTAATTATTTTGATTATTATGATTAATTAAAACTAACACCATAAAAAATGTAAATAAACTAAATGTTAACAAAAAAAGTTATTTCAGCTAGTTTAAATTTCTCATCTAGTTTAACTATATATAAAAACTATATATAAAAATAAAATAAAATGGCAAAACCAATGAAAGGACTAAAACTTAAAAATAAAATAAAACAGAAAACAAAAAATAAAAGCTCAAAACATCAACATACAAATTCAAAATTTTAATAAACTACAAAATTATCTAAAAAAAATACTAGAATAACACTGATTACAAAACAATTTTAAAAGTGATATTGAGGACAAAGGAAACCCCATTTAAATATTTAATAGGGGATTAATCTAAACTATTTCTGACAGAAACATTTCCAACAGAGGAAAAGAAAAAAATATTTTTCCATTTTAGAAGTGTAAAGGGGTACACCACCTCAAACCAAAGTTTAAAATTACTAAAATTATTTAACACAGTTGTGATAGTAATAAAAAGAGCTAATAAGTAAACTAAATACTCTCCACTATTTAGAAGTGTTTGCGACATGAAAACGATCTGCACGGTAGGACTGACCCTGTAACTTTAATTCTGAAACTGTGCTCTGCCTTTTTAAGAAAAAGCGTGATGTCATAAACATGCGACTAAATGTCCAGTGCGCTTGTTTAGCCGGTGAGACTATAGTTCACGTGGATTATGTACATACAGTGTGCAAATAACTGTACTTTATTCATTTAATGTATTGAACTGTATTTATTAAGAGTGAATGATGCATCGTGTTTTCTGCTCGCGGTGGGTTTTATCCGGGCTGTCAGTGACAGCTGGCATAGGCATCGGTGCCACCTTGACAGCAACCGGCGATCGCCTTAACAAAACCCGGGATACGAGTCACAGCGGCGGACTGCTGGAGCGCATCCCGGTCATCCCGATCCCGAGCGTCGACGCGGCGTCAGAGATCAGCCCGTATCAGCCGGGACAGGGACAGGGACAGCTCGCTGTGAGCAGATCCACAGCTGTGATGAAGTACGGCTTCCCTTCTCTGTCCAACATCAAGAGCAGAGAGTCTTACGTGACCTCATACGACCCCAGAAACAGGACCGCAGCCTGGGTCATAGAGCAGCTCAGCGCCGAGACAGTAACCGGGACCTCGGACAGAAAGTTCTGCGATTTCAAAGAGGACGACTCGGTTCATGTTTACCACAGATCGAGCAATGCGGATTACAAGGGCAGTGGGTTTGACAGGGGTCACATGGCCGCAGCAGCCAATCACAAATGGAGTCAGAAAGCCATGGATGACACCTTCTACCTGAGCAACGTGTCACCACAGGTGAGCAACTCACACTGCATAACACAGCTGCTCAGTCCTCTTCACGGAGGTCTTACTGCAAACAGCAGTTATGGAAGTACATATACATATTTATTATATGTAACTCATTTTTAAATATGCATTTATCAATGATTTCTTTAGTATTAATAATTAAACTAATGAATTTATATAACTGTCTAATCAATTAAGAGAAAAGTATTTTAAATATATCCAAAAAAAAAAAAAAATTAATAATCAATGTTTAAAATGCTACCTATAAAGTACTTTTTATTAAAACTTTGATCGTTTATTTTTAACAATAAAACCTCTACTGAATTTATTAAAAATATAAATTATATATAATGTATTGTTTATAATCAATGTTTAAGATGCCTCTTAAAAAGTATTCAAATAATTTTTGATTACTAATCATTTTAGTATTAATAATTAAACCATTACTGAATTTATTTAATAAACAGTTTAAAATGCCACTGATAATAATGCATTGAATTTATTTTTAATATTTATTAATCATTTGTTTATTATCATTTAATGAATTTATATGTCTGATCAATAAGGAAAAAATATCTTTAAAATTAAATTAAAAAGTCACCTATGACAATGAATTTAACTTATTTTTGTCTGTTTTTTAATAATTGCTTCTTATTAATAATTAAACTTTTACTGAATTTTTATATATGTCTAATCAATTATGATTTTTTTTTTAAATACATCAAAAAATAAATTTGTTTTGGTTATTAAAATTCTTCCTCATTCTGTGGTATTCAAATTCTTACTCATTAATTGAAATGGAAGTAATTCATTAATTCTGTAATTCTTTGTGTAGGGTAGATTTCCATGAGCACCTTACTTTATACAATCCATAAAACCACCAATCATTTAAAGAGTTTGCTTATTCATTGCATGGGTGATTATGGCTGCTAATATTGCGGATATCTTTCCCCACAGAATCCTCATCTAAACCAGAACGCATGGAATAACTTGGAGAAATATTGTCGCTCGCTCACCAAGCATTACCAGAATGTCTTTGTGTGCACTGGACCACTCTACTTACCCCGGTAAAAGCCTCTCAATATGCCCTTGAGAACCACTGCTCGAGATATTTCAAATTAGCCTGAAATCAAGATATGCGAAACTATTTAATCAACTGATATTTTAATAAATTGATAGAACCTAATTTTTCCCTCCCTGCACCTACAGACAGGAACCTGATGGGAAAATGTATGTGAAGTATCAGGTTTTGGGAAAGAACCATGTAGCCGTGCCGACTCACTTCTTTAAGGTGGTGATTCTGGAAAAGCCAAGAGGAGACGTGGAGCTGCGGTCCTATGTGATGCCCAATATGCCAGTCGATGAGAAGATTCCACTGGAACGCTTCCTGGTTCCCATCGAGAGCATCGAGAGAGCGTCTGGACTGCTGTTCGTACCAAACATCATGAAGAGGACCAGCAGTCTGAAAGCCATTACTGCAGGCTAGTGAGGAGTTTACAGTGATTGCTGAGGGGGAATGGAAAATACCTCAAAAAGTTTCATTATGTCTGTCAAACATTTATAAATTTACCAGTGAGGGAAGTTATTTAAATTTCAAGATGTGGAAAAACTACTGAGAGAGATATATTATTGTTTTTAGATGTCAGCCAATATTATTTTTAACCAAGCCAAAACTCTGTGTGAAATTAGATTTTAATTTCAACTGTGAAATGTCATTTGTACTACTGGAAATAAAACAAATCTGTAATCCTTGTGTTTTTTCAATTCACATTTGATGACGATTCAGAAATGAATGGCATTTAGAAACAATATCTTTTTTAATCCTCTTAAATATTAGTTTGGTTTTCCATATTTATGCCACAGAAACTAAAATAACCTGCTAACGTTTTGATGTACTTTATTTCTTGAGAGCTGGGACAAAATAATTAAAACTTAAATAAATAAATGTACAACGTGCACAATTCTGTCAAAACCATCTGATACAGTATATCACAAATATTATTTTAATATTTCAGGTCTTTGTATGCATATATAATGCATATATGCTATTTTCTACCTTCAAGCACTGCTATTTTCTTCAGAAAATTCAAATCTAGATTGTCAATATGATTCAGTTGTTTTGATCAACATTATAAATGCTATAAACTGGATCAATATCCTATATCTAATCAATATACATCTGCCTATACAAAAATCAATTACAAAAACTATGTGCACATTCACTTGAAGAGCACTAGATGGCACTATGGTCTCAAACAACATTGTTACATTTTAAAAGAGACCGTGATTTTACCAATATGAAGAGGTCAAGGTTTTGGTTAGCATGGTCCAGTTAGCTATAATTACACAAAAACATCTTTCTCCATTGATTTACATTCAAAAGTAGCAGTGTATTCTTATGAAATAAAATGTTTTTGCATTTTATATATATATATCACAGATATTTCATTTTATTATATTACAGCTGATGTTTTAAAGAAAGACGTTAGTGATGACACTCATGGACAAATACTTTGCTTTTATTTTGAATGGCACTCACTGAAGTGCACCCATCTTGACAATGGCATTCTACATGGATATATACATTCTGTCCATAGCATTTACTTAACTTTACACAGGTGAAACAATATATCTTTTTCTCAACAACAGTATTTTTCTTGGACTGTACAGTAAACTAACAAATAAAGTAAGAACCTTGAAATAGCTAAATGAAACTTTAATAATTCTAGAGGCAAATGTACATGAATTGCACTGAACATTTTCTTCAACACAAATGACTTCTCATATATTGGTATGTCTTCTGATCATGTACATGTGGCAAAACCATCAGTGTAGCTCTGAAACATACATACAAAAGATGTAGAAGTAAAGCAGAAAACACTGTGGAGATTTTACATGGTTTTTGATAAATAATCATGCCAAACAGGAAAAAGTTGTCTTCCTTAAAATTAAGTGACACTAAACAGCAGCCCTTTTACTTTCATATAACGTATTAAGGGAGTTAAAAAAATTTTTTTAAAGTGTTTTAATGTGCCATACTATTGCCTTCAAAAGTTTGTGTTACAGGAAGTCCAGACATGTTTTGTTTGCTTGTTTTCAATTTCTCTGTATTTAAACAGGTTAGTATAAAGATGTGGTCACATTATCTGAATTTCTGCAAAAGTTCACAGGCAAAAAAGGTCCTTTGTTTATTCTGAATAATGTAGTGATACATGAAGCCTAACTCACACAGAAGTCACTTTCAAACCAAGCAGCTCTCTGTTGGTCAGCGTTCAACCTGAACCAGTTGCAAACTGGGAAATCTATCGCCCACACATGAAATTACTGATTGCTTTTGTAATGAATGGATTTTGCCTGTGAAAATTTGCCAAAGAGTGGTTAACGAGACCTCACTATAAGTCTTAAAAGTAATCACTAACCTAACCAACTGCAACTGCAAAAACAATGAATGTTTTCAGATAAGTTTCTCCAACTCAGTTGTTTGAATAAACAGACAGTCCTGCTTTCAACCTCACACCAGTGGTATTGTAACATCCGAAAAAATCTTCAACTTTAAAGAAATGAAAAGTCACCATGAAACCAAAATGGTCAATTCTTATTTTTTATGGAATATTGCAGTGTTTACTAGAAATGATTCATTATTATTATTATTATTATTTATTTATTTTTTTAATTCATGCGTCCTCATGTGATCTCCCCTTGCAACGACATCTCTTCTCAAATGTGGTCACAGCAATTAGCAAACAATCCAACAATCCACTCAATTCCCCATCAACAAAATCAAGTCCTGTCCTACATTTTTTCTCGTTCAAGGCCATTTCACCCGGATATACATCACAATTCATAGTTTTCAGTCACGTGACTGGCTCGGAGACCTGGAGGGCAAAACATCCATGGAACTGCAGCACAAGCCTGTCAATTTTCCATCCATTTCCAAGCCACAAATATTTAGATTACCTCTCAAAAAAATAAAAAAATAAATAAATCAAAGATATGTGGGGAAAAACTGCAAGTTTTGGCCATTTGCCACAATATTTCAATCACTAAAAACATTGGGACATTCAAAAATGTTTAATGTGAAGACCACTTAAAGTACCTTAATGTATTAAAAGAGTGATATGAAAATTTCAAAAACAGTATACACCTTATTGATGATACTGTTCATACTTTGTATAGGCAAGAAGATGCTCCCAGAATGCAATGCGTGTTTTCCTTATAATGGACCTCTATGGGAAAAATTTCATGTGAAACTTTGCACATTGTGTTTATATTCTGGATTCATCTGCCTGTCTGTACAACATATGCTTCATTAATAAGGTGTATACTGAATTTAGCCTTAATTATATAGTAATATAGTGTCTTACTATTTTACTACTTAATACAAGCCTCATAAAAATAACTTGCGGTCAGTGGCGGAAAGCTGTGTTTTATCCTCCAGGTGGGCGTTCCTGTAGGGCTGTGACGTCACGTCAAAACTATGAATATGGAAAAGATGAGCTCAATTTCTGTTCTGTTCACACTCCGCATTCAAACTTCAACAAGTACTCTTGGGTAATTTTGGGGTTAAAACAACAAATATAGGCTAGTTGAATAAATAAATTAACTAAACATAATTTAAAACATAAATTAAAAAAATCAATTCCAAAAAACAGTTAAACAGAGCATACTTTCTCTCGAGCTTGTATGATAAATAAAAAAAAATATATCTAGCAAAAACAGAGAATACTAAAAAATGGAGATGTCTGATATGACGTTTATACACAAAAAGGTTTGCCCTTGCAGTTTTTCCAAAATTATTGTCCCAAATAAACTGATGTGAATATTCATACATAAAGAAACACTGACAGTCTTCAAACTCTTCTCCATGAACCTGATTTGAATAAAGTTCAGTGAAGCTAAAACAGGTTCGCCTGATACCAGAGCAAAGGGTCTGTCAGCAGCAGGGTTGATGCAACTACTGCCGTGCTACTCGTTTGATGCAAACCGCATCTGAAGAGCAGAAAACATCACGACCTTTTAGTAAAAAACCAGCCACGTACCCTACACACATCAACTCAAGTGCTGAATGCTATATGCTTGTACTTGCTGCTCTGAATAGCCTTTATAACAAGTCCACAGAAGCAGGTTTTGGTTAAAGGGTCCATTCTAATGCTATAGAAAGTGCATAGAGTGGAAGAAAGACATCGTAGGGGACGCACACTGATTGTACTGTAGGTACGATGTTGGATACGGAGTCTAATACTGGCCAACAGCAAGCAGTATGAGGACGTTTCTATCCACGGCGTTAATAGCAGAGGGGTTAAAGTGTGTCGTCATCTTTGCCCTGTCTAGAAGCAGCACCTGAATATACAATCAGAGCTTACATTGTTTTCTTTTGTTTTTCTTCTAAATAAAGTACAGCAGACCTCAACACACGAAATACACACAGTACCAAAAAAAGAAAACCTCTTTTCTCTGAAAAGCCCATAAAAAACTATATACATTAATGAGGCGCGTCGCCCCTGTATAGACTAAAATGTTATGCACATACAAAAAAAAAGTATGCAACAAAATGCGATGTTTAAAAGTCTTATCTTTAACCTTACAAAAAAAGCAAGCCGTTTGTGCTACTGCTGCCCTGGAGTGACGCAAGCAACAAAAATAGTAAGAAAAGGATGTTTACATGAAATGTACACAATAAAAAGAAAGCGGAAAATAGAGTTTCAACAAATAATTACATTATTATCATGCCAAGTCCAATCAAAAGATGTATATGCACTGTTTAAATCTAGAGATGATACAGAATCTGGTCATGGCTTACATCTGTGACCGAGCGGCTCTCGTGACAAGGGCTATGAATGAAGCATCATGGGACATCTTTGCGTAGCTAATAATCTAAAAGGATTCAAAAAGACACATTAGCCTTCATATACTGAGTGAAAAAACAACATTGTGCAACTCTATCCAATTCGTTCCCAAGAGTTATTTTCGACTCAGTACTAGGGACTTTGTGAAGTAAATTGAACCCCGCCCTGTAAGAGAGTTACCCATAGCCCTTGTCCATCACTAGACCCTTAGGCCTGTGTTGTGTGTTTGTGTCCATGCTAGCAGTTGTTGCTGTTCCGAAATTCACCGTTTTCCGTGATCTGCAGCTTGGTAGGGTTGGTGGGTGAGATGCCGTTCCTCGTTTGCATGCTGTAACGATCCTTCAGCTGAGACAGAGCGCTCATTAGCCGGGCGTTTGCGGCGTCCAGGGATGCGATTCTCTTCTCCTGTGGGGAGTGACCATTAATGGAGGTCAGATAGGAGAAGGTGATTAACAGTGCATGATATTTAATGTTTAATTAAAGTCTTTCTACTCTGCAACGGACGCAAGGTGATTGGCACTCCTTAGTTTGAAACATCACAGACTAATTACGCCGTCTAAAAGCCATAAAATGAATTCACAGAGTTTAAATTAAAATTCATGCAGCGATAGCAGTAATCGCTCCTTGTCTTTACAAAATAAATCTATGATGTAAACAGTCTTTAATGATTTTGATGAGTGTTAAGGCGAATCCACAGTGGGTGGTTTTTATGCTCATCAAACTGTTTATGAGAGACGCTGATTGTCCTCGGAGGACATGGGCATTCATCATTAAACTTTCAGATACATTAACACCATTAAACCTCAGAGACCAGCTCACAACATCATGCTGAAATCTAAACCTAACACAAGAGGGCGCTATGACCCTGCAAATGAGTCAATACAAACATCTGAGACCATTATTGAAAATAATGCTTTTTTTCTTGTTTTATAGAAAATGATACTTTAAATTATATTGTCAGCATTACACCTTGAGTGAAAAGTTAACATAGATTTTTTTAGTATTCAGTATGCACCACTACTGCTTTAATAACAGCTACACTCAAGCTGACACGGACTAATGATCATTTTCTCCAGCCTGATTTGAGAATGATCCAAAAAGCATCTTGTGCTTCAATGGAATTCTTTTTTCTTTTCTTTTCTTTTTTTTTTTTTTTGTACAAACATGATTAATGTCACAAATCTATTTATTTGATTAGTGGCTTAAAAAGAGTGCAGAATCTTAAAAATATCTTTTATCTTTATCTTCACACTACCATTCAAAAGTTTGAGATCAGTGAAGTTTTTGAAAGTTTGTGTTCACCAAAGCATTTATTAATATTTATTTACATTTAAAATTTCATTTTATTTACAGTAAAAACAGTAATATTATGAAATATTATTACAATTATTTTTTTTTCTATTTTAATATATCTGAAAATGTCATTTATTCCTGTGATGCAAAGCTGAATTTTCAGCATAATTTCTCCAGTCTTCAGCATCACATGATCCTTCAGAAATCTTTCAAAAATGATTGGTTTGCTCAAAAAAACATTTGATGCTAAAAAAAAAAAAAAAAAAATTCTCTTTATTATCAATGTTGAAAACAGTTGTTCTACTTATGGTAATATTTTCGTGGAAACCATGAAAGATTTTTTTTTCAAGGTTCTTTGATAAATAACAGCATGTATTTATTGGTAGCAATGTAAAAGTCTTCACTGTCACTAATCAATTTAATGCACCCTTGCTGAATAAAAGTATTAATTTTATTTAATTTCTTTTAATTATACTGATTTCAAACAGTATAACTATGATAAAGTGTATATTTTTAAGTCTTTTTTGCAGTACACTTTTTTCATTAACCACTGCTGTGTGACCAAAAAATTTTAGTCTCTCATTTAATATGAGCTCATTAAACCACATAATAATTATACAAAAATTTGCTAAATTCTGTTTAGCAATTTGATTTGATTTCGATGGAGTATAGCATGTCTTTTTGACTTAAATTAAGATTCTGGATCCAAAAGCATCAGTTGAACAACATCATGAAAACTATTTGATTACAGCAAACACTGCCTTGGCTTGAAAATTTAATTTATTAAAAAAAATGTAAATTAATAAAAACATATAAACGATGATTAGACATTTAATTCACCTGGGCTTCGATGATTTTCTGTTTGGAGTCTACAATTGCCTGCATGTCTGCGTGATCTTTCTTCAGCTCTTCTTCAACTGACATCAGCCTGAAACATAAAATTGCCACATCCATCGTTATGTTACAGATGCTACTTCAGTGCTTAACTGAACTAGAGAATAACACTTAAAATTCCGTCAGAAGTTTATGTAGGATGCCTAAAGTTTCAAACAGTACATTTTGAACCCTAATGTAATTTGTAATGGATCACCACTTATGGGGTTTGAATCTACAATGTTTCAGTTTCTAGATCAGATCTTTAAATCTTCACCTGGTGATGATGCTCTTCATCTGGTGCTCTTTCTCATCCTGCTGCTTGCGTAATCTCTCCTCCGTGTCCTCAAGCCGGGCCTGGTACTCCAGGAGCATCTTCTGGGTTTGGTCGTCCTGGCTTTTCATGCGAGATTCATACTCCTCCAGCTTCTTAGCAGAAATACGCAGCTTCTCCTGCAGGACGGCAATCTCCTGCTGATACTGAGGAGGAGAAAGAGAGAATGAAGAGCTATAATAGCAGGATTAGAGAGCAACAAAAGCTGTGTAAAGAGGGAGTTCTCGGGTGTGTACGGCTGTGGTTTGAAATGCATATTACACGAACAGAGCCCTGCTAATTATCCCATATCTGTCTGCTAAGCCTGGGAAATCCAGCAAAGCTGTATGAAATATATCTACATAGGTGCTACTGAATATTTCAAAGATGAATTTTTCATGTGTTTTGGGGCAATCCTATTGCTCACAGTAGAGTATGCTATTAACAACACCAAGGTCAATTTGAAATCAATGTGTCTGCCACATGCATACATGTACATTATTTTACATTATTTTCACTTGAAAAAATACATTTCTGTCAGAACTCTTGGAGGGTTTAGCATGGTAATGTACTGTACATGACAATGTTCGTGTGTTTGGTCTTGGCGAAATAGATCTGCTATGCTGCTGCGGCAGAGCAAATACAGAGACTTGCTACTGCCAATACATCCACAGACATGCTGCTGTGAGCATCTAAGAAATACTGCTGCTGCACATATAACATATACAGTATGAAATAACCCCCATTTATACCGTACATGAATCATCCCATAGCAGATCTGTACAGGTGGAGCTGGGCTGCTGATACAAAAGAGAACCAATCAGCTATGCCATATGATAATGATGCCATTATGTCAGATTGAGTTAGACCTACTGCGCCATCTAAAGTTTCATGACAGAACTTTGTATTTATAAAGCATTTTCTTTGTTGCATTGACTAGAATTAAAAACAGCATATTTTAACATTTTTAGCTCTTCAAGTAAATTAATCTTGTTTTCGGGATGTTTACATATTTTATTAAAAAAATAAGACAAACATACTGATTTAGAAAATCCTTTTTGCTGTGTGGTTGCTTCAGGCATTTCAGAAACTAAGAAAGTGTTGCACGAAATGTTTTATGCAGCCGTTCGGAGAAGAAAGTTTTTGAGAACTGACTCTTGATAGTCTCCATCTTGAGATTCTGCTTGGTTAAGGGCTTATAGATACAGAAACCCAATGCTTTATAAATATGCAAAGACTTGGAATAATAAGCCTAGTTTTCTGTGTGTTTTTTCGTCTTGTGATTTTGCATCTAGACTAAAACACTGTTGTGCAATAAGCTACATTCCCTGTAGAGGATTCAACCAATCTTCACAATATCACTTACATTAACAGCTTCAAACAGCACGGATGCAGTGGGGTTCTGCTGAGGGAGAAGCTTGAGTATGTGGGTGTACACACTCAGTGCACTCCGACGGGCTCATTATTCATTAAAGAGCAGGGGAAAGAGACGGCAGACAAGCCTGAGCCAGGCGTGTGCTCTCCACTATTGCAGTAGCCTGTCCTCCTAAATTACAACACTACAGAGATCAAAAGTCAGCTTCGTCTAAAGTCTGTTTCAATTGTGGTCTTGCTCTTCGAATGACATCTACCTGTCTGCAGTCTGACATCCACAGTCCTCGTATCAGTTTAGGACGCGATGCAGTGACTAAGCAACTGGATCTGAGCCTAAAATATCCTCAAATCTGGGTGCTCAGGGAACAAAAACCTTGGACAGTTCTGTGTTTCTTGGAAAATGGTTTAAAATGTTTAAGTTAGCAATTTACACTATGTTTGAAAGTTTGGGGTCTGATTTTTAAATTTTTAAAAACAAAGTCCGTACTTACTTGCTACATTTATTAATAATATTATTATTTATATATTTATTATTATTACAATTTAAAATAATTGTTTTCTATTTTAATATATTTTAAAAAGTAACTTATTCCAAAATTTTCAGCAGCCATGTCTCCAGGCTTTAGTGTCACATGATCCTTTAGAAATCAGTCTAATAAGCTGATTCAGTGCCCAAGAAACATTTCTTATTACTATTAATGTTGAAAACATTTAATATTTGCTTAATATTTCTGTGGAAACTGTGATACATTTTTTTCAGGACTCTCTGATGAAAAGAAAGTTCAATAGAACAACATTTATTTGAAATATAAATCTTTTATAACATTATAAACATATACTTTTGATCAATTAAATGCTTCTTTGCTGAATAAAAGTACTAATTAAATTTTTTTTATTTTTTTTTTGAATGGCATAATGGCAAATGCTGAGCTAATGAATATTAATTAGGTTTACATGATTGGCCATTCCAGGAAGTCTACCCAGCAACATCAGCATGACGTTAATAATATTCATAAACATGTCCTCACAGAAAGTCCATTATGTTCCAGAGATGACAAATAGTGAAACTAGATAATGTATTTTATAAGAAATCATCATTCTCTGCGAGTGCTTCCTGTCTGTGTGGCCGTGGGAGGCCAGATTTGATCACATAAACAGCAAGCCTGCTGTATTTCTGCATATACTGCTGTTTTTCGTGATGCCGAGCTGCAGGATGAGGTCTCATTATTACCTTTTCAGTTGGTGTGAGATCCTCCTTGTTTGGAAAGTCCTCCCGGTGTTTCGAATCTGGGTCAATTCCCTCCTGCTCCAAATATTGCACATTCATATTCAGCAGCCACGCAGCAGTGCGGTCCAATGCATTGGGATTCACAGGAGATGGAGCCTAATAAAAGTTCATTCAAACACACACACACACACACACACAAATACATTATTGTATCATAATTAGCCATTCTAACATCTATATGACTCTCAAATTTGTTAGTTTTCAGTCATACACACAAACAAACAAGTGCCTTAAAACTTTTCAAGGTGACAACAACACTTGTGCTTGCTAGGAAAAACATTTGATCATTTTTTAATGAAGATTCATTCCACAGACATCAAAGTAACAGTCTGGACAATGCGAGCAGTCATTTAATCACTAGCGCAGTGCTTTCACTCCAGCAATTAATTCTGCTTGTCTGCTCCGTTCCTTTCGCTTTGACGGCAAGAAGTCTGTGCGTTTGTCTCAACCTAAGAGCCTCGTTGATTGTATCAAAAGACTCATTAACCCCTGAGAGATCTGAGTGCCCATTTGTTTTAAAGATATCAGCTGAGTGCTAGCTAATTTAGTGGTATCTAAATTAGCTATGGGAATGTAGCAACTCATGGACCTAGTGAGACATAAAGGATGTGATTGGTTTTAAAATGATATCTCTTGAGAACATGGAACTTTGAAAAGTATCTTTTTCTTGATTGTAACAATAATAACTATGATTAGGTTTAACATTTCTGAAAAAAATGTGAATGGCGCCTACATTGCAAAACCTGCCGCCATAATGGTAGTTGTTATTGTGTTGCTGTGCGGTTGTTGTGGAGTTCGGAGTGCTTTTTAGTAGGTTGGTTGCTAGGATTTTCTGTTGGGTTGCTAGGTGTTTGCTTATTAGGACAACTCAAGAAGAACCGACCCTCAATCCTCAATGATATTTTGATCTCCAGATATAACTTGGGTCTCATCAATTTTATTTTTCAACATAGTTTATTGTCCAGGCAAAAAACATATTTTTAATTTCCAAAAATAAATAAATAAATAAATAAAATGAATGTGTGGGGCTCTGTAATGGCATACAAAATAAAATAACAATAAAATTTAAGTGTATAGGGATTTTTTTTAAATTAAAAATTAAGACAGAAAATATAAGAATGATATATTTATATAATTATATATATATATATATATATATATATATATATATATATATAAATCATTAATAAAAACTATAATAGTATCTCAATGATACTAAAATACACTGGTCCCATTATTGCCACTTGTTTAACATCTAAATTTTTGACATTGTTTAATTTTATTTGATTTTAAACAAATCAAAAATTTGTTAAAAACTTTTTAAAGACATTTGGATATATTAGAACTGTAACAAGTAAGATAAATAAATAAAATAAATTTTAAAAATCTGCATTATTCAACAAACACATTTTTGTTAAACGAAATGTTTGAAAATTTAATTTTGCACTAAAATGTTATTTTCATGGAGTAAAAAAACTGACTAAAATGAATGTATATGACATGATAATATGTATGATTTAGTAAAATTTAAAGGGTATTTTCATCACAAGATAAAAAGGAAAAAAGTGTAAAAATGAACTCACTTGCTTGTGTAGGGTGCGCTGCTTGGATTCTGGACTGTCCCCTTTGGAGGACGACGACTGCTGCCTCAGTCTGGTGCTGCTGCTTGGCCAATCAGGAGATGACGACATCATACTTCCACTTGAGGGGCGGGGGTACGGTGCGGTGTTGAGCATGTTGGGTGGAGTGCGGCCCCTTGTGACGGCTGGAGGCGGCTGATCTATCCGGCGCTGCGGCCCCGCGCTGTTCTGGCGTGGAACGTTGGCTTGGTGTTGGGGCTCCGTGAGGGACAGCTGTCTGCGGGTGAACTCTCCCGAACACCGAATGAACTCGTCCCCGCTGCTGCCCCCTCCACCGCTGGCCCCCATGCTGGACTGGCTCAGGAAAGGGTGCTTTGACCCCGCGGTAGCTGCTTCTTCTGCGTTACTCTGGGAGCTGATGGAGCTCTGGCATTCAGATCCCGAATCGGCCACCGCACGGGGCAATCCGGCGGCCATCTGGTACACGGGGTTCTGGAACGAGAGCGGGGCGAGCAGCTGGGACCTCCCCGGGGCGGTTTCTGTGCTCGGTGTGGTGGGGGTCTGACCTGCCCTCCTCAGGGTCAGACCGCTGGGTGTGTTGCCCTTAGCGGTGCGGGTGGTCCACACTCCTGTGCCCTGGCCCACGGAGGTCTGGCTGTCATTGATGGGGTCGCTGAAGGAGGTGTTGGGAGCGCTCTCGAGAGAACGACTGTCCTGCAGGTCCACCATTGACAAGCTCTTGCTGCCGTTGGGGATCTGAACATCTGGCTCGTTGGCCTCTGAGTAACTGGAGCTGCGGGCAGGCGACGGCTGGATCACAGAATTCTTCGTTACAAAAAACAGATCCTTGTTTTCGGGGGTCGGTGAGGGCAGCCGAGTGAAATCCACCAACCTGTCCAAGTGACAATGGGACAAAATGAAAATCGCAGCTGTCCTTTAATTCAAATCAAACTCATTGTTTGCCAATCCAGCTCATTTGCATGGCTAATGGATGTGTGTGTGCTGAAGTGACAGATCACAGTCCAAACACTGTACTTTGACAAAACATGTAAACTAAGCTACATTAAAATATGTCTTTGATTACTGTGCTAGAGAATAAACCACCCTGAAGAAAAGGATGAAGAAAAGGAAAGTATGAACAATGTCTTTCTTTGGCGCTCTTTAGTCAAAACAAATCTGTTTCTAATGGAGAAACTGGCCATGTTAACTGTGTGCATTGTATTGCCAGTTTCTATATTTACACTATCGTTCAAAGTTTGGGTCAGTAAGATTTTGTTTGGAGAGAAATTAATACTTTAATTCAGCAGTGTGTGTAAATGGACAGTAAAGACATTTTACAAAAGATTTCTTTTTTAAATAAATTCTGTTCTTTTGAACTTTCTTTTAAGCAAAGAATCCTGAAAATGTATAACGGTTTTCTGAAAAATATGAAGTGTATTAACTTGTTTCAACATATTAAAATAATAATAATTGTTTTCAACACTGATAATAATACGAATAGTTTCTTGAGCACCAAATCAGATTTCTGAAGCATCATGTGACACTGAAGACTGGAGTAATGATGCTGAAAATTCAGCTTTGCATCATAGGAATAAATTACATTTTCAAATGTTTTAGAATAGGAAACTGTTCTTAGAATTCATATTCCACAATATTACTGTTTTACTGTATTTTTGCCGAGCATAAGAGGCCTCTTTGAAAAACATAAAAAAATCATAAAGACCCAAAACTTTTAAACAGTACTGTACATTCATGCATTCGACAGATGCTTTGATTCAAAGTGACTGACTGTGCATTCAAACAGTATGTGTGTTTCTAAGAGAACTGAACCTATGACCCTGATGTTGCTATTACTGTGCTCTGCCACAGATAGTTAGATAGTAAATAGGTAGTAAAAGATCAGAAAGCAAACTATTAAAACGTGAAGATATTATCAGATGCAAGTAATCTTCTTTGAAAGCACTGGGTGATCAGTCGAGCAGCAAGAGAAGATGTGGCATTTTATAAGAGCCTTGCTTGGGACACATTTTACACCTTCATTTTTACCGTATTCCACAACAGAATGATAAAGATTTCACTAGCTTGCAGTTTTCCCTCTCAGCTTAATTTGCATTTCACAGTGTCGTGTTTAAGACTCCCACCTAAATATATGAGTGCTTTAAAAGTATTTCCCTCATTTCACAGACTGTCACAGTAAATAGACATCAACTCACTTAGATCACATCCTAGAGACCACAGAATTAGAATTCTTTGGAGATTTTTTAAAGTTTTCAGTTTTTTAAAGCATTTTCAGTTTATCGGTTCCTCAGTTAGAAGCATAAGTAATGCAAAACAAGACTGTATTTTAGCTTTCCAGTTAAATTAGATATTTCTTATTACTTTTGGAAGGACAATAATCTGCAATCTAGACTAGGCTGAAACTGAAAAGTCTGGCTATGTAAGACAATTTTTTCCTTGACTTACCCTGTGATCTCACTGTCCATGACTATTTTCTGCAGACCGGTAGACAGGCTGCTGCTGGGTAGAGTGGGGGAGCCCACACGCTCGGTGGGAGACGACATGGGGGCTCCGGTGGGGTTTGTCAGCGCCGAATTCACGTCCCGCAGGATCCGTGCTAAAGGACCCAGCTTAGTGATAGTACTCTACAACACAATGCAAAACTGTGAATGACTGGATTCATACTTGATAGAGCATTGTAAACTCAAAGTACAAGCAATATATTTTCATAGAAAAAACATTTAAAATAAATATTATCATGTTATTCCAGTACAGTTTGAAGCAGACAAGAGAGGATGTGCTTTACAGTGATTTTAATATGTTAAATGGGTGCTGTTAGGTTCAACACAGGTGGAATGTGAATAATAATGACCATATGTTGGTGTAAGTCCGTACATTTCTATTGATGGTGCACAATTCATCCTAACAGCAATCTGAATTTTAAAACTAACTATTTTGTGGTTTCTAATAACTTGATGTGCATATAAGTCGCTTTGGATAAAAGTGTCTGCTTAATACATAAATGTAAATGCAAATATCAGCTATTTCACATTTGAGATCACTAGCTTTGATTGTGGCTCATCCAGTCAGATTTTAGAGCCAGTATTTTCTGTATTTCATCTGTAATAAAAATCCATTCTCTTCAGATAATCACTTGATAAACTAAATTGAGCTCTTTGTAATTTTTCAGAATCTACTATTTTTGATCTCAAATTACAATGAGATGTGATAGTAAGATTTTCTGTGAGAAAAATGATATTTGTTCAATCATAGGAATTCACCTGATCGAGTTGTGAAACGGCTTCTGACAAGAGAGAATGGAGAGTGGAGAGTTCACGGCCCAGGTCAACATAACCCTCAAAGCCTGCTGTGTTTGAGATGGTCTCCGGGTTGGAGATCTCCAGCAGGAAGCGCTGCATGTTGGTCCATTCGTGCTCCAAGAATTGATTCATGAAGGACATGTACTCCTCCTTACTGCCAAACCTACAACATAAAACACAGTAAATACAGTTTACTCTGATGAAAATGTACCATCCACAACAGTTCATTGCCATTTCAGTAGCATATCATATGCTATAGCTTAATGATGTAACTTTTTGATAAATATATATATATATGTATGTGACCCTGGACCACAAAACAAATCATAAGGGTCAATTTTTGGAAATTGAGATTTATACATCTGAAAGCTGAATAAATAAGCTTTCCATTGATGTATGGTTGGATAGGACAATATTTGGCTGAGATACAACTATTTGAAAATCTGGAATCTGAGGGTGCAAAAAAATCTAAATATTGAGAAAATCAGCTTTAAAGTTGTCCAAATGAAGTCCTTAGCAATGCATTTTACTAATCAAAAATTAAGTTTTGATATATTTACGGAAGGAAATTTACACAATATCTTCATGGAATATGATCTTTACTTAATATCCTAATGATTTTTGCCATAAAAGAAAAATCGTAAATTTGACCCATACAATGTATTGTTGGCTATTGCTACAAATACCTGTGCGACTTATGACTGGTTTTGTGGTCCGGGGTCATACATATACATATACATATACATATATATATATATATATATATATATATATATATATATATATATATATATATATATATACATATACACATATATACATATATATATATATATATATATATATATATATATATATATATATATATATATATACACACTGCCGCTCAAATGTTTGGGATCAGTAAGATTTTTAATGTTTTTTAAAGAAGTTTCTTCTGCTCATCAAGGCTGTATCTATTTGATCAAAAATACAGAAGAAAAATTATTTTGTGAAATATTATTGCAATTTAATAATATTTTAATACTTTAAAATATAATTTATGTCTGATCAAAGCGGAATTTTCAGCATCATTACTCCAGTCTTTAGTGTCACATGATCCTTCAGAAATCATTCTAATATGCTGATTTATAATCAATGTTGTAAACCGTTGTGCTGCTTCAAAATTTTTTTGGGACCTGTGATATTTTTTAGGACTCTCTGATTAATAAAAAGTTAAAAAGAACAGCATTTATTTAAAAAAGAAATTTTGCGTTACAGTATACAATGCTGTTCCAAAGTTTGGGGTCAGTACATTTTTTCTTTCTTTTTTTTTTTAAGAACTTAATACTTTTATTCAGGAGGGATGTGTTAAATGAATAAAAAGTCATAGTCAAGACTGATATTGTTAGAAAAGATTTCTGTTTTGAACAAATGCTGTTCTTTTTAACTTTGTATTCATCAAAGAATCAAAGAAAAAAGTATCACATGTTCCAAAAAACAATATGAAGCAGCACAACAGTTTCAACACTCATAATAAATCAGCATATTAGAATGATTTCTGAAGGATCATGTGACACTGAAGACTGGAGTAATGATGTTGAAAATTCAGCACTGCGTCACAGAAATAAATTATATTTTCAAGTATATTAAAATAGGAAACCAATATTAGAAATTGCAATAAGATTTCACAATATTACTGTTTTTACTGTATTTTTGATCGAATAAATGATGATGAGCAGAAGAGACTCCCTTAAAAAACATTTAACATCTTACTGATCCCAAACTTTTGAGCGGCAGTGTATATATATCCTGTCCTTTATTTGCATGAACAAATACACTCACTTGGTGAAGTTGGCAAGGTTTTGTGTCACTTTGGCGATAAGCGTAAGTGTTCGGGCGGTGCGGTCATCTGGATATTCCTGCATGAGGCTGAAGAGTGAGGGTGACATGATGGCAGGACACAGGAAGCGCAGGAAAAGAGATGCGCTGATCAGGCGTTCGCTGATGTCCGGTCGTCCTCGGTTGCTGCACTCCTGCCTCCAGGATGCAAACACTTCCTTGAGCTCCCGAGGAAACACGCTGGAGTGGAAACATAACAAAAAGAATTGACTAGAAAGTATCAAAGCGAACACCACATTTTTATTACAGCTAAAAATATCAGTATACAGGTCTAGAACAACATGAGGGTGAGTAAATGATGACTTTAAACCAGTGAGCTGAAATCTTGTCTAGCACTGCTGAGTAACTGTTTAGTAACAAACGGGCCCAAAAACAACAACACTCCCACTCAGTTCTGCATTCCCACATCGAATCACAGTCCCCGTGTGCATTTAATTAAGTGTTAACAACACGGGACGACATCTTCTCCCACAACACTTTCACTGCTACACCCTTTAACCGTTACGCCCGCCTTCAATTTTCACATCACCGCCGTAAGGACGTCTCCTGCTGTGGCCTCTAGCTCACCACAATCTGCCATTTAAGTTGCTCTTTTTAAGACAGGGAGACATAAAAAATGGTGCATAACAAAACCCTGGCAGAGTTAGACACAACTTATCAAGATTCTGTTTAAAATACTCCTCAAAGGGAGAAAAATTACATTCCCCTGATAGAATATCTTGCACTAGGCCATTGCAGGAGGGAGTAATTTCATATCTCAGCATGCTTTTGCAGATATGTAGGTGATGATTGAGGAACAGCACAGTCTCTATGAGGACAGATGGAGACCTCTCACTTTTTATTAATCTTACTATGCCAGGCATCATGGGCTTTTTGGAGAAATTACAAAATTGCTAATTTGGGATCTGCCTAGAAATAATTGAAAAGCAGCCGAAAACCCTTTGTAAGTCATAATATTCTTGCATGTTTTCAGTAAGTATTTACATTTATGCATTTGATAGATGCTTATCATACAAAATGACTTACATTGCATTCAAGGAATATATATTTTATCAGTTCCTTGACTGCCTGAGATTCAAACAGTGCCTAAACAGTGCCTATTATTAATATTACTATATACAGGTCTGTCTATCTATCTTCATATATTACATATAATACACTATAAATTTTAATGTAATTTTTTGTTTAAATTTAATAATCATTTTAATATACAGTATGAATACATTTCTATTGTATATAAAATAAAGATTGTTTAAGAATATATCACTCACACACACACATATACATGCATATATATATACAGTGCCCTCCATAAGTATTGGAACAGTAAAGACAAAATTGCTTTCTCTGCTGTGGAGTCAAGACATTTGCAAATATGATTAAAAGATGAATATGAGACAAAACTACAGAATGTCACATTTTATTATTAGCCATTTCAACACACGTTTTACCAAATAAAAAGAACAGCACTTTTAGAGTTCATCCCACTATTTGATGTAAGCATAAGTATTGGAACAGTTGAATTTAAGGCAGATATAAAAGATTAAAAGCTATTATTTAGTTGCAGATCCCTTGCACACAATCACAGCAGTGAGTCTGCAACCCATAGACATCACCAGACTCTTGGTCTCATCCTTTGAAATACTTTTCCCACCCTTCAATGCAGCCAATTCCAACTGTTGCTTGTTTTCGGGGAGTTTCTGCCTTTACTCTCCTCTTCAGCTGGTGAAATTAATGTTCAATCGGATTTAAATCTGGAGATTGATTCGGGCAATCTAAGACTTTATATTTCTTTGCCCTGATAAACTCCTTGACTGAACTGGCAGGGTGTTTTGGGTCATTGTCCTGTTCCAATATGAAGTGCTTTCTAATGAGTTTGGTGTCATTTTCTTGAATATTGGTAGGCAAGATGGTTTTGTACCCTTCCAAATTCATTCTGCTACTGTCATCATACATTAAGTCATCATAAAAAATTGAGAGGGCCTGTTCCAGAAACAGCCATACATGTCCATGCCATGACACCACCTCCACCATGCTTTACAGATGAGGCTGTATGCTTAGGATCATTTGCAGTTCCCTTTTTTCTCCACACTTTTGCTTTCCAATCACTTAGATAAAGGTTAATCTTTGTCTCATTGGTCCATAAACTCAGTTCCAAAACTCTTCTGGCTCACCTTTGTGCTTTTTTGCAAACTCTAATCTTGCCTTTCTATTTTTGGTGCTGGTCAGAGGTTTGCATCTTGTGGTGTAGCATCTGTAATTCTGTGTCAAAGTCTCCTGAGGACAGTAGATTGTCAGAGCATCACCCCAGCTTTCTGGAAGTTGTTGGTGATTTTACAGACACATATTTTAGGGTTCATTTTCACCGCTTTTATGATTTGTCTGTCATCAACTACTGTTGTTTTCTCAGCCGATCAGGTCGTTGTTGGTTGCTGGTGTCGCTGGTGGTTTCCAAACTCTTGATTTCTCCATGCCCTTTGTTTTTCCTATAGTTCTAATTAACTTCCTCTTTTCTTTTAGCATCCAAATTGCTTGCTTTTCTTTCAGAGTCAGCTTCCTCGTCTTCATCCTGGTTTGTGTGTGTCATCATCGAATGCAAGACTTAGAATGCAGAAGCAATGGATATAACTGATAAGACACATTCCCTGCTTTTAATATCTGAAGAACTAATGCAACAGGACACAGCTGATCACTTAGAAAGTCCTGTGAGGCAACTGTTCCAATACTTATGCTCACATCAAATAGTGGGATGAACTCTAAAAGTGCTGTTCTTTTTATTTGGTAAAACATGTATGTGTCGAAAGACCTAATAATAAAATGTGACATTCTGTAGTTTTGTCTCATATTCATCTTTTAATCATATTTGCAAATGTCTTGACTCCACAATATATATATATACACACACATACAGGTGCATCTCAATAAATTATAATGTCGTGGAAAAGTTCATTTATTTCAGTAATTCAACTCAAATTGTGAAACTTGTGTATTAAATAAATTCAATGCACACAGACTGAAGTAGTTTAAGTCTTTGGTTCTTTTAATTGTGATGATTTTGGTTCACATTTAACAAAAACCCACCAATTCACTATCTCAACAAATTAGAATACTTCATAAGACCAATAAAAAAAACATTTTTAGTGACTTGTTGGCCTTCTGGAAAGTATGTTCATTTACTGTATATGTACTCAATACTTGGTAGGGGCTCCTTTTGCTTTAATTACTGCCTCAATTCGGCGTGGCATGGAGGTGATCAGTTTGTGGCACTGCTGAGGTGGTATGGAAGCCCAGGTTTCTTTGACAGTGGCCTTCAGCTCATCTGCATTTTTTGGTCTCTTGTTTCTCATTTTCCTCTTGACAATACCCCATAGATTCTCTATGGGGTTCAGGTCTGGTGAGTTTGCTGGCCAGTCAAGCACACCAACACCATGGTCATTTAACCAACTTTTGGTGCTTTTGGCAGTGTGGGCAGGTGCCAAATTCTGCTGGAAAATGAAATCAGCATCTTTAAAAAGCTAGTCAGCAGAAGGAAGCATGAAGTGCTCCAAAATTTCTTGGTAAACGGGTGCAGTGACTTTGGTTTTCAAAAAACACAATGGACCAACACCAGCAGATGACATTGCACCCCAAATCATCACAGACTGTGGAAACTTAACACTGGACTTCAAGCAACTTGGGCTATGAGCTTCTCCACTCTTCCTCCAGACTCTAGGACCTTGGTTTCCAAATGAAATACAAAACTTGCTCTCATCTGAAAAGAGGACTTTGGACCACTGGGCAACAGTCCAGTTCTTCTTCTCCTTAGCCCAGGTAAGACGCCTCTGACGTTGTCTGTGGTTCAGGAGTGGCTTAACAAGAGGAATACGACATCTGTAGCCAAATTCCTTGACACGTCTGTGTGTGGTGGCTCTTGATGCCTTGACCCCAGCCTCAGTCCATTCCTTGTGAAGTTCACCCAAATTCTTGAATCGATTTTGCTTGACAATCCTCATAAGGCTGCGGTTCTCTCGGTTGGTTGTGCATCTTTTTCTTCCACACTTTTCCTTCCACTCAACTTTCTGTTAACATGCTTGGATACAGCACTCTGTGAACAGCCAGCTTCTTTGGCAATGAATGTTTGTGGCTTACCCTCCTTGTGAAGGGTGTCAATGATTGTCTTCTGGACAACTGTCAGATCAGCAGTCTTCCCCATGATTGTGTAGCCTAGTGAACCAAACTGAGAGACCATTTTGAAGGCTCAGGAAACCTTTGCAGGTGTTTTGAGTTGATTAGCTGATTGGCATGTCACCATATTCTAATTTGTTGAGATAGTGAATTGGTGGGTTTTTGTTAAATGTGAGCCAAAATCATCACAATTAAAATAACCAAAGACTTAAACTACTTCAGTCTGTGTGCATTGAATTTATTTAATACACAAGTTTCACAATTTGAGTCGAATTACTGAAATAAATGAACTTTTCCACAACATTCAAATTTATTGAGATGCACCTGTATATAGTATATATATATATATATATATATATACAGTTTATATATATATATATATATATATATATATATATATATATACAGTTTATATATATATATATATATATATATATATATATATATATAGTTCAAATATCGCTGGAAACTTACTGATTCAAAAATTATAATTCAACTTTATTTGGAGTACTACATGTGCACAATGCACATTTCTAAATATTAAACCTAAAATGTGTTTTAACATCACTATAGCTGAGGATTGTATGATCTTTGAATAATATCGGTCTTTAAACGCAAGACATTTAAAGTGTACCTAAAGTATACTTGCAATAATTCCACTTTAGCAGAATCAAATATACTTCAGTATATCTTTAGTTGCACTTCAGCACTACTTCTGCACAATTAAAGTGCATTAAGTACAAAATTAGGTGTTCAAGTTTAGCAGACCTTAAGTATACCAGTTTAGTATACTAAAAGAACAATTGCAGGGTAATTTTATTAAATACATAAATATGTAAATGTATTTGTAGTATACTTAGCATGAAATAAATGTAATTCAAATTTCTGTATATTTATTTTTCTCTAGGGATGTTTCCAATAAAAAGAAAATTCCCATAAATCTGTCTAGGCCAGGCAGTTGGGATGAGCTGTGTGCATACGCTGATGGTGAATTTAATGGCATTACCAGTAAGAATTGATGATCTTGCAGAAAGCCAGCTCACAGCACATCTTGAGGTTGCTCTGGTGCTCATGCAGGTCACTGGAGGAGCACTTAGACGGATCTACCTCGCAGTTCTCGTCTGATTCATACAGGGCTTTGATAAACTCACCTGGGACGAAGAAAGTAAACAATGCAGAAAACCTCATTTAGCACAGACAGCCTGCAGCCTGCTGCAGTACTGTACTGCTGCTTATATGTTACAGTTGCACAAGTTCAACAAAGGAATTCTTATTATTAGGAATTAATATTACTTTTGCAAAAATATTTAAAAAATGTACTCATCAGATGAGATGCCTAATAAAAGCTGACTATTTTAGAGTTAAAAATAAACACCATCTTTGAAGAATTTGCAGTAAATGTTTATACACATTTCAATTACATCACTTGAATCAACTGAAAATTGAAAGAAAGATTTGGTTTAATTTCGTAAGGCACAAAAATGAATTGCAACATTTCGTAATATGAAACTATGCTATATGTAAACTGCATCACTTTCTCACAGACAAACTTTTGAAAGTATTTTCCCAGCATCAAACAAACTCTTTTGAGGGAAACCAAGCCTTAAGCTTTCCCTCCTCACTTGATTTTGCTCCCATAGTCGACTTGATATCTTAAATAATTGAACAGAACTTCAAAAACCCAGACTACACACACAAAAAAAGCAGTAAATTATTGATTATATATTCTCACAAGCATATTTGATGGTCTGCAGAAATTGTAAAGAAAGTATTGCACTGCTTTGATTTGAATGACAATTTTCACAGCGACGTATACACAAAGTCAGTATGTTTTTTTGTTTTTTTTTTTTACCTAAAGCATCCTGAAGGTACTTCTGTCCCACTAGTTTCAGGTACTCCTCTATAGCTTTAGTAGCCAGTGTGTTCTCACGGAATATGAGATGCTCATTGTCTCCGCACCGATCCACCTCAGACATCATCAGATCTGTCAGAAAGTCCTGAGGGAGACAAAACATTAAGAAGTCTTTATTGATGAGCAGAATTTCTAGAGATAGACTTTAACTGCTTGAAACCTTAGTTTAAATTATAAATGCTTTCCCTTGACTCTCATTTGTCAGATAACAAAGTTTCACCCAAACTCATTGGTTGAGCAAATGTTGCTGATTGGGATGCTTAGACAAATACATCAATGCTTTCATACCTTATCAGATAATTCAACTATGTTTAGAGTTGTTTTTGCATATAAAACTGACAAAAATGGCACACAAATCATGCTGGCTTTAGAACACACAATAAAACTCAAAGGAAAAGGCTGTGTTTGTGTCTACTGTGCAGCTTCTGGTCTGTTTCCTCCTTTCTTTCCTCATCTGCCCATCTTTGATCACTCTGTTTTTGAAGTCCCACATTTGATTCTGAACCATCCAGAACCTGGTGTCTGACTACATGACCTGGAACACAGCAAATGCATCTGATGGGCCGGATGCAGGGGTTTTTATTTGGAGTCCAGGAGACACACAGCAGCTCCAGTCAGAGCGTGTTTCAGATTGAGACGGTTATGGATATGCAGCAGGGGAGATGACTCATACGCAGTGATACCGTATTGATTGTGGGATAATGGACATTGTATAGTTCAGTGAGGTCTTGTAATATTCATTGCCTCACTTCCTGTTTTTCCTCTCTCATGATGCGTATCTCATGTCTCGGCTCTGCCTTCTCTGCATCTGTAATCGGTTTCTGCTAGCACATCAAGACCTCAGAAGCCCACAAGTAAATATGCTAATGATTTGTTCTCATGTGGCCCCCATGAGAGGTCTTTTAGTCTATAGGCTTAATTAACATTCAAAGTATAATTTACATACAGAGCTCAAAAATGTACAAAAAGTACGATAAAAGAAGACTTGTGCACTATACTTAAAAACTCGTAATACCATCTAATATCTTCAGATAATTATAATTGTTACTAGTTGAAAATTTTATATGATCAAGATCAAGTTTTAAGATTTCAGACCAATGCCTGATGGGATGATCTTAAGTGAATAACGACAGCATCTATGCACTTTTCCTTTTGCATGGAAATAAAAAAAAACACAGTCTGGAATGTAATGACAGGAAGTGTAATTTACTTAATTGCAATTCTAAGAAATTCAACAGGTAATGGCTTTATGGGAAATTAAGTATTTTCCCATAAATTTAATTATTCTGCCTGTCTGTCAGTAAAAACTATAAACCTTACAACTTTAAGACTTTTTCCCCCAAATTATTAATGAAAATCAGGTGGTGAGGGAAAAAATATTACAAGTCCAAAGAGTTCTGCTTTTTTTTTTTCAAATTAAATTAAAGTTATTAGGTTTATTATGTTATTAGGTTAGTTATTAGGTTATATTTAATTAAAGTTATTAGTCCTAGTAAAAAAGTAATATATATATAAAATACATTTATTTAATACTAATTATAGTTCAAATCTATTGACATATTTACTGACATATCGCTCAATACTTACTGATATAAATGTGCACAACGCACATTTCTTAATATTAAGCCTAAAATGTGTGTTAATGTCACTATTGATGAGGATTGTATGATCTTTGAATAATATCTGTCTTTAAATGCAAGATATTAAAAATCTACCTGAAGTATACTTGCAAAAGTTCCACTTTAGCACAATCAAATATACTACATATATATACTACATACTTCAGTATATCTTTAGTTGGACTACCTCCTCAAATTTAAAGTGCATTAAGTACAAAATTAGTTTATCCAATTTAGCAGACTCTGAGTATAACAGTTTAGTATACTAAAAGTACAATTGCAGGGTATTTTTATTAAGTACATAAATATGTAAATGTATTTGTAGTATACTTAGCATGAAATAAATGTATTTCAAATAAATTTTACTATATTTATTTTTCACTAGGGAGGTTTGTGAGTTTTAATTTATTTTAATCCAAATTCTAGTTTCAATTCAAATTTACCAATTTAAAAAATATGTGATTCATTTCAGAATGACATTAAAAATAAAATAAAAAAGACTAAAATTACATTTTTAATACATTTTTAATACAAAAACGCATTCTGCTAGTTATATCATTATACTGTATATTCATAATGTTGTATTTTTCACAATAATTACAAAATACAAAGAAACCATGAACAATATTAGTGGTAAAAAGGTGGTAAAGGTGGTGGTAAAAAAATAATAAAATTCTCTTTTTGTCCCCAAACAAGTCTAAGTCTCCAAAGAATGATTAGTAAATGATACCGCAGAATTGAATTGATGCTGTCAGATACTTAAAATTAGTTCAAACTGTATTATTTAAGAAGCATCAAATTGCTTCTGACCTGTATAAGCTCCACGTGTTTAGCATGGATTAAGAGACCAGTATGAGTTCCCATGCTGGTTTAGGATGCATATCGATGGCATACACCAGAACATATGATCCCACCAGCATCAAAAACACATTCTGGTCATAAGCTATGTAATGCGAGAGAGATGAAGGATCAATGTGGGTGGTGCTGTGCTACTGCTGTCAGCAGAATCTCCGTAAAGGACATGGGCGTGTGTGTGTGTCTACAGCTGGCCGTGATTTCTGCTGATGCCCTGGCGTTGGATCAATGATCTGCAGCAGATGCATGACTGTGTTTTGAGAGATGGTGTCTGAGTCATTATCGCACTCTACAAGCACCCTTCTGAAGATTCAGTCTCCTAAGCAGGTGTCCGCAACAATCTAAACAGTTGTCGACACATTACACTTACATAAGACAAGAACAAGACAGGATTTTCTGTGCTGCACAAAGCTCTCTCAGCCATCACCGGTGGGATCAGGTGATAAGGGCATATCTGAGCTGTTCCCTTCCCAGTCAGGCAGAGGTGCATTGTGGTTATGACACTGAGAGAATCAAATGAGACCCAGTTTCTCGAAAAGCTCTGCGTCTTTGGCAGGAGTCACAGCGCTAGGTATTCAATTAGGACACGAGAGCTTAACACAGTGAGCAGCACTCAGCGCCCGTTCCCTGATGAGACTTATCCGTAGTCTCACCACTAATCAGATGCCACCGAGCACAGCGCATTTTCTCCGGCATGCCTGTCACATCCCATCATGCCTGTCTGTAGCCTAGCACCACAATCAGCACACATCTGCAAAAGAAAAACTATAAGGGTTTTATGGAAAATTGAGTACTAGTGAAGCATTTACTGCATACTAGGCAGAATATACTGTCTATATTTTAAGCAAATAATACATGTGAAAATGCTTTAAGGTAGTGTGAGATATTGTTGTCACATGACCTTATTAGACTGCATGAGTGCCCAGCTAACGTCAGAAATATGGGTATTTGTAGCCCAGTTTTGTTAAAAAAATATCTTTGGCAGTTGAGAGGGAGATATTAAAAATTGTGGTTGATATTACTTCCAGTTCATTTGTCACACTGCAAGTCAAGCACACCGCATTGCAGGATACTATGCATAGTGTGATTTGCTATGTGCATAACGAATTTGGTAAAAATATAGTAGGTCATGCTTTTTCTGTGTATAAAATTCTCATAATGTGCACAGTATACACTACTGCTGAAAAGTTTGCTGCGGTTTTTTTTTCAGTTTTTGAAACAAGCTTCTTATGCTCAACAAGGTTGCATTTATTTTTATTCAGAGCTACAGTAAGAACAGTAATATTGCTAAATATTATTACAATTTAAAAGAACTGCTTTCTATTTTAATATATTTTATTATATAATATATATTTTATAATATATTTTATAATATATTTTAATTTATTCATCTGATGCAAAGCTGAATTTTGAGCATCCATTACATAATCCTTCAGAAATCATTCTTATATGCTGATTTGGGGCTCAAGAAATATTTCTTCTTATTATCAATGACTAAATCAGTTGTGCTGCATATATTTGTGGAAACTGTCATTTTTTCAGAACTCTTTGATGAATAGAAGGTTCAAAAGAAAAGCATTTATTTGAAATGGAAATCTTTTTTAAAATTAAAAATGTCTTAACTGTCACTTTTGATACACACACACACACACACACACACACACACACACACACATATATATATATATATATATATATGACCTGACACAACCTATTGTTGGTTTTGTTGTTTATTTTGCTCATTTAATTAAACCAAACCAATAAACTGAAATCTGTCGGTATCTTAAAATACTGTGAATTCAAATTGTTTTCATTGGCCATTCAGTCATTATGATACTTATCCATGTTTCCCATTTTTCCTGCTGTCCAATAGCCTGTGGAAGGGTTGTTAACGTCCTGTTTAAGCTTCATGCTTACAACGGTTTGAGGCAGGCATGAATAAGTAAGCAGTGGCTTGTTAAAATGGCATTGTGTGCCCTTAAGAGTCCGTTCATCCTCTGGGCGATCCACTAATGACCCCTATCCCACAGGCCCTGCCTCCCTAGTGCACAGCCATGCTGATAAATAATCTTTCAGACTCGCACATTACAGCTTAATTCTTCACTGTGCGTGATCACATGAACCCGTTTGACCCTCAAACCAACAGCTGAATTAATAAAAGCTGATTAGCATGAGGCCTGACACTTGGAATTTCCCTCGGGACAAACCCTGAGCAGATACTTTGGCTCTTTATGTGAGGTTAGAATCGTGAAACTCCCCCCACCGGCTCACACCCTCACAAAGCACGATCAATAGTTCCTGCACAAACAGACTGGATCTGTATCTGTGTATCACAAAGCTCAGATTTAAATAGTTGTGGATAAAAATAATTTATCCAATATATGTATATATATATATATATATATATATATATATATATATATATATACATATTATATATATATATATATATATATATATATATATATATATATATATGTATATATATATATATATATATATATATATGTGTGTGTGTGTGTGTGTGTGTGTGTGTGTGTGTGTGTGTCAATTTTGATCAATTTAAAGTCACCATGAAATCAAAACGGGCAATTCTTATTTGTTTAGGCCAGCAGGAAATTATATAAAATATAATTTAGAATATAATGAAATATAAAAGACATGAAAGACATGAACATATACATTTTTTTAAATATAATTATTAATGGTATATTTAAAAATAATATCTATTTAGGAGCTTTATATAAAACTGACAAGGAGCAATTAATAATTATAAAAAAACATAAAAAACAATTATGTTTTATGTTTTAAAAATAAGATATAAAAAGATTGGATATTTTAGATTTATTTATCGGCCTTTTTTAACTTTGGATAAAGCTATCGGTATAATCTAAATGAAAAAGTATCATGTAAAGAGATGAAATGAATATTGCTAATAATTTAAATGTTGATATACAGTATAAATTCAGTATATAATATATACACACTATATTATTCATATGCTGAATATATACCATAACTACTGCATATTTAAAAATGTAAATAATACCTATTTAGGAGCTTTATTGAAAATTGACATGGAAAAATAAAAAAATTATTAAAAACTAACATATGAAAACTTAATTATAGAAATATAAAAAAACATTACATTTTTTTATTTAATGACCCTGTTTATACACACACACACACACACACACACACACACACACACACACACACACACACACACACAGTATATACACAGTACGTAATACAGACACACCACATTGTATACATTATATATTGAATACCTACTGTATAAACGGTGCATTTAAAAATGTAAATAATAGGAGTTAATAGGATGTATCTAAAATCAACAAGGGGTAATAAATAAATATAAAAAATAACAATGGATATTTCATATCTATTTAATTCCCTTTGTATTTATAGTTGATAAAGCTCCTGAATAGGTATTATGTAAATAATACATATGTAATTCATATCTTAATATATACAGTATATAATATTGTATACATTCTATACTGAATACATACTGTGAATACATGCTGTATCTTTACCATTTACAGTTATGTGCATCAAAAGATTTTTGATACATTAACAAAGCTCAAATGCACAGCATCTCAAAACTACTTTACAAATTTGATGGCTAATTATTAGATCAATAAAGGTGAATGTCATACTATGCGACTACACATTATGGAGAGCTTATCATTCAACAATTCTGGCATGCAGCAATTCAATTTGAAGACAATTTTAAAACGAGATACCCTATGCAGACAGATATTATTTCAATCATGTGCTATCAGTACATAATCAGGCTAATCAGCCCTCATTATTGAAATCATGCAGGCCTGCAGACAAAGACAGGAAGCTGTGGAATGCAGAGACTAAGTCAATGCACTTTATTTACAGTAACCAGGCTTCAGCTAATGAAAGACAATGCATTGGCTGACCAGCTCTGGCCTCGTATAATGAGAGACAATGCAGTCCCTGACCAATTAACTCCTCTGTAATGAAAGACTGTGGCCTTATTGACTTCCAGTTCTGTTGTAATGACAGACCAGCCACTTTGTTGATTGTCTGAAAAATTACAAAATACTGTATGCATTCTGGCTTGAATGGCAAAATGTTGGAAAATAACAGCTATGGGCTACTGAAAAGGACAGAATCAATTTTTCATTCAACACAAAAGGCAAACAAAATACCAAATCTCATTCAAGCACGTCTAAACACAAGACACATTGTGCTTTGGGCTTGTATTGCTGCATTGCACAGACTCAAATTCCAAATAAGCTCAGAGTGGCACTTTACAATAATGCAATCGCATATTCTAGAGAACTGGATGGCAAATTGTTGTGCAGGTCCGTTATGATGCAACAATGGCTTGGCATCAGAGTGCTGCAGCAAAAAAGCAATCGCAAAACAACTCTCTCTAGCAGCATTTGATCAATAATGACAGATAAGTGACAAAGCGTCAGACGGCGCGCTTTTGTTTGTGATGTCATTTGATTCTAAGGCTGATTTATGGCGAGTATCAGAGCCATTCGTGCTCAAGTTAATGAGGGCAATCATAGTGCTCAGCACTTCCATGATTAAATGAAGGGAAGCAGGCCACGTCTCTATTGTTCTTCTTTATCACTGACGTTTTTCGCAGTTGGACATTTGATGGGTTTAGAGTAAGGCCTAGAACGTCCTGTTCTGTTTCTTTCGGCAACACTCACAACTAGGCAAATGCTTCGGTTCAGAAAAAACTCTTCAAAATAACTGTCACTGTCAGTCAGCTTTTTTATACTAAGACCTCAAAATCCAAAATAACTCAGAATGTAACATGGGAACTCAAAGTGGCACAATGATTGTTGAGTGTTTTATCTTGACAAAGATGTACAAATCGTCATGTCACTCTCGTTCGGTTGTCAGCAAACTGCATCTGTGAGAGTCTATAATTAAATAATCTTCCTAGAAATAACAAATGCAGTCAGGCAACACATTTACTTTTATAGTCAGCATGAAAAGGCCTTTGCACCTCATTTGACAGATGACTTCTGGAAACTATAGCGTTTTAGTGCCACGTTAAAAAATACTAAACAAATAAAATAAAAAATACGATAATAAAGTCAGAGTTACAACATTAAAGTCAATACAAGAATAATATATCATAAATAACAGATTACAGTTTTAATATTTTGAGAATAAAGTTAATATTTTGATTAATCATTGTTCCTTTACCTTCTATGAGAGATGTGGATGTGGATGTGTTAGTTAAATCTATTTTAGGATAGGATTTAACAATAAATAACTCTGAAATGGCAACCAGTGGTGCACTTTAATCTCATATTGCTATGAATTTATTCTCCTATTGATATGCCTTGTTCTGCTAATTTTGACTTTTTTCTCAAAATACTAGCAACTTACATTTGTTCATTTTTTTACACGGCACTAAAATGCTGATATATATTCTAAAAATGTATTAAACTAAAAAATTTTATATTCTTAGTATTTTTTTTTTTTACAAAAATTATACCTTTTAAATTATAAATATAACTTTTACTTTCAAAATTACACTACTCGCAAATAAGATTGTATGATTTGTGTATGAGTGTTGTATGATATATTTTATCTCATTTCTTACTGTACATATCATATTTGTTGTATATACTGTACAACAGTAGCCTGAAACTGTTATATTGTAATAATGTGAACTGATGAATCCTGTACAACAAGAGCAGGAATGTGCATTAGGAGAGAAAATGGGGTGAACTCTGATTTCATGTTTACTTTAAAGTGGCATAAAAGCATACAATGCAATCATCTTACCTTGGCCTTGCCTGTGCTTTGTAAGATATGGACAAGTGCACAAGCCATCTCCTCCTTGTTCTTCACACTTAGCGCTGGCTCCAGCAACGAGCACATTAGCATATAATTGTTAGTAATATATTCTGCAAACTCCTTGTACAGCTCCATGGGGAGGATGCTCATGCTCTGATATCGGGATTTCATTCGGACCATGGGTCCTGGACTCTTTCCTTTATTGGGATTCGGCGTGCTCACGGAATACCATTTTTCCACAAACTGCCGCCCGGTGACTGCCGCTATAGGGATATTGACCAGGCCCACGTAGTTATTTTTGTCCTTCTTTTTCTTTTTGTCTGTTTCTTTGTAAAGATGCACGGTGATGCTCTTAACTGAGGGCAGGTTGTTGAACTCAAAGTGTTCGCCCCAGAAAACATTGTCCGTTTTGAGTTTGCAGGTAGTCCGTGCATATAACGTGTCATCCAGACAAAGTTCACAGAAGTATTTTTTCTTTGCCGGCAAGTCCTTGGCTTCGATAATCCAACATTTCAGCATGTTTTCCACCCGACGGGTGTTATCCTGCGGAATATAAAAAAACGAAAACACTGCATTTTACAGTGACCTCTGTAAACTGCAGAAAGGAATTAGATAACCTCCTGTGTACTTTAACAAGTTAAGCCGAGTTAATGCAGAGAAGTCGATCAGAAACAGTCAATATGTGAGACAGGATATATGAAAAAGTATCAGGCTGACTGGCTTAAACCTCATCTCGTCTAGAATTACCCAGGATTCAGATGAATCATCCAGTTTACCTTGTTGGGATGCACAGCACGTCTCAAATTCTCCATCCATTTGTCTCTCTCGGCAGCCGACCGACATGAGAAGCATTTGCTTCCTGTTGAAGTAGTTACCTGCAATTACAGATTACAATTATCAGATTTACAGATAAGTGCATTAAGGGAGCTAGAAAGGACTGAAATGCAGATCGGGAGATGGTGGATGTGAGCAAAGAGATCCACTGAACGCTACAGCACTCAATCAATGAAGCGTTTCCCAGGAGTGGAGAGCAATTACATTTGGAGGAAGAATAAAACTCTCAAATAGCCCTATCAGACAGAATGCACTTAGATCTAACATATTTGCAGGATCACATATCAGAGAGTTGAGATACATGCATAGGCCTTTTACAAATATTCTTTCATATCCAAAATTTATCCTGAAAAGACCATCTGCTCACAGTCACACAATCCAGGTGACAACAAAAGTACTGGACCACGTTTGAATACAGAGGGGTGAATTCACTTCACTTCAGTTGCGAGACTTTTGCATGCTGTGTTTCAGAACAAAAACAGCTCTAATTTGAAAACCGATACAGTTTAACCAGGCGTTATCTGCGGTGATGTAATGCTGCTTCTACTTTGTATTTAAATTATACTTGAAATAAACATTTAAAATATGTAATTAGAAAAATTAAGAAGTAAATATTAAATAAAAAATAAGTAATTGCAATTAAATTAGAATGTAAAATATTTTTAAATAATTAATTGTGAAATATAATACAAATAAAATACATTTAAATGAAGAATTTAAATAGATTATATTTAAACTGAAATAAATATTTAAAATAAATAAAGTAACAAATATTAAACAAAAATAAATAATTATAAAATATTTAAATTTAAATAATATTTGAAATATAGATATTTTAAATAAGTAGATGGCAAAATGTAATCAAATTTAAAATAAAACTAAGAATGAACAAAATTAGCTACAAAATAGCTACATTATATTTAAAATATTTAAAATAAGCAATTGTAAACATTTACAATGTAATGGCAAAACATTCTTTTAAACTCAAAAATGTCATATTTTATGTAAATTAGGCTTATTTTAAAAAGTCAGTTCATCCTTCCACCTCAGAAATTTAATGTACCCTACTAAATGCAATTCAATTTCCATATAATTCTGAATGTTATAATTCTAGTTTACATGATAAATGATGGAATAAATAGAGCAAACAGAGCATAATCCATAATGGACCTCTAACTGACCCCTGCAGAACTCCTACTAACTGTGAGTGTCTCATTCTTTCCAGCTGGCGTCTGCTGCAGTGTAACAGTCATCGACTCCATGTGAATTGGCCTCTCAGAACTCACCTCACAGAGCACAGAGAGAATCAGAGGAGATGTTCAGACAGATGGGACAGGCTCTTTTGCACCCTTTGGGCAGGAGATGCAAAGAGACAGGAAGGCCCTTCTGGTATTAAGATATGCATGCAGATGCCTGATTTAAGTATCATACTACCTAACTGAGATTAATTCAAAAATCCTTTTCAAAAACAATTGTTTTTGTGCAAACAAAAACACTGCTCTAAATAAATTATATTATATTATTATGTAATATAATATATTATTGTATTTTTTATTTACATAAACATTCCTCTGTAAGCAATTTTAATGTACAATAGTTAGCTAATTGTAATCTAAAACAGCAGCACGACTCTAGTTTAACGACTTCAAATTATGCTTAGCTTGCTGCTTGGCAAGCTGAAGTTTCAAAGCAGCTTCCCAGAACTACTTTTAATCGTATTTTTGTGCTTTTTGGAGTTCCACAGAAGAAAGAAAGGTTTACAAGTACAGTACATTAGAGTGAGTAACTACACAAAATATAAAGACGTGTGTGTGTGTGTGTGTGTTTTATATATATATATATATATATATATATATATATATATATAAAACGTATAAAATAAAATGTCTATATAGATAAAGATATATTTTTTTTCTTGCTTTTTAAGGTGAATAACTATTCTTTAAGGAAACCTGCATACCGATGCCTGATCAAAGTTTACTTTGTCTGCACCCTCTGACCTTGTAATTATATAAGCGTCTGTTTTAAGTGAGCCTTCTCTGCAGCACACATGAAAAGCATCCAGTAACATGACCCGTGGCCCCTCAATGACTTAACTGCAGAACAGCTAGATAGCGCTGCTATTTTCTGCAAACTATTTGATCTTGGCTAATGGCCTTGATGAAGTTTTAATGGGCCTTTGCTGCGTACTATTTTGAGACTTGTCGGACATTAAAAGTCCTTTTGGCAATTAATTCAGAGCTGTGACTTCAACAGGGCACTGAGGTCAGCCGACTCACCTCAAAGCAGAAATCCTGTCCCAGGATGCTGCTGTGCACAGGTTTGATGAGCACTTCCTCCTCCATACTGAGATCTAGAGCTTCTACTGCACTGCTGGGGCTGAGCAACGACTCGTGAGACCGCGATTCCTTCAGCCTCGGCATCAGATGGGATCTACTACTGGAGTGAAATAGAAAGAGAGGAACACATGCATCAGAGTCAAACAGGCATTTGTAATTTATTAGAAGTGAGATGCGATGCGAACCGGAACTATCGGAATACGCTGGCGTGCTGCTGTGAGCACAGCACGAGCTGCTGACTTCTCACCACCTGACTAGTCAGCGTTTCTGCTGCAATGCATACAAAATCCGAAGCTTCCAGGCACCGTCATGACATATCTTACGAAGATCAGAGGGGCGGCAGCCTGGGAAATGATGAGGCCGTGAGGCATTTCCACAAAGTTGTAATGAGGCATCAAAAAGCAGCTTTGCCTAATTGGAAGGGAGGTGTGTCTTACATAGGAAGTGGAAAACAAAGTTTGCCCTCCAGGTGGTTGACGAGTACTGACTAGTACGGTCACAAAAATGAAAAGGAAGAAACACTCATACACACAAACACACACACACAAAGTAAAAGGTGAGAAGGAAGTGTTTACAGGAAGTGTGACTTGTCTTCTCCATGTTCCTTTAGGAAAGAAAATGTTGCTAATTTCTTAATTGCTCCTCCTAGACAATGATGAGATTAGGAAAGAGCAAATGGAGCAAATGAAGTGTGCTGTTTGGGTTTCCTGAGAAAAATCATTTCAAATATGAGAAAAATAAGAAAAGTATCTCTTCTCTGAAGTTTTAGATATCTCAACAATGCCTAAAACTGTGCTCTAAATTGCTAAGATATCAAAATGCGCAATCAAATGTTCATTTCAACATGAACTTCAATATACCACTTTAAAATCTTAAAAAAAGAAAAACTCTTCTGAGCTCTACTTTCAACGTTAATTTTGTAGCTTACAATATTTCTACAAATGTCTCATTATAGTCTATATTTATTTCTCCTAAGAAATATTATGACACATCTGAGACAAAGCTATGAAACATAACTCAGGTATGAAAAAAAAAAATTAAATATACTTCTTGGTATATAATAAAATACAAAACAGAAAAACAAATGACTAAAAACTAAAATTATTTTGAATGTCGCAAAGAAATTTAGACATCACAACTTTTTAAATGAACAGTATGAAAAATGGATATTCATTCTGAGATTTACGACTGCACTTAACAATGTTATTAAATTATTCAAATGAGCGATAAATGATGGCCAAGATAATATAAATATAAAAATAAGGATAATGAGCAGGATAATTTTCAAATCGCATATGAATATTCATTGATATGATGCCAAATAAATAAATAATACAGACTGATAACTGATATAGTATCAATATATTTTGTATTTACTACTGCATAAATCAGGACCAGGATTGCTCTCTTCTGCACTCTCGAGAGGTGCGGGGCTTTATCTATTATTGCGACACCCTCATGCTGTATGTCACTGAAGTTATAGCATCCAAAAATCTCATCCTGCCAGTCCTGCAAATTACTATACAGTACAACCCAGAAAGAAAAAAAAAAAATGTGCAACCAAATTTATTTTCGTATGAGTCCTTAAATATTGAGTTGAGGTAACTCCCTTGGAAAGTCTCAAGAAAGTTACAGGCCCATTTCGCTATCCTGGTCCATGAAAGTCAGAATGGGATTTAAAAGAACACAAGAAATACAGATATTTTTCTGAAATTCCACTAGTTTCATAAGTATGCACAGGGTATCAGTCAAAGGCTATAAAAAACTCTTCTCAGTCAAATCTCACAGGACGATGACCATATTACCCTCCTGAGGTCCTGCATACCACAGTTCATCTGTTCATTTTTCCTGACATGTAATAGATAAAATCAAGCCAGTGCTTCTCAGGTCCTGAGTGCGTTTAAATGATTGACGAATGACAGACTGCAGGCTGATAATAAAACTCATGTAACGTTCCTCCAGTAACTCTGCCAGTGGTGTCAGCGAATCCACATATGACCTGAGGCGAACATATGTTTGCTCCAAACATTGACCAAAATGACAAGGAAACTTGCTTTATGCATTTAGAGAATGGCCGATAAGGGCAACAGGAATGGAAAAAGACATGCTTCATAACAGAAAATGATAAAGATGCTTTATAATATTTTAATACTAAATTTTATGATATACATAACTTATGTTAGTTACATATATCTATATTTCTATAATTATACAAGTATAAATTATTTTTTTAATATATACATATATATTATATATATAGATAGAGAGAGAGAGAGAGAGAGAGAGAGAGAGACTCAAATATATACACTAAAAATCATCAAATGTGCAATTTGTAAACAATTGCTTGGCCTTTCTCCATTTTAATTTACAGTATTGGGACTACAGCAGAGGAAATCTACGTGACCAGCACACTTCAATATAGGGGTGGGCGATATGGCAAAAATATTACATCACTTTTTTTTTTTTCAGGAAAATCACGATTCATGATTTTATCATTATTCTTTGTCATGTTGATTTTACTATTTTGCAAGTTGTCTGAGCAGTACAGCCAAACTACTTTCTCTATTTTAAAAACTGAATGAATGAATGAATGAATGAATGAACGGTTGCTGGTCCCCAGTTTTTTGTTTCCTAAGTCAATGGGGACTGTTTGGTTACCCACATTCTTTAAAATATCTTCTTTTGTGTTCAGCACAAGAAAGAAATTAATACAGGTTTGGGACAACATGAGAGTGAGTAAATAATGATAAAAAATAAATCAAAAATAAAAAATTTAACAAAATTAAATTTTTTGGCTGAACTATCCCTTTAATGATAAGCGGCAGCATGTTCAGTACTATTAGTCTGCTGTCACTTTAAGACTTGCACGCATCTAATATACAGATACGCAGCCATTTTTCTCTCAACTGTTTACTTTCACTTTAGACATAACCAACTGTGTTTATATACAAACTTTGTGTGTTTTTGCCAGTATTAGCGCAATCCGACACAAAAGATAGCATAGTCCAGTAATCAGGCGCTGTTTGACAGGCTTTTTAGTGTGTGCCTGCTTCAGGTGTACGCGCTCAGAAAAAGCGCATGTCAGAACAGCACACGAATGAAATATTTCACCGGCAAGACTTTAAAGCACATGCAAATAATGAACTTTTTTGATTGCGAAGTGCAGTTTCCTGTGAGTGTAACTCTACCACTTAGTTAACATTTCATTTGAATCTATGACATGTTGTTCTTGTGATATTTGTTCAAAAGCAGATCGTGGACACATTTTAATCTTCCAGGATCAAAAATCGTAATATTTCACACCCCTACATCAATGCATGCAGTTGTGTTAACCGCTAATCCACATCTCTGAACAAGAAGGCAGAAATGTTATCCAAATATTCTTTCTGAAAAAAATAAGCACTGAAAATCATCTATTAGTAGACAAAACACGGCATTCGTAGCATTAAATAATGCAAAGGTCAAGTACACAACTGCATGGGCACAAGCTTGTTCTATTTGTGCATGCATGGGCTCCACTGATCAGAGAAGGCTGGTGATGACTCATGGGAAATGTGAACCCATGGAGCTGAGATTTACACAGGTCGAGTTTGCAAAAAGAAACTTCTAAATATGTTTTCTTATCAGTTTAAAATGCGTAAAAGTGTATAATGACAAACTCTCTTTGCATCTTGGGTTTTTTGTACTTATTTTAAGAAAACAATGACATTTGCATACAGTTTATACAAATTTAAACAATAATAATAAAATAATTGTAAAATGTAAAATTAAAGATGTAAAACAAATATATAATGCTAAACAGAACCTCAGTTGTGGACCCCGTTGAAAGTGGAACTGTTTTTAGTAATGCTGTACATAGTAAATGTTTATATTAAAATGCTTTATCAATCTTTCTATTCACATCAGCGTCAAAAACTACAATAACTGCTTAGGTATTCAGACATCAAAGCTCCATTCTGGGTGGCTATTACAAAAAAAGGAAAACATTTTGGCAAGGCAACAACAAACTCAATTGCAGGTTACCGAAAAACAGTCAAACATCCAGCTAATCTGTTAATCCCGTCAAACCCAGTGTCAATAACAAGACTTTTCACTAGAACCGTAGCCATCAAGATGAGAAAAACAGGAAGAAGCAACATTTCCCAAACTTACTTTTTACTATTCTGATTCAGCATGGTCCCAGTGTGAAACAAAACAAGTCCAGAGGCTGCAAGAGAAGTGAGCCAGTGTAGTGATTATCCTTGATTTTCCTGCAAGATATCAGACGCAAGGGTTGGAAACCGTGTTCACTATACAGCGCTCTGCCTAAAACATTTAGAGCGAGGGAGTGCCTTAGTCTCCAAGCACCCTAGGGAATAATCTGTTGGATCTTGAACACACCCAAATCCATTTTCAAGGATTTCTATTTAAAAAAATGCTGCTCTTGCTATCAGAGCAGGGATTTACAGATCGTTGCTGCAGTTCTTGTTGGGTTTACATGGAATGTTATGCTTTAAAAAGATGATTCTACTAAAGAAGAATATTTTTTAAGGAATTGCATAATTAAAGGTTATAAAACCGTAAGCATCCAGCAGTTAAAAGTCTATGTATCACTGCACTACAAAGCTTTAAAAAATAATGGTAACACTAAATAGGCAATTATTAAAAAAGCACTTCTACATTACGGCAAGCAAAACGGTTTCTCTTTAAGTACATCTTCATGAGCCAATAATAAGCGAGGAAGAATAGACAGCAGCAGATTGTGGACTCCGCAGACCTCGCATGCTGTAATTAAATTCATGTTGTGGAGTGCAGCCTGCCGTCTGGTCTAAGTTTGTGTCCTATATCTGTGGTTGACTGTGTACGGTGTACTCCGCCTCCAACGGTTCCCACACTCCCCGACAGGAAGCAGTCCTCCCTCGAGATCTCTGCTCCAAATAGGAAATGACTGCCAAGGAAACCAGCAATACAAGCAAGATTTTTAAAGAGAATGACAATGGCTCAGTGAACCTGGCATACGGTGCTGTTTAATGGAAAGTCAAACTTGGCCTGTAGTGCAACTGGGAAATACATACAATACAACTACAGCAATGTTTTACAAGGGTGTAAAGTACTTGAGTAACTCTTCTGCATTTTTGAAAGCCTTTTTATTGATGCATCCTCTAGCAAGAACAGTAAAGTGACAGATATTGCTACAAAAAAGTTGTATTTTAAAAAATGCTGTTCATTTGAACTTTATATTTATCAAAGAATTAATGATAATAAGAAATGTATCTTGAGCAGCAAATCGGCATATTAGAATGATTTCCGAATGATCATGTGACACTTAAGATTGGAGTAATGGCTGCTAAAAAATTCAGCTTGTTCATAGGAATACATTTTATTCTAAAATACATCAAAACAGAAAAAAGTTATTTTAAATTGTAATAATATTTTGCAATATTACTGTTTTTATTGTATTTTGATCAAATGAATACATCAGTGCAGAGTACTTCTTAAAAACATTAAAAAGTGAACCTGAACTTTTAAACAGTAGTGTGTGTGTGTGTGTGTGTGTGTGCACATGCTATAGGCTATATATACTGTATATACTGTAGGCTTAGACTGATTATGAACAAGCTACATTTAAGAGAATTTCACAAGCCAAGATTTCAAAAGCTAAAAATGTATATTATTTATTTGCTTTTAAATACTAAAGCCATTTTTACTTGCACTCAAATATGATTTTGGCTACATACTTGGAGTAAAAAACATGACAAAATGTCAAAACTATCCATTATCCCTTAAGGGCAATATGAATACACAAGATACACGAGAACTAGATCAGTCAGCTCATGTAACACATCCCACTAAATCTCTCATTTTATAATCAGAAAAACATTTGGGAGCTCCGTGAACAATGTAATTATTTAGCATCCCATAATACCCTGGTACACAGCTTATTACTGCATTTCAACAGCTGTGTTTGAGTTCACAGATGAATAGTTACATAATCTCAGCACTATCGATGAGGTCACTGCTAAAACCCACAAGAATCTTTCCAAAGAAGCTTATTTGGGTGATTCTTGGGGCATGGAATACAAATTAGTTTTTTTTCTTTTTTTTTTTTTTTTGGAGAAAGTAGGAGAAAAATAAAACAAAAGTTATGGATGCATAATGGAACTCACTTTTAAATGCACATTCTTAAATCAGTACTGGTGACATTAAATTAGACAATAAACTGTTGATGTTTACCGTGCATTGACTAACAAGCTTATAACATGGCATAACACGGTTCAAAACTGACCATTTCTAAGAACTGACAGCCAAATAACAATTTATTTAGGTCAACATAAAGAGCTGTGAAAGCCTATTAAATGCATCTGCCTATGCTTGACATGTCAACTTCTACCCAATTTTACCAGCCCACAACCAGCAAGGCTTTTGAACTGCCAGGAATTACTGAAGCTCTGAAATGGTTGTGTAGATAGAGGCAGTTAAAATGGAAAGATATTTCTGCGCTAACCTTGGCGAGCCTTAAACTGCTATGTGACAAGGTTTTTGAAATCATCATGAATTTTGAGGGCCCTTAAAAATCCTTCACACAACTAGTGATAATGGCTTAGATTGGCTTGGACAGAATGAGTCAGACGCAAACACTCACACAAATGCCAAACCTTGCTTCTAACCGAGTAATTAACAGATACCTAAAAATTAAAAAAAAAAATCTAAAACATGAATATTCATTTTGTCCTCAGCATAGCACATTCACACTGCACCTGCCTGGTGAAAAAAGCATTTTGAAAACATGTTTTTCAAAGTAAACAATGGTTATAATAAAAAAAATGTGACTTTAAAAAACGTTGTTAAATTTGATTATTATCTTCAATTTTGTACAGGATATTGTACATGAAAATGTAAAATTGATCATTTTAATTGATGGTTTCAACTATATTTCAACTATACACACACACACACACACACACACACACATACACACACACACATATATATATATATATATATATATATATATAGTCATGGCCAAAAATATCGGCACCCTTGGTAAATATGATCATAGAAGGCTGTGAAAATTAATCTGCATTGTTATCTGCATTCTTACTGCTTTTATTTAAAAAATTCACAAAAATCTAACCTTTCACTGGATAATAAGAATTTAAAATGGGGGGAAATATCATTATGAAATAAATGTTTTTCTCTAATACATGTTGGACACAATTATTGGTACCCCTAGAAATTCTTATGAGTAAAATATCTCTGAAGTATATTCCCATTCATATTCACAATTTTGAGCACTCCAGGGTGATTATGAACATGAAATTATCCAGCCATGGCTTCCTGTTTCACAGAAATATAAATAGGAAGGAAAACAAAGGCCAAATTCCCTTAATCATCCATCACAATGAGAAAAACTAAAGAATATATTTCTGATGTGCAGCAAAAGATAATTGAGCTTCACAAATTAGTGAAGTGGCTTTAAGAAAAGAGCTAGAGCAGTGAAAATTCCCATTTCCACCATCAGGGCAATAATTAAGAATTTCCAATCAACATAAAATGTTACGAAACTGTCTGGAAGAGGACGTGTGTCTATATCGTCCTAATGCAGGGTGAGAAGGAGAGTTTGAGTGGCTAAAGATTCTCCAAGGACCACAGCTGGAGAATTGCAGAAAATAGTTGAGTCTCGGGGTCAAACAGCACCTACATCACCACATGTTGTTTGGGAGGGTTTCAAGAAAAATTCTCCTAGCTCAACTCCAGCACATTCAGTTATCAGACACGAATGGAACTTCAAATGGGACTGGCTTCTATGGTCAGATGAAACTAAAAATGAGCTTTTTAGCAGCAAACACTCAAGATTCTATCAAATACCAACAGATAAAAAAATCAATAAGTGACTGACTCTGTTAGAAATCTTATACTGGGATCTTCCAACCGTACAATAATCCAAACACAAACCTCAAAAACAACACGAAAATGGGTCACTGAGCATAAAATCAAGCTTCTGCTATGGCCATTCCAGTCCTCTGACCTGAACCCTATAGAAAAAGAGTGGGTGAACTGAAGAGAAGAAGCACCAACATAGAGCTGGGAATCTAAAGGGTCTGGAGTGATTCTGGATGAAGGAATGGTCTCTGATCTCTTGTCAGGTGTTCTCTAACCTCATCAGGCATTATAGGAGAAAATTTAGAGCTGTTAAACTGGCAAATGGAGGTTTCAAAAAGTACTGAATAAAAGGGTGCCGTTAATTGTGGCCAATGTGTATTAGAGGAAAACATTTATTTCATAATGAAATTTCCCCCCATTTTAAATTCTTATTATCCAATGAAAGGTTAGATTTTTGTGAATTTTTTAAATAAAAGATCAAAAGGATTAACAATGCAGATTAATTTTCACAGCCTTCTTTGATCATATTTACCAAGGGTGCCGATATTTTTGGCCATGACTGTATATATATATATATATATATATACACACACACACACACACACACACACACACACACACACACACACACATATATATATATATATATATATATATACACACACACACACACACACAGTATATTACTGTATACACAAATTCTTTTACTAAATGAGTGTCCATTAACAATCAATCATCGCACACCTGCAGGCAATAGATAGGTTCGTAGGAGAAAAAGAGACCAAAAAAGGTCAAAAACCAAAAAACAAAAGAAAATCAAGCACACTACAAATACTTTTTTTTGGATACTTTTGCAAGTATTGGTAGTATGCAGGATTTTCTTTTGTTTAATTACTAAATGAGTGTCAGCCATTTAAATTGATTTCCTCTAATTAACAAAAACACTTGACTATTTATTATTTACCGTACATGTCTCATACGATTAAGATTTATATGTTATGTGTCCAAAAGCATGTAGAATGAGAACACATCATAGTGTGAATTAATTCATTTTGTTTGCCAATAAACATTTAATCACGCAATAACATAAAGCAAAGTACTCATAATTTATAATAAATACTACACATATTCATAACATACTCTAAGTCTTCACCATGGAGCTTCTCAAGCAAATATTTAGCACTTTCTTGTGCTAAATAACACAGTCGTGTAAATACACACCTACAGATGCACTAAATCAAATATCAAACGTATACAACACTCTCAAAAACAAAGGTTCTTTAATGGCATCTATGGTTCCATAAAGAACCTTTAACATTCATAGAACCATTACATTCCCCAAAAGGTTCTTAACAGTAGAAAAAGGTTCTTTAGATTTTAAAATGTTCTTCACACTAAGAAAAAATGTGCAATTTAAGAATTGTTCACTGAAAGTTTCTTTGGAAAACCAAAACTGTGAAAACCTTTATTTTTAAGAATGAATTATAAATTGCAAAAATCTTCATTCTCTCATAGCATCTCTTCAAACATTGATTATCAGATCCGCCCATTCCACATAGAGAACGTTGGGATGTCAAACAGCACATGTCGCCACCCAGTAACAGGGTGGAATAATGGATCTCATAATATCAATTCACAACCTGACAGTGCCATTAAATGAAAAAATGTTACCAAAAGCAATCATGAAGACCTCTAGCCTCCACCTGACACGGCGTGTATTCCTCACCCAGCGTGCGTTTTTGTACATCTGGTCCCACACAAAGGACAGAACGGGGAAGCTGCGCGGAGTTAAAAGCCCTGTTCCGTTCATAGGAATTGAACACCTCAGTTCCCGGCCACAATCCCTGCTGACCGCAGCAGCGCTCTGTTTACCATCGATTAATGCCCTGATAATGCCCACAAAGGCTGGGAGATCACTGTGACTCGTCCCTCATCTCTCTCTCGCCTGCTTTCATTCTTTCAGCATGGAAGCTCTGTAATGAGATGCCATTCAAGCACAATGCAGCGCTCCCGTAACGCACTCCATCTGCTAAGATCTGGATCTACAGTGCGCCTGTCAAAACCACAGGGATTCTGGGACGAAATACTCACCAGGCATGCTGTCACGATCCCCGGTCCCCTGGCGATGAAGACGAGGATGAGGAAGGCTGCTCACAGCTCCATTTTGCTACCTCTGCTGTGGCTCGGAGCCACTGGGAACAGCGGACACACACAGCCCCACTCGCAGCGGCTCTCACACACACACACACGCACACACACACAATTGCACGGCCCCGCCTCTCTCTCTCCTCTCTCGTCTCGCTCCGGCCTCCTTGTTTTAACTGTCACACTCTCATAGAAGAGCTGCTGTAAACCTCCCACTCATATTTAAAGTGGGCCACAGACCGTGGGCTGCACCGATCCTTCTCTCGCTCTCTCTCGTTGTGTTGGCTGGACTGCTGCTGTGTGGAACGGAAGCAGGCTGAACAGTGTGAGCTGGCCCTGCCCCCTTCCCTCTGTGAGCATGTGTGTGTGTGTGTGTGTGTATGTGTGTGGCCTTTGTCCTGTGGCTTTTGTGATATACTGGCCTCTTCCCTGCACTGGGGAAATCTACATCCAAAGTAAAGACAATATCTCCCAGCATGCATGTTTGCTGGAGGTAAATGGCTGTTTCGAAGCGTGGGTGGGTGTATGTATGCTCAGTAAACCTTGACCTGAGTAGTGCATACTTAAAAACAATTACAGCATGCTTGGTTATTACACCATTGCTCATGCTTAAGGTTTTTTTGGTCTGCAAGCCATTTGTTAGATTTTAAAACTGTGGTGACCCCACACCCACATCTAGAAAAAAGAATTGGATATCATAGACAAATTATGCACTTTTTATTATTTATTATATTATTATATAATATTATTATATTTACATATTTCACGATTTAGTCAGTTTCATTATTACCAACTCTGTCTTGCTCATGCACCATGAACTCTGTGTTTTCAGATGTGCCATGTTACAAACGCCTTTGGAGGCAAGACACCCCACACGAATAAGGTAAAAAAAAAAAAAAAAAAAATAAATAAATAAAACATTAAAGAAAAAAACCTTATATATCTTCATACTTCCTCAGTTGATTAATTACATTAGGAATTGCAAACCTTTTTTGTATTCCTGAAATGTGTTTAAATATGCATGAGGCATTATCTAATTAAATATCTAATTAAATATGCATATTCACATAAATCTTGAACAAAATATTATTGATATGAGTCAAAGTTTATAAAGAGAGGATTTTGGTTATGTCTTTTTTAGTGCGCTTTAAAGACATGTATTGTAGATGAAATCTACAGACAAATAGATAAAGTGCAATAAACACTCAAACGTTAATTTTAGATGTTTTTTTCTTTCCACTAGTCTGAAACAACACTTTAAGCAAAGGCAATAAGCTCAATCTCAAAACTGACCAGAAAGTGAAAAAAACAATGCCTGTAGTGGTAGAGAAAAAAAAAAAAAAATCTGTCATGACAACTTTCTGACAATTTAGCATGGTAATATAGGCTACAGGGCAATGATGAAGTGTTTGGTCTTGGCAGAATAGATCTGCTATGCTGCTGCTGCGGCTGAACAGGTACTGAGACTTGTTACTGCCAATACATCCACAGACATGCTGCTTTGAGCATCTAAGGAATACTGCTGCTGCACATATAACATATATGACCCCATATATAACATACTTGAATCACCTCGTAGAAGATCTATACAGGTGGAGCTGGGGAAGATGAAGGGTTTCTGAAGTGCGCTCCAACCACTACAGCAAGCACTAGTCAAGTATTTGAATGTTGAGCGGCAGTTCATTGGCTGCAGATGTGAAAAGCTTGAAACTATTCTTGAAATTATTACTAACTACAACTTGAAATTATTCATTGAATTTGTTGTGTGAACATGTCCTGGTTTTAATAACCATAAAATAATCATTTATGAGATCTCAGGCTCAGTGTTCATCCCACACAAATTTTGTATTACATTAGAAAATGTAGTTTAAGCCATAATATGATGAACAACAAGAGGAGGAAGAGACCCCGGCCTGCAGCACGTCACTTAAAACGATTAATATGATGAGCTTACAATGGCTGATTGAATTTAAGCATTACTGATCCAGATAAGTAAGAAAAAGAAGATTAATCAGCAATATACATATAGTAAAGTTCAATAAAGTATATGTGTGTATATAATAATATGTTAATAATATAATAATTATTAGGCTTTTCGAGTCCACTGTACATTTGTAAAATACATACAGTATGGTATGTACAACTTACACAAAGCAATAGGTAAAATCAGTACACTTAAACTGCTTACAATATCACATCTCACTCATTGTGCTGTAAATGTGTGCTTTGCATAACATGGCATCTGGCTTTTATCATATTTCCCATGGAGATACAAAAAAAAAAAAAAAAACAGGCCTATTTTATCATCATCTATTGACTCGAGTGTTGAATAGACTGTAACATCTGAATGTCTATTCAGATGTAAAGGCTTGCATCCATTAAACATGTTAATGAATGCAAGTCAATGAATGCGTTGTATTATTGCAACTTCAAGGTCTGCTCTTTAGCTGAACATCTCGAGTTTAAGCACCAAAAAAAATCATCTGAGTGGTTCATCAGTGTTCTCACTAAGGCATTAAAAAGCTTTCTGGCTTTTCTGGGTGGAGAACCCAAAGTGGGTTCCATGTCCTTCAGGGCTGAAACAATGAGGTCATGCCTTTGTTACACGCTGGAGACAGAAGTGTGATGTGACAGAGTCCTCGAGAGTGGGCGTAGGGCGCTGGCTATAGACACGCTCAGGAATACAATTCATCGGGTGACACAATATCCCAAAGATATGCAGTATAACAGAGGCAGCATGGGAGAGAGAGGAGTTTCCTCTCACCAGCTCGGCTCTCCTCCAAACTCAACCTTTAACATAACGTATCGAATGCGTGCGAGTCACTCGGCAGACAAATTAATGACATATGCTCTCGCTATTCTCCACCACGCACAGCTTTCCCCTACAGCAAGCCTGTGATTCATTTTCCAGTGTCATTCTCTTGCTTTACGCCTGTGTAGGTGTGTGTGTGAGCAAGCTAAGAGCAATTACTTGTCATCTTGCAGCTTCACCTAATGGTCCCGCACCTGTCTTATGGAGCTGTGGAAGTCTTTTAATATTAATTCGTATTCCTCAGAAAGGATTCCTCATATATAAGCTCCCTGGGGCATTTAAGCAGAATGAAGATTGCAATAACAGGGCCTGACTTCCCGGCTGGCCTCTTGGATTGTCAACAGACTGAGAATAATTATGAATGCAATGATGCAGATGTGGCTAGCTGCCTCTCATATCTGTCATGTAGCTGCTCTGCTAGCTATCATTATAAACGGTAAAGAAACTCTCAGCAGATCTGCTGAATGTCTGAATGCATGTTCTGTGAATAGAAATGGGTAATGACGGTTAACGCACGCAGGACAATTTGAAAGAAAAGTTACAATTCTGTCATCATTTATTCACCCTCATGCCATTCCAAACCCATGATTTTCTTCCCTCCTTGGAGAACAAAAGGAGAAATATGACAAAACATGACAACGAACATGACAACAACACTATAAAAGTGGTCCGTACAAGCCATGTGCTATATTCCAAACCTGACATGTTATGTCTAAGGTTGTCGTATTTGAAAGGAAGCAGAGTTTTTAGTGAACATCAACTTAAATTTAGGTCTAGCTGTCCAAAAAACAAAAACAAAAACAAACAAACAAAAAAAAAAGCAATGGCTTCAGAAGACTTGGACGATAGTGATGTTATGTTTATGTTATTTTGCTATATATATTATGTTATGTTTATGTTATTTATTGAAATGCATTTGCATTTCATTGCTCTTTTGTTGATTTTGTTTGCTTCCATTGTCCTCATTTGGAAGTCACTCTGGATAAAAGTGTCTGCTAAATGCCTAAATAATTTTGGACCCCTTGCACTTTAAATATAGGGCTGGATGATTTATTAATTGTGATTCTGATAAAAAGTGTGACTGAAAATTAAAATTAAAAGCTCCAGGTTTGCTGTACTTGTTTGTAGGAATGCACAATTAGGCCATTTTACTGATGTTAATATACTATAAAACAGTAACATTTCTTATTTTGTTTAATATTTGTATTTATCATTAATAATAATAACAATAATAGTTGAATATTATTATTATTAAATAAAATATTAAAGAAAATAAGAAATATTTATATTGTAATACTTCACTGTAAAATTTGAAAATTATATAAAATGATTCTTCATTTTCAACATTAAACCATCAAGCTTTTTATTTTATTTTTTATTAGCTTTTTAAAACTTATGTTGACAACAGCTGGTTTAAAAGGGCTACTTATATAAGTAAAGTATTAACAAAAGTATAAAAGATGGTTGCTGTAATTTGCACATTATAAGCGACCTGAATGCAGAGATTAATTTATATGTAGCAGCATTTACTGAAAATGTGCCACTCAGAGACACAGAAAATACAGGATCATGAAATGTTTATGTGTAAAACAAAAAACACAGTGCCGTGCTTCACTCTGAAACAAGCGGTTATATTTTGATTAAAGCAGACAATACTTTATTTTGTGTTCCACAGAAGAAACAAATCGTTGTAATAATGTTAATTCCTTTTATAATCTCAGGCTGCAGCAGAACGCAGGAAGTCCCTTCACTCTGTTAGCTCAGTCGGCGACCTCTAACATTCCCCTCAGTGTTGTTAACATTCTCCTCCTGTCTCTTCCGGCTCCATTAGCTACAACTACAGACCACTGAACACGCGCAGAACCATAAAACCACCCCCCTATTTCCCTTTTCACAATTTGTTGCCTTACAGGCTGGAATTATGACGCATCATATTGACCTAGTTTTCCAGTAACTATGCTAACTACCCGCCAAGACAACATAACTGCAAAACGTGTTAATTGCAGAGGTGCTGGATGACATTGTTACAGGTTTATTTCAGTCACGGTTGCCTCAGAGCCTGCTCTCGCAAAGGGTCATGCGGTATCCGTCAATTCGAAACGCTGCACTCGCCGTGACAGCTCGAACGTGACCTCAAAAGGTACAGACACCGATGATGTGCATTCATTAATGTGTATGTAACGAGAGAAAAGCGCAACGGCTTATTGAATTGTACTTAATATTTATCTTTGTTACTATGGCAACTCTAGAGGGTAAGATTAGCTTTTGTACCCAGCGACTGACTGCTTTCATAACTGGTGCAATTTCGTCTGCAATTTCCTTCTATAGACTGCAAGTTGTTGACACAAATTACCTTGTCATTAAATGATGATGATTGCTAAGATGTTTTGAGGGACAACAACACAAAATTACATATACACTCTACACGGTAGTGAGCATCTCAATAAGACCTTATAATAAACAAAGTGTCACAAATGAAAGCCTAACTCGCAAGGGTATAAGAAACTGTTTCAAATGCAAAAGAAAGCTGTGACAAAGGAGACAAAAAACCTGTCTTAGAGTCTCAACGAGAGTGAACCGCACTAAGCCCTGTGAAGAAATGCCAATTTTGTGTGCATATGCATGTGTGGACATTTAAAAAACTGAAGTGGGGTAGATAGAATATAAAAACCACTGCAGTGGTCACGCAGAACTGCTGCTTGAAAGATTACTGCATATTAGAGCAAAGGCTTATCTGATAATTTGATTTGTCATTGATCCTTGAACTCCAGTGAATCTGCCAGTCACAGTTACACACTTAGGCCCGTTTCACACAGCTCTTGTAACTGGCACGTAATAGACATTAAGCACAACTGCAGGTTTGTGTTGTGCTTTGTGCTTCTGTTGCGTAAATAGGTCTAAACTGAAAATAACATTAATTTTGAATATTTGCCTCTAATGAAGGCCATAAATTATAAAATGGTTATCAGGAGTGAGCTACTGATAATTATGCTATAACTTGACTGTAACAAAATTTACTTCACTTGAAAAAGACAATCAAATTTACATCCAAATAGTAATTAATTTGCACAGAAATGTGTAGATAAAGTATTCACCTATTGTTTGAATAAAAAAATACATACACACGCACAAGAAAAATGTACTGGTAATTTTCTACCAGGACATTATTCAGTAATTTTACAGACATTTCCATTAACTCTAAAACACAACGCAATGAAGTGCAAAATTCAAAATACAGGTAAAACACCTGTAAAAGATAAATACAGTACATTGCTTCTTATTAATACAGTACATTGTGCCCTATTTTTACTGATTTATTTTTACAGTGTAGTTTGCTTGATTATTTTTTTATTGCTTCATAGCGAAATTAGATTAAATAAAAACAATAAGAGAATAGAGAACAATATATATCTATAGTTTATGTGCTTAGTTTGAATTCTGTAATCTGTTAATATGGGCAGCGAAATTAACATGTGCAGCTTACAAATTGTATAAATCAGCTTTAGTGTGCATTAACTACCACTCTATAACTAGATATTTATATTCAACTGCTCATTTACTCCCTGAATTTCGGTCAAAAAAGTAGAAAATCTACTAACTTGATTGAGAATTTCCGGCTCACATAGGTTTGTTTTTGATTTGCCTTTATATGGTCTGCCATACCTCGTGTAATATATTCCAGGCAATTATGAAGCATGAGTGATCTGTATGGTACAGACGTTTGGAAAATTCCAGAAGCTGATGAGCTGTCGGGGCGGGATATGCGGGACGCTGACAGGCCGTGAGTGACGGTGGTGTAATGACTGGCCTCATCTCAACCACTGTACAATGCACAGAAAAATCAGGTGACAGAATGACAGCTGCGTTCAAGCTGTTCCTCTCTCTGCTATCCTCCTGGATTTGAGTGTGAATTAGAAAGACATCTCTTCCTAGAGTAAATCAATTTGCTCAGGTCATGGTCGTTGCAAAAAGCCCCATTACTAGAGCTAAACAGCATTCTCTGCTGTCAAAACGACAGTGCAAAGTTAAGCCATCTTTTAAAATGTAAATTGCAATCCATCTATTCAGTTTTATCCTCAATTGCACCATCACTCTTTTGCAAACTCTATTTTGTATAAAGCAGTGCAAGAAATAGCAGAATTATTCTGCAATTCCTAATTTAATTCACTACTTTTGTTGGCTCAATCCAAAAGTTTGCTTTCACTGTTTCTGTCTCACAATTTAGACAATGAACAAATTGCAAGATGCTGGTTAAATACCTCTGAAATACATATATGTTAAATAGGCATTGTATATAAAACTCATTGCTTTAGTTTGCTTTAAGCTGATGATGTAACTACTTTAAAATAATTAAAAGAATGTTCCAGCTTCAAACTATAAGCTTAATTCACAGTATCTCTGCTATGCTGTCATTTACCAATGAAATGATTTTGATCTGTCCCTCAGCTTGTAAAAAAGGATGTCTACCCAGACAATGAAAGTCTATGGAGCAAGACGGAGTTTAAAAGCGGAAATATGAAGCTCATATTTTTCTTAATGCCCACCTATTAATTCTTATATAGAAAGGTATGTGTGATTTGACCTGTAAAGTTATTAAATTATCTTTTAGTTATGTGTTACTGACAAAGGAACTCCAAGATTGTATTTAACTTTACACAGACATCCACTTATAGCTAAATTAAAAAGCCCAAAAATCTAAAACAAAAAGTTTTAAAGTCTCACATACAGCTTGGATGTGTTTGATTCAAAAGAGTGACTTATTCATGAATCAGACTACACTTAACTTGCTGAATGCATTTGATTCACTAAAAAGAACTGGCTCATAAGAGTAATTTGTTTGTGAACCGGACTACACTTGATTGCTGCATGTGCTTGATTTGATAAAAAGAATGACTCAGAAGAGTCATTTGTTCATGTCCGTTCATGAAGTCATTTATACTGTTGAAACTGCATGCAAACACACATATTTTAATGTTTGCCCTGGTCTAACGCCAGTGATGAGTCAAAATGATTTCCTAAGATAATCAACAGCATGTCAGAGATACTGTCAATACAGCTTAACTTGAATTGACTTCAGAACATTGCTTTAACAATACCTGAGCATTTATATTTATACTGTGTTGAATTTAAATTCAGAAGTCATTCAGCTGGAAGTTGTTTTATCAAGAAGGTTATTCTGTCCTTTGGCTCAAGCATTACTTCACATCATAACAATGGGATTCAGTGATTCCTCCAAATAAAGATCTCTGGGATAGAGAGTTCACCGTCCTTGTCTGTGAAGATGTCAAACACAGCCCTGCTTACAAGAATTTCATTACTATACATCATTCACAGGCCCAATTTATAATGTACCATGTCAAGCATTCAAAATGAGAGTGAAATGAAGACAAGGAGGGAAATGTTGCCAAAAAAGAGTGTCATTGAACCACTGGGTCAAAAAGAAAGCTTTATGTAACTGTATTGATGGTAACGCGTTGTTATCAAGGCCTTTGGTGTGATAAAAAAAAATTCCTTTAATATTTAGTGATATAAATTAGGCTGACAGAGATAAATGTATATATCTATTTTAAATAATTTTAAAATAAAATAGTTTAGGCACTATAAATGTACTGTATCTGAAAATTAATTTTGAGATTTGCTAAAGCTGAAAATAGGTCACCAATACTGACCAATATAGTAAAGAAAAAAAAAAAAACTTTTTCCTGTTCTGAACTGTTCCTTTACCGTTGAAACCCGCTGATCTCCTATTAAAACGATGTAATAAACTGTTATATGAAAGGTAGTACTGGACTCAACAGCACTAAATAATAGAGATTTCAAAGAGTTAAGAGAAAGAAAATGGAAGCTCAATTTTGGATGTGATCATAAAAAATCTTGAGAAAGAGATGCAGCTGGTAAGATTACTATTAACAAAACATGCACAGTCCTTAGAAACCGCAGAATATGTAACAGGTTTTATGACCACATAAAAGCTACATGAAGCGCTAAGCATCAATTTCCATAGGATTACCATGGTAAATAAGCCGCAAAGCTTTCTCAGTTTGCCATTAAAAGCAGACCTTGAGAGATAAAACCGTTGTTTCATGAAAAGAAAAAGAAAAACATATCCATCAATAACCAGTGAAAGTCCTTGGCCAATCATAGAAATGCTCTGAATGTACATGACAGTCATATTCATAGCTGATATTTGAGGTTTCCAGAGGGTCAAAAGCATAAATATGGTGCAGGTTTTAGTGGGGTAGAGACTGCAGAAAGTAATAAAAATAAAAAATAGGTGGGGGGATAGAAAGCCTGTCAGATAGATGGAGTACCGTTGGGGAAGACAGGGTGAGATGGAGACAAAACCAGAGGGATAGACGGACTGAAGGAAGCGAGGACGTGCCGCTCTGCCGTGGGTGTCTCTTTGTGAGGAATGCAGGTTTGAATTTAATGAGGCTAATCCATTATGGGCAGACCGCCACAGCCCTCACATCACACATGTCTTCAAACCAAACCCAACCACCACCCCGTACCCGCTCGCTGCACCCCTCCCCCATCTCCTGGGACACCACATACTGGAGGACCGTGGTTTCCAGTGTGCCTTTAATCAATATCAGTCAATAGTGACAACTTGCGCATGTATTATTTAAGAGGTTGGTTTTTTTATAAAGAGGTGCATAAGTTCCCTTACAAAGATGAACGGGAGACCAGGGAGTGTTCTCAAAAACAATTCTCAAAACTAAAATTTTATATCATTATATTTTTGCAATAAATGTTGTAATTTTATACAGTTATGAATTATAATACCTGTAGGTCAAAACAATAGTTTAATATAATAATTTAATAATCTACACTTGACCCTCTAACACTAACACTCTCTATTCTATTTCTATTCTGTCTACTTGTTTTCTTTTATTTATTATATAAAAACTTGACCCTCTTAACATTCTATATTCAAATCTTTGTAGCCAAGATTTTAGGTTTATGAAAATAAAGAATTTACTTATTTCTCAGAAACATTCACTGAAGTAGAAAGTATGACAACCGGCCCCTATTGGAACACACGACTGCTAGTTTAGCTTTCTGCAGACTCAATACATTGCTCACATACATCTTTAAGACATCTATTCAAAGTCTGTTTTCATCTGGAATGTGAAATTTTTAGAGTGTTTTCATCTTCAGTGCATTACTATAATTTTCCTGATGGGTGTCAGAATAGCTTTCAACAGATGTTTTTGTGACACTTCTGATCTCAAATCATTTTAAAGATGTTTATCAGATTTTTGTACACAAATATAGTGCTTAAAATACACATAATGCTTTCCAAGCGATTCTCTTTCATATATCTCTGTATGCATGTATGCTTAACAGGATATTTTAGATTTCACACATCGATGGCAACCACGAGACGATCTGCGGTGAAATTCACAGGTCACTAAATAAACAAAATAACATAACAGCTTCTGATTACGCCATTCGTCTAGGGAAGAAAGACAAAGACCCCCCACACACACATACACAAACACAGAAAGAAATGAAGACAGTAATCTGTGGCGTAGGGTGCACACTACAACACTGGCACGCCCTGGGCGAGCATGTCTCTTGGTATTAGCGCAGTGCAGTAAGGCCATGCATTCTCTCTATTACACGACTCCCAGGCTTGTAATTAAGTGGGACATAGCAAAACAGCCGGCAGCATGAAGGGAGGCTGACCTGGAAACCATGCTGTGACCAACGGATGATGCAAGAGACTCTTAAAAAACACAAACAAACAAAAAAACACAAGAACATGATGCTTCAGTAATTGGTTTCAAGCAGCATGTCTTTAGATTTAAAACAATGGATTATGCAGCAATAACTCTAATAAATGTACAGAAGTGTGAGCCAAAGGTGAAGAAGATGGCCTTTGCCGAATGAAAACACACTTTGAATGGCCCTATCCATCACCCTGCCGAGACGACGCCACCTCCTTTATTTCTTGTTCAATTACATGAGGATGAAGAGATCTCACTGCCATTATTGTTCAGATAATGGTTGTTGGGAGAAAGAGGTAAAATCAATAGTTAAAGCCCAATGTCCTTTTCAAAGGCTGCAATGTACAGGGATCTCCTAAGGCTCAATGTCATGTTAAAGTCTTTTGTTTTGTCTTTTAGTGACTGTTTGATTTCTCCTCTTGGATTAGCAAGTGACAATATCATATATTATATGATATATAATTACATAATGCATTAAAATGGTTAGAAATGTCACAATTTGATTCATATATTTTTATAACTGAATATACATTAAGTACTGATCTGTTAAACAATGTTATTCAAAATTTTGGGGTAAGATTTTTCTCATGTTTTTGAAAGAAGCGTCTTATGCTCACCAAGGCTGCATGTATTTTATCAACAATACAGTAAAAAACAAAAATATTGTGAAATATTATTACAATTTAAAATAACTCTTTTATATCTGAATAAATTTAAAATGTATTTTTTTCCTGCATGTCTAAGTTGAATTTTCAGCACACATTTCTCCAGTCTTTAGTATCACATGATCCTTCAGATGTTTCCTTATAAAAAAACATTTGATGCATTTTTATTTTTGCTGAATAAAAGTTAAGAAAAAAATCTCACTGTATTTTTTTATATATCATACATTATTTATATAAATTCACCCGGTGACACTAGTGGCGCATAAATTACATACTTCACCTTATGTTAAGTAAATTATATAAGTTATTATAAAGTACTCCCCAAAATAATTAACTATATTTTTGCCCTTCCACTATAAAAGCAAATCAACTTCCCTTTCATATCACTTCCAGTTCATATGTTAATTCTATCAATAAAAAGCAGTGGCCAGTTAGAAGCTTTAAAAACTTATTCTTCACGCAAAAAGGACACCAGATATCTAAATGGAAGCTTTTATAGAGTTAAAAGGTAAAGAGGGAAAATATGCACTATAGCAGAGTCCAGAACAGATCAACACTGCTCAAGACAGAGTCCTTTGCAAGCAGAACGAGACTAAAAATCCAGCGTAACAACTGAATCCAATATCATGTCATTTTACCAACTTAAGGCTTAATCTGTGAAAACAGATCATTAAGCAGATCAACTCTGTAATTTCTGAACCACTATAAACACAAAACTAATCAAAAATACTCTAAGAAACCCCTTAAGACCCACTCCTCTCTGTTATTAGACACATTAAAGGGCAGTCCTTCCCCAAACTCACACTATTGGTTGACACATTAAATAAATCAGTGACCGCTTTGATGTTTATAGCCAACATATAGAATGCACACTTTAGTGTAGTCCATCAAGGAAAAATTATGCAAATTTAATGAGAAAAAAAATACAAAATGTGCCACAACAATTTATTAAAAAAAAAAGAGTGCTACAAAAACAAAAATCAAAGTCAACATGAAATACAATTTGCAGACTAATTGTACTTTTTTAACTGAGACTCAAAAAGAGAAAAAGCGAAAAAAGAGAAAATTGTTGACTAAAAATTATTAAGACTAAAAATTAATTTGAATGATTTGTGCACAAAAAGACTAGGAAAGCAAATTAAAACTGAAAGTCAAGAAAATAAATCTAATTTCATGAAATATTAGGTTATGAGATGGTAGAAAATACTGCAGAGGTGACAGACCCTGTCTGAACTATGCAACAATGACTCAGACTTTGCAACCGTCAGGTCCAGGCAGGCAGAACAGGCACGTCTGGAGGAAATGACCCTTAACTCACTGTGACTGGCAGAACCCAGCCAGGTACAGAGGCTGCCACAGCATCCGTAAAGCAGTATGTGTGTGTCACATCCAGCTCACACACCTTGGTGCCGTGAAGCTGATGCTCTCCCTCCCAGGATAATATGCTGCTCTAATGAGGCATAAAATCTCTGGACAAGCAAGGCCATTTCTGCCTGCTAACACCACAGCAACACAGAAGCACAAGGTTGATGGTGAGCTGTGAAGAAATCTTTGGCGTGGTTGCTATGATATCCGCAGTCCTTTAGAGTGACTCGACAAATTCCCATGTAAGAGACGGTGCTCTCGAGATTCTCTTTTGGGTAAATGAGAATACTTTCCCTAACAGATGGAGAATAAAGGAAGTCGAGATGCATCTTAGATAAATATAGATATAGTTCGCTCAGAAATGAACATTCTGTGAAATGAACATCACATCATTTCAAACCTGTAAGAGATTTTTCTTCTGTAAAGTCACATTTTTGCAGAATAGTCCATTCATAATAAAAGTAAATGGAACCATAAAATGCACCATAAAAGTATCGCAAAAGTGTCTAATGACTAATGGCACCACATTTGATTTCAGAGCTACAATGAAGTGGAAAATTATCAGCCAAGAGCATCTTAAATTTCACAGAGCTATCGCATGGCTTCGGAAGATTTGTAATATAGCTGCATGAGTCATATGGACTTTTTAATAACACTTTTATGGTACTTTTCTGTCAGTTTTTGGCACTTGACATGCCCAGTCCCCATTTACTTTTTATTACTTGGAAAAGAGCAGCCAGGACGTTCACCATAAGGGTTTGGAATGAGATGAGGATGAGTAGGCTAAATAATAAATGAAATGTTTGCCATTTTGACACATTTGTTGAAAGGTACAGCAGGGTGATGACAGGAAATAATGGTTTGACTAACAGAAGCCGAATTCAATCTCACAACGCTAACCGTCAGGTCAAAGATGAACAGAGGTTGCTCTTTTATAGCTCAAATCTCAGATTAATGCTTAATTTAACTACCAACTTTCTCGCAGAAGATTCTCCTAAAGTTTCCTAATGGATAAATAAAAAAGAGACAATTGATGACATACAATAAAAATATAAAGCAATACATGTGAATTGAATGCCTTGAGAATTTGAGAAATATTTGAGTTCACAAAAAGATCTCAGACTTTTGATTACAGATTTTGGTATCTTTGCAAATCTGAACATAGTTTTAGATCTCAAACTAGGGCAAACAAATGCAAGGAAAATCACAAAAAAAGAATCTGAGAAGCACTGAGTCCTCAGCAAGCCTCCATTTGTGGTTAATTTAACCTATTTTCACAAAGGAAAAAAATGTTTGGGTTTGTAAAGAAGTGAGGTTGACAGATATTGCTTAGATTTCCACAGTGGCAAAGTTAGTGGCCAGTCCTTTTGAATAACAGACTCAAATGCAGTCGCAATATTATCTAAACTCTGTTCGCTTCTGTGTGTATTCCTACAAGCTCGTATACAAGCAGCGCACACTGACCTGAGGCTGGGAAACAAACTGCTGTGTGTAGGTCACTGTATTGAAGTCACATCAAAACAACATATGGACCCAGCATCCCGAAGCCAGATATTTCTTCTCTTGACAACCTGAACGACACGCAGGGAGCCGAATATTTCACAAGCATCTCTCGCAAATTAGACTGAGGCCAGACCATTTATCCTGCAAGTAATCCAATTCATTCCTTACTCTGTGATCCCTATTCATTGGGGAGAAAGATGACTCAGACATTTTAGCACTGCAATAAGTGACTCTAAACAATCCTAATAGAGATGAATAGAGAGGCTAAATGTTCTGAGAATTTTGTGATGAATGTTGTAGGAGATACGGAAAGCTGTGAATCGAGGCATTGCGCTGTGTAAAACCGACAAGGGGAGATCTGTTAATCAACTTGACGGCACAAAATCTACATTTTTATGTACTTTACAATCACGCAGTGATGCACTGTAAACAGCACATCATAAAGAACGTGATGACAGCTGTCAGTATAATGGTGGATTCAGGTGTTGGATGAATAAAAAATAATAAGGCAACAAACAGGAAGCCATTAGAGACTCTAAACTGCAATGCAAACCTAAACGGTTCCACCTTACCTGTCATTCTCCGTGCTCTTGAAGCCCGGTAAGATGTTCCTGAAGCTGCTGTGGCGGTCGAGCTTCGGCTGGCTTTTGGTGCGTTTGATGGAACCCTTCAGTCTGCGGCTCAGGAAGCCCTGGACAGGAAGTCAGAGGAAAGGACTGGATTACACTCAGAGATACATTAACCACTGGAGCAGATGCATATGAAAACCAGCGCTTGGCTTTTTCCCTTCTATTTGTTCTTTCCTCTCATCTGTAGCGTTTGGTTGCCCCATCCATAGCTGCGCGATTGGTGCGGCACACACATCTGCTCGCAGCGCTGGGCTGAGGAGCTTCACTGATGTGATACTCCCCTCAAAGCCGCTGTTACCATGGAAACTGTTGGCTGGCATGGAAAAGGGGGGAAAAATACTGGTGCACTGCAAGTTCATAGGGGGAGAGCTGAGCTGGTGCTTTTCAGACGCTCTACAGATTAGGACAAGATTAAAAGGACTTGAATTATTCCTGAAAATTCAAAGTCTGTCTGAGTGGGATGCTTGAAACACTGAGAAAGGGGAAAAAACATGCATTTCACAGGCATGTAGATGTAATTAATGGGTGGGAAATGTGAATCGAGGCCTCATGCATGAAGTGAATGAATGGCTGATTGATCTTAATATGCCACTTTGTGCCTGTTGTTCATTCATTTTTTATGAATTCAGTTATTATTTTGTCTTGTGGAGTATATATAAATATCTGTTATGTGAAATAGCTTATTCAGGAGAGTACTAAATAAAAATAACATGCAATTTTCATGATCCCCCTTATTTAGATAAAATTATTGACATATTTGCATATTTATATATATATATATATATATATATATATATATATATATATATATATATATATATATAAATGTGACACTGGACCACAAAACCAGTCTTAAGTCGCTGGGGTATATTTGTAGCAATAGCCAAAAATACATTGAATTGGTCAAAATTATCTATTTTTCTTTTATGCCAAAAATCATTAGGATATTAAGTAGAGATCATGTTCCATGAAGATATTTTGCAAATTTCCTACCGTAAATATATTAAAACATAATTTTTGATTAGTAATATGCATTGCTAAGAACTTCATATGGACAACTTTAAAGGCAATTTTCTCAGTATTTAGATTTTTTTTGTACCCTCAGATTCCAGATACTCAAATAGTTGTATCTCGGTCAAATATTGTCCTATCCTAACAAACCACACATCAATGGAAAGCTTATTATTCAGCTTTCAGTGACAATAAATCTCAATTTCGAAAAATTTACCCTTATGACTGGTTTTGTGGTTATATATATATATATATATATATATATAATATGCAACATTTATTTATTTAATACATATTTACTATTTATAAAAAAATATATATTATCTATCCATCCATCTTCATCTTAAAGACTTAATGATAAGTTGTAGTTTGCTCATCTGAAATGTTGTCAGAAATCTGATTATTTGCTTGAAACTGCAACTTTATTTACTAACTATATTGCACTTCATTGTTCCTTAATTTGCTAATAAATCTTGTTGTCCTCATCATATTCCTATTGGGTTACAAGTGAGGCAACAAAATGGATCTGGGACAAAGGTTAGTCCCATGTGGCCTCTTATACTAGAGTGAAACAATCCCAAATTGCATCGTGTTACCCTTCCGCTTCGTGTCCATAGTTGCAGATGACCAATCTGCAGATATTTTCAATGGCTAGTGCTGATGCTAAAATCTAGAGAACCTATATAATGCCAAATTTATAATATATTTTATAATTATAAATTTATCTTATGATATGTAAATATAAACATGTCTTCATCCATTGAGATATCAGAGAGATCTTTAAAAAATTACATTTATCTCCTAAAGCCCGTTCACACCAAGAACAATAACTATAAAGATAAATCCAAATTTCTGTCATGAAACTCTAGATGGCACAGTCCGATATGCCTAACCCAATCTGACATAATAACATCATCACATGGCGCAGCTGATTGGTTCTTTTTGTATCAGCAGCCAATGAGCTTGGCTCGTGCTTGCTGTAGCAGTTGCAGTGCGCTTCAGAAACGCTACACCTTCCCCAGCTCCACCTGTATAGATCTGCTACGGGGTGATTCATGTATGCTATATATGGGGGTTATTTCATATATGTTATATGTGCTCACAGCAGCATGTTGTGGATGTATTGGCAGTAACAAGTCTCGGTACTTTCTCTGTCGCAGCAGCAGCAGCGCAGCAGATCTACTCCGGTAAGACCAAACACATAAATATTGTCATGTACATTACCATGCTAAACCCTCCGAGAGCTGTCATGAACAATAAAGATAACTATATTAGCGTCCACACCAGCATACAATATTGTTTGTTTATTCTAAACGCACGCACGTCTGGCAATTTAAATTCTCAAGTTCATTATAGCAGAACTGATTCTGATTGGGTGTCAAATATTTTTATCCTTCATCAGCTGGATAAAATCATTCTGAAAGTCATTCCAACGATATCGTTTCTCTGTGCCTTTATCGTTACAGCTGTGGTGTGGACTCTGCTTTTCTTTAATATTGAGAATGACTTTTATAACTATATCTTTATCGTTATCTTTATAGTTATCGGCCTTGGTGTAAACAGGCCTTTGGTCAGCTGATGGTTTAATGATGCTGATCATATCAAAATGGCCAAGTACTGGCTAGTATAGATGTACTTTATCTGGAAAGTGAAGATGATAAAAGAGTTTGGTTTGGGTCAGCTTTAAGACATCTTATCAAAACAACTTCATAGAATATTTTCCCCCTTGGGTGTAATCTAAATTTTTTAGCTCTTTGTTATTTTCGGGCCATCTTTCACATGAAATTTGCCATTTGCCAAACTTCCAAATGGAATTATTCATCGAGCCTGTCAGTGTGAAGGAAGAGCGCTGTTTGATGATGCTGTTGTTTGGAGGAGACATACAACTGGAGGCTGCAGCCGCAGTCTGGATCAATGACAACACAGTCTGAAGAGCTCAACTCAAGCTGTGTAGTAACTCTGCATCTTTCAAATTTAAACAATACGCCAAGTTGCATTTAAGGCCAATGCATCACATGCATTTCTTTACATAGAATTTTGTTCACTAAATGTTTCTGCAATTCTAAAGACAGAAGTGCATCTAAATTATTGTTTTCTACAGAACTGTTTCATGCCCTCCGAAGGCCAGATGTTAATTTAGTAACTGCTCAGCATATTAGAATGATTTCTGTAGGATCGTGTGACACTGCAGACTGGAGTAATGGCAGGATAACACCCTATTCTTGACCAAACATATGCGGTTATGTTGGCATCATGTCTCAGTAATAAGCTCTGTCAGCTGTCAAAATGCTGAAGGTCTGCAGATTCCTTCATGTCTATTGTGTGCATGTACTGAATTCCTGTAATGCTTAGCTGCTGAGCCTGCATTCCCAACCTCCTCTCATCTCCCCCACTTCTCCCCCTTCTCCTGTAATCTTTATGCTTGGCCTCTCTCTGCCCTCTTGTGTCCATGCCTGTGAGTTTGTGTCTGACAGCTTTAATTGTGCTGACAATCCCAGACATGGCGTGAAACATTTGGAGGCCGAAAAACGTAGATTTGAAGGCCCTGTCTGGATTTGTATAACCTGGCCCTTACATTGTAGGACAGCAGAAGGCTAAGCCCCGTCCTGACCCGCACACGGCACTGTTAGGCTGTTAGTCACACCAGAGCTAGTCTGGGGCTCTATTCCAAAAATCTAGTGAGATGTCTACAAAGACAGCATTCTTAGGCATTATAGGCACACATAGCATGAAGATTGTTCTAAAAGGATAAGCTGCAAAGTATCAATAATTTACGCAACATTTGTGTGTACTATGTGTTTTAATGCCAAATAATTTAGTAGGCAAACAATTAATATTACACGTATATACTTATTGTACTAATTGCCATATTGTATACTTTTAAGGAATTAAAATTTTAGTCAAATTACAAATGTTACTGAGGGCTTCACGCACTAAAAATAGTCATAATATTTTCCAGTTAAATATCTAAAATTCTGAAAATAAATGTACAAAAGTAAATAAATAATTAAAACAAAGTAAAATAAAATAAATATGATTTAAAATATTTTAAGGGAATATTTTTTAAAAGTAAAAAAAAAATTAAAACTCATTAAAAAAATTCCAGTGTAGGCATTGTGTTAAAGATCTTTATTGGGTCCTTTAATGGGTTAAACCACTATTCCTCGCTCCTTGAAATTGTCTCGACAAGTAACAGTCCTGTTATAACCAGTGGAACTAAGATATGTTTCTCGCTCTTATTGTGCCAATGCTCCAAGATTACAAGATAAACATTCCTGGAAGACATCTAATTTAAGATGAAATATTGCAAGAGGCCCGTTATGCCAAGACTTACAGAAGTCTTCTTATGCCAAATGCACACTACAACACTAAAGATCCCCATCCTACACGCAATTAAAAACTCACAGTTTGCCAAATTCTTGTTTTAAGAATAAAACTAACAAAATGTAGTAAGGTTTATGCTCAAAACAAACATTATGCCAGTGGGTCAAAATCATTTTGATTTAATGATGTTTAAATATTTTTTACTAAAAACAACACACAAATGCACATGTATGCTAAATTACTGATGAAGGAGCAGGAAGATTGTCCCTTGACTGCAAAATAAATAAATAAAAAATCTTAATGATTCCTTTTTGACTTGTTTTCCAGTTAAAACACCTACAAATCTTTAAAACAAGACCAAATGTCCTTAAGAAGCATAAGATATTCTGTCTTCTTTTCATAGGTTGTTTATTTCAATATAAGTGCATTTATTATTATCATTGCATAGCAGATTGTTCACTTATTTTTAACTTGTTTATACTTGAAACTAGTGAATAAAAATATAAAATAAACTTGTATTAAAGATACTGTACATTCTCTGAAAACAAACCTAAATATCTCATCTCAAATATCTCATATATATAACACCTTAGTTTTTTCACTGACAGATTTTCAGTTTTTTTTTTTTTTACTTGTTTATACTTGAAACAAGTGAAAACAAATCTAAAATAGATTCATATTAAAAATACATTCGCTGAAAACAAGTCTAAATATTTTATTCAGTATTGGTTCTTAAATAAATTCATCTTGTTTTTTAAAAATATAAAGTTTTTAAAAACATATTTTCACTGCAAAATCATACAAAAATACTCATAAAGAATAGTTTTTTATTTATTTATTTTTTTGCAGTGTTTGCCTACGCTGACATGGAATTTGATACCTAAGACAACACTAGCCATTGATAAAATGAGCAAAAAGGTTCCCCATAGTGAAAACTAATTCTTTGGGTTCAGTGAAAGCACTTAGCATAACGGCCGTTATCAAACATGAGAAACACGCTCTCAGATAACAACTAAACAAGACTCCCGACTGCAGCAAGCCTCTGCTAAGAGCCTGAATGTGTCTGAGCATCTGCTGACACAATACATCTAATGTCATTATCTGTTGTTCGCAGCCAGACAGTCTAGCCTGAGCCATAACGCAGACGAGTCCATGGTCTGAAGCTGCCTACTCTGCACAGGAACCAGGGCCTGTGGGGAAATCCATAACCCTGGGCTCCAAACGATCGTGTCTGCATACATCCCCAGAGCAAGGTATTGGATTTCTCCCAGGGTTCTCAAAGTGGTCCGCACAGCATGGGGGCGCACTATTGCCCTTCCTCCTTCTGTTCCAACAAGCCCGGGATTCCGTTCAATTAGCGTGGATCCGGTTCGGCATACTCGCACGAAAGGCTCTGTATCACCGGAGACAGCGGGACTCTCGTGGCCCCGCAGGAGCCAAATGCACAACTCATCGGCATGCACGAGGGGCGTTCACGTTGGAGCATGCTTACAAACAGTGTGCTCATTCTGTCTTGCGTCAGTTAATAGATCCTGTCATTAGTTTAGCTCTGTAATTAAGCAAAGTGGGTGAGCTGAAAGCAGTGGAATAACTGTTTATCTTAGGTTTCTGGTAGGGGGTAAACAGAAGCGACAGACTGATGCCAATATTTGAATGCAACATGTACCTCTGGAAAATAAATACACAGACCTTGAGGGAATTACTGAAGTGCATATATGTGAGTGTTTCTTCAACTTTGGGAACTTTTATGTCTAAGAACTTTTTAATTAAACTAACAGATTGAGATCACACTAAAAGATCACAAACTACTGTATAATGGAAACTTTTTACCACACATTCTTCATTTAGTTTTGCTACTTTTCTATTGACTTTTATGTATACTGTTCAAAAGGCACGGTAAGATTATTAAATGCTTTTGAAAGGAATCTCTAGTTATGCTCACCAAGGTTGTGTATATTTGATCAAAAATACAGTAAAAAAAGGCATTTTATGACATATTACAGTTTAAAAGAACTATTTTCTTTTGTAATTTATTTTTCATTCTAATATGCTGATTTGGTACTCAAAAAAAAAAAACATTTATTTTTATCAAATAAATAAATATTTATTATTATGCTGCTTAATATTTTGTGGAAACCAAGCATTTTTTTCAGTATACTTTGATCAATAGAATGTTCAAAAGGACAGCATTTATTTGAAATAGAAAAGTTTTAAAACAATGTACAAGTCTTTATTGTCAGTTTTGACCAATTTAATGCATACTTGCTAAATAAAAGTATTAATGTCTTTAAAAAAATCATACTAACCTCAAACTTTTGATTTTTGAATGGTAGTGTTTATATTTAATTATTTATACATATTTATTGCTTTATACTTGTCCTAGACTTTAAAAATTAAAAAATAAACATTCATCATACATAATTATTATTGATATTATTATTACTAACGTTATTGTATTTGCATATATTAAAACAATTAAAATTTTTTGAGAAAATTATTCAATATTAAAAAAGACTGCCCCATAGCTGTCGTAAATATATATGTATACATAATATGTGTGTGTGTGTGTGTGTGTGTGTGTGTGTGTGTGTGTGTATGTGTATATATATATATATATATATATATATATATATATATATATATATATATATATAAATATATATGTATATTTATTTACCTAATATGTGTGTACTGTGTATATTTATTATGTATATATAAATACACACACATGCATGTATATATTTCAGAAAAATATGTTACGCTTATTTATTAAATATTTATATATGATATATTTGTAAATCAAAATATATGCCATATGTGTGTATATTTATATATGCATAATAAATATACACAGTACATATACATATATTATGTAAACAAAAACTTTTATTTTGGATGCAATTAACTGCGATTAATAAAAGTGTGAAAAAATTAAAATAAAAGTGTGAAAACAGGACCAAAAGTGACCACAGTTAAAGAAATGGTACCTATACATGAATCATCCATTTGCTCCGTATTACTATATTTCTATTTTTACTATATTGTTTTCTATTATTGCTATTCTATTATTGCTATGCAGACTTTACTAAATTATGCCACAGACTGTTATAAGTTATAATGAAGCGAAAGTTTGGTAAAAAAGTAACTCAAATCCAAACTAGCTGGCTCAATCAATCATAATTGCACCTATGAGCTTCACTGTCTCCATGATAACCTGTCCCAATTGGGTTGTATGCCAGCGGTACAGTATTACAGGATGGATACATTCTTACAAGACACCTCATCAACTCTGCAACCCACTTCACTGTGAGAGGCACGAGGGGATAATATTGCCCTTCTCAGGAGGCGTGGGTACTGGTGCTGCCAGCTGTGCCTGTGGCTTTTCCACATCGCAGCTAAATGCAGCAAGATTCACAACCCATCTGTCTCATTTACTGCACGCTTCAACCAGGACTGATTGCATCTCCTCCAAGGACTGTTCCCCATTAGATGGCCATTGAGGTCTATAAAGCGATGGCTTAACTCTATCAGGACGCCTAATCCTCCTCTCCTCTCAGGCTGACCCGAGGATTCAGAGCCAGCTGTGGCCGTGTCGCTCACTTATCTGCGAGGAGAGTCATTAGGAGCGGTGCTTCTCGCCCTAGGCAGGAAGTGCACAGCGCAGCGGCGATGACATGCCGTCTCTCCTCAGGGTGCGTGATGACACCTGCTTTATCCCACTAGCAACAACTGCCGGGATTAACCTTGTAACAGAGTTCAATGAACTGCTGTCTGCAGTTAGTCGACAAGTGCAATCCGGTGCCCTTTGCTCCACTAATCTCGACAAACAGAATCTGTCATAAAAGTCAGTAAAGCTGTATGTGCTACGCTACAACTGTTATCCACAGCAAACACTTTCTATGTTGTAAAAGGCAGTGTGGTCTAGTAAGATCTGGCGTGTCGTAGGTTCAAAACCATGAAGTTAATTCATGAAGTGTGTAGTACATCTTTACTGTACTGTAAGTAATTTTTATGTACTACCTTTCAATATTTGTAACTTTTAAAAACTGATTTTTGTGTGATTAACAGAAATAATTTAAAATTTTTTAATATACAGTATTAAAAATATATAGATTATACAGATTATTATATATTATATATATATAAAAATTAACAATACTAATTAGGGCTGAAACGATTAGTCGACATTATCGACAACGACAATAAAAAATTGTCAACAAATATTTGTGTGGTCGAGTAGTCGTTTGATTTCATATGTCCTAATGTAAGAGCCTGAAATAATGCAGTTGGACCAGTGTGGCGCTGTAGCGCAAGACTGTAATTCTGATGCAGTTCAAGAGAAGAAGAGACACAGCGCTACAGCGGTTAAGGCACAGATCATTTTACTATATGTTGTGAATAAAATAGTTTAACCAAAAAATACAGCGTCTTATCACTTATCTTTATTTTGTTTCTTATCCATACTACTTACAAAAGGAGATGTTAGGCAGAATGTGTCATTCAGTTATTTTTTCATATATTTAATTAAATAGTGATTGAGAGAGTTTCTCTGTCTTGTCATTTCATTTTGAGAGCCAAATATATCTATTTGTATAAATTAATTGGTAACGCTTTTACAGTAAGGCGTTATAATGTATTACATAACAAATAAATAAAGGTAATCACTTCAGCTTTTAATAAAGGTAATCACTTTTTTATGTTATAATGTATTACATACATTATAACATGAATGGACAATATATTTATTACACTATTAATCTTTGTTAATGTTATTTAATAAAAATAGTCGTTCATTGTTAGTTCATGTTAATTCACAGTGCATTAACTAATGTTAACAAACACAACTTGTAATTTTAATAATGCATTAGTAAATGCTGAAATTAACATTAAGATTAATAAATGCTGTAGAAGTATTGTTCATTATTAGATCGTGTTAACTAATGTAGTCAACTAATGTTAACTAATGAAACTATTTTAAAATGTTACCAATTTATTGTATAATAATTGTAATTAATTACATATGTGACCCTGGAGCACAAAACCAGTCTTAAGTCGCTGGGGTATATTTGTAGCAATAGCCAAAAATACTTTGTATGGATCAAAATTATAAATATTTCTTTTATGCCAAAAATCATAGGATATTAAGTAAAGATCATGTTCCATGTTCCATCAAAACTTAATTTTTGATTAGTAATATGCATTGCTAAGAACTTCATCTGGACAACTTTAAAGGCAATTTTCTTAATATTTAGATTTTTTGCACCCTCAGATTCCAGGTTTTCAAATAGTTGTATCTCAGCCAAATTTGGTCCTTTCCTAACAAACCATACATCAATGGAAAGCTTATTTATTCAGCTTTCAGATGATGTATAAATCTCAATTTCAAAAAAATTGATCCTTATGACTGGTTTTGTGGTCCAGGGTCACATATGATTTTCAAAAGCTGAAGTGATTACCTTTATTTATTTGTTAGAATATGAATAATGCAATATTTTAACTAATTGCAAAAGCTGAATAATCAATTAAAGTCTACTGATTAACCAGTGAAATAATCAACGATTAGTCGATTAATCGTTCTAATAATCGTCAGATTAATCGATTATCAAAATAATCATTTGTTGCAGCCCTAAACTAATTTTACATTTTTAATATATACGTTAGATCATTATATATACAGTATATATATATATATATATTTTTTTTTTTCAATTAATTTTATTTTATATATATATATTAGATGAAATATATATATATATATATATATATATATATATATATATATATATATACACACACACACACACACACACACACATATATAATATATATGCATATATATATATATATATATATATATATATATTATACAGTGGGTACAGAAAGTATTCAGACCCCCTTAAATTTTTCACTCTTTGTTATATTGTTATATTGCAGCCATTTGCTAAAATCATTTAAGTTCATTTTTTTTCCTCAATGTACACACAGCACCCCATATTGACAGAAAAACACAGAATTGTTGACGTTTTTGCAGATTTATTAAAAAAGAAAAACTGAAATATCACATGGTCCTAAGTATTCAGACCCTTTGCTGTGACACTCATATATTTAACTCAGATGCTGTCCATTTCTTCTGATCATCCTTGAGATGGTTCTACACCTTCATTTGAGTCCAGCTGTGTTTGATTATACTGATTGGACTTGATTAGGAAAGCCACACACCTGTCTATATAAGACCTTACAGCTCACAGTGCATGTCAGAGCAAATGAGAATCATGAGGTCAAAGGAACTGCATGAAGAGCTCAGAGACAGAATTGTGGCAAGGCACAGATCTGGCCAAGGTTACAAAAAAATTTCTGCTGCACTTAAGGTTCCTAAGAGCACAGTGGCCTCCATAATCCTTAAATTGAAGACATTTGGGATGACCAGAACCCTTCCTAGAACTGGTCTTCCGGCCAAACTGAGCTATCGGGGGAGAAGAGCCTTGGTGAGAGAGGTAAAGAAGAACCCAAAGATCACTGTGGCTGAGCTCCAGAGATGCAGTCGGGAGATGGGAGAAAGTTGTAGAAAGTCAACCATCACTGCAGCCCTCCACCAGTCGGGGCTTTATGGCAGAGTGGCCCGACGGAAGCCTCTCCTCAGTGCAAGACACATGAAAGCCCGCATGAATGACTCCAAGATGGTGAGAAATAAGATTCTCTGGTCTGATGAGACCAAGATAGAACTTTTTGGCCTTAATTCTAAGCGGTATGTGTGGAGAAAACCAGGCACTGCTCATCACCTGTCCAATACAGTCCCAACAGTGAAGCATGGTGGTGGCAGCATCATGCTGTGGGGGTGTTTTTCAGCTGCAGGGACAGGACGACTGGTTACAATAGAGGGAAAGATGAATGCGGCCAAGTACAGGGATATCCTGGACGAAAACCTTCTCCAGAGTGCTCAGGACCTCAGACTGGGCCGAAGGTTTACCTTCCAACAAGACAATGACCCTAAGCACACAGCTAAAATAATGAAGGAGTGGCTTCACAACAACTCCGTGACTGTTCTTGAATGGCCCAGCCAGAGCCCTGACTTAAACCCAATTGAGCATCTCTGGAGAGACCTAAAAATGGCTGTCCACCAACGTTTACCATCCAACCTGACAGAACTGGAGAGGATCTGCAAGGAGGAATGGCAGAGGATCCCCAAATCCAGGTGTGAAAAACTTGTTGCATCTTTCCCAAAAAGACTCATGGCTGTATTAGATCAAAAGGGTGCTTCTACTAAATACTGAGCAAAGGGTCTGAATACTTAGGACCATGTGATATTTCAGTTTTTCTTTTTTAATAAATCTGCAAAAATGTTAACAATTCTGTGTTTTTGTGTCAATATGGGGTGCTGTGTGTATATTAAAGAGGGAAAAAAATGAACTTAAATGATTTTAGCAAATGGCTGCAATATAACAAAGAGTGAAAAATTTAAGGGGGTCTGAATACTTTCCGTACCCACTGTATGTGTGTGTGTGTGTGTGTGTGTGTAATAGATGAAAAATGTTGAAAAAAGAAAAAAGATGAAAATGAAAAAAATTGAAAAAGAAAAAAACTATTTAGAAATTTTTTTTTAAAATAAAAAACTAATAAAAATGAACTTAAATTACAAAATACCTAACAAAATAACTAACATTAAAATTAAAACAATCTAATTCTAAATATTTTTTAAAAAAAAAACTAGAATAGTTTATAAATGATACTAAAATAACACTGATTTTGAAAATAGACAGGTGATTTATCGTTGCCTTTTTTCGGTTTAGGTATATTGAGCACATGAAATCTACAGACTGATTACTAATTAAAACATTCCCTAAAACATGTTTCAATTGTTTTACTACAGACACACCTGTAATGTTTCTGTCACTTAATTAATTGCAGAAATTGGCACAAATGGCAACATCCGGTCAAATCAAAGTAGTGAAATTATTTTAAATTCACTCCATATTGACAATGTGTAGAAAACTAATAATTAATTTTTATAAAAATGATGCATTTAATATTTTATCTGACATGTTAAGGCATTTGTGAAGTGTACAGCACAACAGGAACTATCATCTAAAGTCAAACTGAATCACATTTTGAAAAATAACTCCTAGCTCAGGGAGATGTTTAAATCCTCTTACAATTGTAAATGTACTATTTTTATCAGTGCTGCTGTCATAATTGCGTACCGTGACTTTAAAAGGTGTTGACGTATCTGCATCCATAGTGACCACCGTTTTGTCCACCGTACTGCCAGGCATACTGCGCCGCCGGCCCACCCTGTCAGTGAGAGACTCTGAAAACAGACAGACAGAGACAGAGAGAGAGAGGAATCAGAGAGTGATGACTGGATTCATGTGTATGTAACCTGCCAAGAACAGTTCTACGATCAGATTTCCCCTAGCACAATCAAACATCAATAACAGCACTGGAAAACTGAAAAAAACTAAAGAAAGGTGTCATCATCTCTTCTTCATGCTTGCTAAGATTTAAACAAGTTATGTTTTGGATGGTTGCCAGGGGTTGCTGTGCCATTGCTAAGGTGTGAATGTATTCAACTTATTGCTATGTGGTTGTTATGGTCTTTTGAGTAGTATTAAGCATGTTGCAATGTGGCTGCTTTAGCAGGTTCCTTATTGGCTCAAGTCAAAAGGCCCACCCATAATTCTCTACAATATGCTGCTTCTGTAGCAGCGTCACTGTGTCGGTCACGTGTCGGTCATGCGCGGCCTGCATCAGCCTGTCAGACTGTGCTTGGCATTCAGCACACGCCTGCATCTCTGTCTGCACGATTGATGGAGGGAAGGAGGGAACCAGTGTTTGCGCGGAAAACAAATGAGAGAGCGAACGCAGCCAACCTGAAAGACAAGATCTATGAAATTCATCCTACTGTCTATCTCTTTGCACAGTCGGAATCATGTCAAACTCAAAACAAAGTGGAGGAAGGGCTTCTGTGCCTCGCTGGTTTTGTACTTGGAAAGATGCGTCACTAACAAGATCTGGAAGCTTTTTTTTGTGTGTGTGCTCTTTCTGACAGCACTTTTCTTGTGCCAGAATTGGTTGTTCAAATAAAAAAGCTTTCTATTCTACAGCGTAAAAAATATCCTGTTATATTTATGGTATTTAAAAAAAAATGGCAGCTGTGGCTGCCTGAAATTCACTGTAAAAATGTGACAATGTTTCCGGTGTTACAAGATGTCTGTATATTTTACAATTTATAACTGTATATTTTATTAAGTGATAGACTGTTAATATACCTATATACTCAAAACTACAAAATCTGCTTTTTGCCATAAAAAGTATCAACAACCATCATAATAATACAGGTGACCCTTTAACACTTGCACTCTATATTCTATTTCTATTCTATCTAAAACTTGACCCTCTATTTTATCTTCTTGTTTTCTTTTTATTTATTAAAAAACAATTAAATAAATAACTGACCCTCTAACACTAGCATTCTCTAATCTTTTTCTATTCTATTTTCAATCTACTTGTTTTCTTTTTATTTATTATAAAAAATGATAACACACACACACACACACACACACACACACACACACATACACACACACACACACACACACACACACATTTGTTTCGCTATCCTTGTGGGGATTTCCATAGGCGTAATGGTTTTTCTACTGTACAGACCGTATATTCTATTGCCCTACACCAACCCTACACCTAAACTTAGCCCACACAGGAGACTTTCTGCATTTTTACTTTCTCAAAAAAACTCATTCTGTATGATTTATAAGCTTTTGTACCCCTGGGGACTTCAATTTAGGTCCCCACCGTGACACGAGTCCCCATGAGTCTGTGTGTATTCAGGTTTAAGTTCCCACCCCAATATATAAACCAAACCCCACACACACACACACATACACACACACACGTCTGGTCAGCTATCCTTGTAGGGACTCTCCATAGGCGTAATGGTTTTTATACTGTACAAACCGTATTTTCTATCGCCCTACACATAAACCTACACCTTACAGGTAACTTTCTGCATTTTTGCTTTCTCAAAAAAAACATATTCTGTATGATTTATAAGCTTTTGTACCCCTGGGGACTTCAATTTAGGTCCCCACCGTGACACGAGTCCCCATGAGTCTGTGTGTATTCAGGTTTAAGTTCCCACCAGAATATATAAACCAAACCACACACACACACACACACACACACGTCTGGTCAGCTATCCTTGTAGGGACTCTCCATAGGCATAATGGTTTTTATACTGTACAAACCGTATTTTCTATCACCCTACACCTAAACCTACACCTTACAGGAAACTTTCTGTATTTTTGCTTTCTCAAAAAAACATTCTGTATGATTTATAAGCTTTTGTACCCATGGGGACCTCAATTTAGGTCCCACTGTGACACGAGTCCCCATGAGTCTGTGTGTATTCAGGTTTAAATCCCCACCAGGACATATAAACCTGTCCACACAAACACACACAAACACACACAAAAACACACACACACACACACACACACACACACACACGTGTTTGTTTCTGTCAATTGTGGGGACTTTCCATAGACTTCTATTACTTTTATACTGACCAAATTATATTTTCTATCCCCTGACCCAACCCTAACCCTAAACCTACCCCTTACAGAAAACCTGTTTGCATTCTTACACTGTCAGATAAACATCATTTAGTATTTTTAATATTTTTTCTTCCCTCGTGATCAAAAATTTCAGGTTTTACTATCTTTTTGGGGACATTTGGTCCCCACAATGTAGCATAAACAAGTACACACACACACACGTGGTAAAGTAACGTTCAGTTAACCAATTCACAGATTTTGACATTATTTTTCAGTAAAAATTACAAACAATTTTTATAATGTACAGAGAGCATCAAATTCACTGACACCTGGAAACAAACCAATGATATAAACTGCTAAGGATAAACAATTATGTGCTAATAAATATTGCCATAATGTCAAATAACAAGGATTTGTATTGCCGCCTCAGTCATCATTTAGTGTTGGCTTAGCAAAACTAGACATGATCTGACAACATGGAGGAAGAGTGATTAACAGGCCTGCGTAGGTATTGACATATGAACATTCCGTCTGTGTGTGTGTGTGTGTGTGTGTGTGTGTGTGTGTGTTGGTAATTTCACTGTTTTCTCACTGGAGAGATGAACAGATTGGAATGCATAGGAGAGAAATCTCAGCGCCGCCTCTTGCTTATGTTGATATCACAACATCCTGATCCATATGTTAAGCACGGAAGCAAGATCACATGATCTTTGACTTAAATGCAGTGTTTGAAAACAGTGAAGATCCACAGGGTGTTTGAGTCACATTTAAAAGTCTGTAAGTAGGCCAAAACATTATATACATAATTCTTAACAGGGTATAATATTTTATGTATTTTTCAAATATGACTATGTATACTTCCGTTCATAAACATCATCTCTCCATCAGCTGTGTTGAAAGCACTGTTTGCTCTGAATGATGACTATGCCATTACCAACCTGCAAACTAATAATTGGTTCAAATATTCTTTCATCATTAAGCTGTTTGATCATGATTGATAAAATGCAGCGTAAATGGAAAAACACTAAAAAAACAATTAAGAGATGGCTCCAACTTTCCTCCACCCAGAGCCAAGTGTTTATGAAGAGTGGAGACAGTAAAATGCTTTCATACTGAGAGGACAACACAAGTGGCTCAAAGAAAAGCCTCCTTTGGCATGGACCTGCGAGCAGGCGGTCTGAACTCCTGACCGTTCTGCTCATATTTGTACAGAGCAAACATGCTGACAAGAATACAGAAGTTGTGTTTATGAGTTTCTGTGGAAATACTTTCCATTTCAGGGTGGACAAAAGTAAATAAATACCACATCAGAGGACTGATCACCGCCACTTTACGATCCACATGATTTACAAAAAAAGAAATAAAAAAGGGGGAAAAAAGACAACAATAATGCTTGAACTAAACTGAAGGTTATCCAAATGTACACTATATAATATATATTCTTTTTTTTCTTTATATTTACTATTATATAAATTCTTATATCAAGGAAAACAGAAAATTATTCCTCGTGGTTAAAATAAAATAAAAAGCAGTAAAAAGAAAAGAAAAGAAAAGAAAAGAAAAGAAAAGAAAATAAAAGAAAAGAAATAGCCCCTGTAACTTTCTCAACCGGTATAGACCATCAAATAATGTTCCATATATGTTACTCAGTTCAACCCCATACATTGGGAAATAAACTAAATGACTAAATACATTAAACATTATTTAGAAGTACGTTATATAATATTTATACGTTTTTTTATTTATATTTATTATTATACAAATTATATGCACCTGTATTAAGGAAAACAGGAAATGATACTTAACTAAATTAAATAAAATAAATACATGAAATAAATACATTAAAAAAATAATAATAATAATAATACTACAACGTGGCCCCTAGCTGTAACTTATTTATAAATGAATATATTTCAAACAAAAAGTTCTCGACTGGTATGAGCCATCAAACAATGTTCCATATATGTTAATCAGTTCAACCCCAGATGTTGGGAAGGCTTGTGGGCCATTTGCCAGAGAATTACAGCAGAAATGCTTGGCGCTAGCGGCCCTATTAATCTGCTCTGAACAAGATGCATGGCCCAGATGTATAAGAGACGCCTGCACCGGGGTGCCACCGTCCTCCATCTGATCTCACAGAGGACTCTGTCATTCCAGGAAATTACATAGAAGTGCTACGGTCTCATTTAGCATTCAAGCAGGGCTATAACTCACAGGCCTGTCTCATTTGCTCTTAATCTAAATGCACGTTCCTTTCTTCAGATCTGGCTCGACTTGTCGCAGTAAGAGATGAATCTTTGCAGGCCCTTCGGTTTGGTTAGACGAAGGCCTGGGACACAATGTTTTTTGACTTCTTTGGCAGCGATGCCCTTTTAAGGTTTAAAAGCAAAGACAATAACATAAAAAGCAAAACAACTAGTGCTGATTTTCAGCAGGGTCAGTTTTTGGGTAACATGACTTGCAGCTATTGTATAGTTGATTATGAATGACAATGATAAAAATTGCAAAAAGATAAAGAAAAAAAAAACCCAGACTTTGATACCTATTTAGCAGAACATAACTTTGTGACTCAGGAAGTATCTGGTGTAATAATGTAGTTAGCAAATAAACAGATTTTACAAGTATTGTTCTGTCAGATGCCCCATCTGCACATCCATTGATTTTCAGTATGGATTGAAGCAGAGAGAAATATTGTGGAGAAGTACACAGAATTGATTAATTTGTGAGATATGGACCACATCCTTTAACTATAAGAAGATTTCTAATACAAACACACACACACACACACACACACACACACACACGTTTGTTTCTGTGAATTGTGGGGACTTTCCATAGACTTCTATTACTTTTATAGTGACCAAACAATATTTTCTTTTCTTTTTTGTAATAAATTAATACATATTTTCAGCAAGGATGTATTAAATTGATCAACAATGAGAGTAATACCTTCACATTGTTACCAAAAAAGAATTCTATTTAAAAAAATACTTTTGTACATCCTATTTAAAGAATTCTGAAAAACCATGTATCACAAAAATATTAGAAAGCACAATTCTTACCTGTTATTGTATTAATATTTTTAGATCAGCAAATCAGCATATTAGACTGATTTCTGAAGGATCATGTGACATTGAAGACTGGAGTAATGATGCTGCAAATGCAGCTTTGCAACACAGGAATAAATTACATTTTACTACGCTTTACTACATTTTTAATCAAATAAATGCAGCCTTGGTAAGACTTTCACAAAAGTAGAAAAATAAAATGTAATCTGTAATCAGCAGCACATACTGTCCCATGCAGTAGCCAACTGTAAAAATGACTTCTGGACAGGGAAGCTTCAGACTCTGACGTACAGTAACACAGAGAATGGATGGTAAATGCTGCTTTGGGCTCGTTGCTGAAGCGTCAATCACTGAGCAAGTCAGCTCTCTTTCTTCTATGAAACAGACACAGAGCTAAACTCTCGACTTCACCTGTCTCTCAAGCCTCTCGGCATGTCAAGGAACAGAACTTCTTTGGTCTTTAATGGAGAAGTGCAGCTAAAGGCCTGATAGATCATGCAGCCCACATTCGCCAACTCTGAGAAACCTTTCATCTCAGCGAGACTTTATCAATCTCATCAGCTGCCACTACAATAGTTTGAGCAAAGTATGAACAGCGCAATGTTTCCAAGTAATGGATCTGAAACAAGAAAACACAAGATCTTGAAGTTTTTTTTCTACACACTTGAAGTTTAGAAAAATACGGAGTGCACCCATAACTCTTTGAAAAGAAGGAAATGGGAAACTAAATAATAGGGCTGCAAAAACTAAGGTTGCAGTTGTATGTTATGAGTGGTTGCCAGGGTTGTGCCAAATTCAGAAATGTAGAATTGGCTCCCATTTAATTAACGATTGTGCATTTGAATTGAATTTGGGATGGCAGCATAAGGAATTTACAAAATAGTAGCTCAATGGAAATTCAGCAAGATTTAACCACTATGTAATTTGCTTAATCAGTATTTTGTGTTATATTCCTTAAATATATTTACATAACACTGGATTAAAACATATTTTAAAAAAGAAAACCAAGAGGCTTATGCTCAAAACTTTCTTAATAGGTTAAGAAAAATGTAATTCAAAATATATTCCCATTGTTCATTATTTCATTATTCAGTTCATTATTCCACCCTAGTTCACCAAAGTTAATTTAAAATAAAATAAAATAAAATAATAAATTAATAAAACAAAACAAAACGAAATAGTACAATGTCATTTAATAAATATATAAATTAATTAATTAATAAATATTTATACGAATTTCTTTCAATCAAATAACTGAATTCTAATTCCTTTCTTAATTCAGGAACTAAACTGGATTTCAAAAGTCTCTCAAATCAGTTCTGGTGGTTGCCAGGGCCCTGCTATGTGGTTGCATTGGTTAGAAAAGTAATAGCACACCTCTCCTCAACAAGCTGCACGACCTGCTCTATCACGTGTGGACAAGTTATGCACCAAAGTTTAATACTTAGCAAACACTAAGGAATGGATCGTCTAAGAGAGAATAGAAACTGAGAACAGAAATCGTTCATGGAAATATGTTCGAACCTGATGTAAAGAGGAGGTGGCAGTTTCTTCAGTATTGTGTAAACTGTGAACCTCTTACTGTCTTCTCCCACACACACACATAGGATAAGTCTCTCTTGGCTCTAATCAGTGTAAGAACTGAGATGAAAAAGTCCCTGGAGGCTGTATATTTGGGAAGCTTCACTTCACCATGAGGAAGACAAAAATACTTGTTTATGAACTCCGTCAAAGCAGTGAAGTAGGCCTACTGCAAAAATGGATAGATATTCTTACAGCAGCAGAACTTCACAGGCCCACAAATAAACATTTTTCCTACTTCATGCTAACTCATACTGAAGGAAAAGTGATTTAAACTCAGAATCAGAATTTACAACTTGTCTTTTTAAACTGCTGAAGTAAAAGTATAATACTTCTGTTTATAATTAGCAGCTTTTAAAAACATGGAAGTGGAAGGAAGGCCATGAAGAAGACTACAAATGTGTATGAAATATTTTTAAAGTTTGATAAATGAATTAAAAAGTCCAACATTCACAATGTCAAGTCACAGCAGACCAGATGATAGATAGAAACGTGTTTCAGGAGAACACTTCTTGTAGTCAGTAGGGGCGGGCGATATAGCCTCAAAATTATGTCACGATATTTCAAGAATATTTGCGATATTGATATTTATGACAATATACAAAAAAATATGGAACAATGTTTTATTGGTGATTGCAGCTGGCAGGCAGGAGCATTTATTAGTGCAAACACAATGAAGGGCATTTTCCATCCTTTTCCAATAACAGACTACCTTATTCGAAGTGTAAATCTATTGTTATAAGGTGGCAGAAGCAGCATTACAGTGCAATAGTAGTGACCAGTGTTGGGCAAGTTACTTTAAAAAGTAATTAGTTATAGTTACTAGTTATTTCACACAAATAGTAACAGAGTTAGTAACTGAGTTACATCATTATAAAAGTAACCAATTACTAGGGAAAGTAAAGTTACTTAAAAAAAAAAAAAATGAAATGAAATTTGTCAAATAACTTGGATGCCTCCAATATTAAATGTTAAATGAATGAAATGGACACTTCATGGAATATTTTTTATTTTTAAACATTGTACACTAATACAAAACAACAATTTAAAAATACTTATTTAACAATGATCTTTTTTTTTTTTTTTCAAAATTCTAGCAGACATTATACCAACAAAGCACAATTTAATTAAAATAATATTTTGTGGCCATTTCTGAGACCCCCTTCTTGAATCAGACTTGCAAATAAATGCAGCCTTGCTGAGCAGAAGGGAATTATTTTAAAACATTAGAAAATATTACAGATCCCAATTTGAACACTATGTGTGAATGTTATAATAAATGTATTAATAGAGCTGTTGTAATTATTATCATTATTATTGTTGTAATTTTTAATTTTATTTAACAGAACAACAGTAATATTACAATACTAACATTTATGAATGCTGATGGAGCTTTTATTTGGACGGAAACCCTCAGTGCTTCTTTTTGTTGACAGCAGCAGATTTATAAATTATTCTCATTACTAATTTGGGAAGATGCACGTATCACATTGTCCCATGCCTTGTAAAAAAAATCATAAAAGTGTTACTGAGCAACCGACGAGTAACAGTTTCAGTGCAGATTTCCCTCGCGGTTTGGACTTTGAACCCTGGCTAACGAGACAGCGTTGCGAGCTCCTGCAGCGCTGTTTGAATGCAATTCATGCGTGTATTAGAAAACAACGTTCGGCAGTGTATGTAATTGTTTAAGGCCATTTCGCGATTTTAATCATCATACAGTAACCAGCAACAACCACCCCTTCCTCTTCTCATGGAAGACATGGGATGCAGTACTAAACAGTCTCTTGCTGTCGGTGCTTGTAATGATTTTTGCGTCTTTCTCGGACAGTTTTAAATGCTTCCACGCTGCCGTCATGTTTGCTGCATTAGTGCGCACCTCTATTAGATCGCGTTACGTCATTATTCAGTACAATTTATTCTGTCTTTTTGCTTATTCGCAAATAAGAAGAAAAACAAATGAGCCTTTTTTTTTTTTTTTTTTGCTATTTTCGGCCGAATAGTTTCGGCTGCCGAATAATCGGTGCATCCCTAATCGCTATATCATTGATATCGCGATATGACACTTTTTTAACATGTAAAATGTCGCCGGTATTATCGTGGATGGTATGATATGGCACACTATCTTCAAAATATGATTACTTTCAATAAGACTTTCAGTATTCTCTCTTTGTCTCAAAGCATAAGGCCAGGACAGGTTTATAGTAGTGATAGACCAATATATCAACTGATTGATCAGCCATTATTTGGCAGTTTGTCTTGTTTTTCAGTAAAAATAAAGCAATTAAAATATTCAAATAAATAAATAAATAAATAAGATATATTCAGATTTTTTTAAAAATTTAAAAAAAATTTTTTTTTTAATTTATTTATATATTTATCTATTTCTGGAAAAGACAAAAACACACACACACAAAAAATATTTTTGCAGTTCAGTCTTGTAAATTGCATTTTTTTTTTTGTGAAAACATCTGAGCAAATATTTCAGCAATTAGTGTATGCCTCATTAGTTATCATTAAAATGTATTAATGGTACTATCAAATACAGTATGTATGCCAATTTGAGAAACTAGCTACTTTTTATGAATGGATATGGATATTGGATATTTTTATGAAACATCAACAAAGTCCGGTCCCCTCAAAAGTTGCCTGCACCTTCACTTGGTTTAAAAACATGTATCACAGCAAAAAACTTCAATCACAGAGCAAAGAGGAGAAGAATATCTGAAACTTGGGCACCATTTCATTCAGACAGCAAATGCACACTTCATTCTGATTGAAAACTATAATCAGTCAAACATTTCTGTCAGTTCCTCAGTGCACTTTCATTTTCATCACTCTTGAGGGCAAATTCTATTACGCGATGGATATTAAGTCAATATGATCAGACAATGAAAAATGTCACAAACGCATAAGGGTAATATGGCACACTCTGTATCCCCAGCAAAGTACTGTTTTTATCCAGAATAGATAGAAAAAGATTAAGTCACCCTTGATAGCAGTGCGGCAGCGGCTCCGTGACCGAACATGCTGTCTGTGCCTGGATCGGCCCAGAAGTCTGTAGTAGTACCACTTCCTCCCCAGAACTCTCCTCACTGCCCCTGACATACTCTCCGCGCCTCGCTTTCACCTGTGTCACGGCCTACAGAATGATTGATTCAGAAACTGCTGGAAGTCTTCACTTCAAAAGCTCTTGTTGAACTGAATCACTGCCAGAGAAGCAGATTGCTGCATCTGATTCTGCAAGTCAGGACTGCTCTTAAAATGACATGGTGGAGAGTCTCGAGAGAAGAGGGGGAAAAACAAGGGGGAAAGTAGAGAGTCAACTCCTCCCCACAAATAACCTCTGTGCTTTGGGAATGAAATCTACAGTGAGGTGTGAATTTGGGTGTAAATTATAGTGCAGACATGTCTTGAGCAGCTCCATCATAAAAAGAACTATATCAAATGTACAGATATTAGATTACAGTGATAATTCACCCAATACTGAAAATTGTCTACTTACCCTTTACAATGTTCCAAACCAAAATGTTGTAATTTTTCTGTAAAAACTCCAAAGGAGAAATTTTATATTTTAATCTTGTAGTTCTTTCCAATAGCAGTTCGTACTGACCACATCTGTCAAGCTCAAAAAAATATATAAAAATTTAAATAATAAAAAAAATCATACAATATATGTAAAAGATCAATGCTGGTTTGTTTCTCACACAAAACTATTATTTGGCCGTTTTACAGTCTTTTTTTTTTTTTTTTTTGGTGCTTATCAGGTATGGTCACTAAGAGGTCCACATTTTTTCCCATTATTGTTTTAAATTCAAGAGAAACTAGTATCTATCATAGCTTTACTTGGCTGAAACCACTGAAGACTGAACAGGAGGTTTGTCTCTTCACCCACCCTCAGTTAAACATCTAATACATTAATATGTTTGCAGTGCTCTGACAAGGCATTTGGCCCCTGTGACCTCTATGACACAAGCTGGTGAAATAATGAGATTTATGAGCCGCAGCAGAACATCTCACCTCCCTGATAAAATCCTCGATTCTGAGAACCAAATGTCAACAACCTATCAGAAACTATTTTTAAAAATGATTTGCAGTATGTGCACCCATCACAATAAAGGAAACTGATTAAATGCAAAAAAATATAAAGTTATTTTACTGGTGTTTGTATGAATTTGTGAGATAGCATTTATTTGATATAGAAATCTTTTGTAACATTATACATGTCTTTACTGTCTCTTGTGATCAATTTAATGCATCCTTGCTGAATAAAAGCATTAATAATAATAATAATAATAAAAACACTCTCTTCCGATAGCATACATTAAACAGCCTAAGAAGCTTTCAGACCATGCCGTTTTAATTACTTTTTGATGAAGTAGTGGCTAATATCAGGTTATCACAGTATAACTGTGAAAAAATGGTAATTTGGCAGAAACTAAATACCATAGTCATTCTTCATGAGGGAGACCATAACATGCTTTATGCTTGATTTAAAGAGTTAATTCATCTAATATGAAAATTATCTCATTATTTACTCACCCATACATTGTTCCAAACCTGCATGAATTTCTTACCTGAATACAAAAAAAATAAATAAATAAAAAATAAATTTTATATATATATATATATATATATGTGTGTGTGTGTGTGTGTGTGTGTGTGTGTGTGTGTGTGTGTGTGTGTGTGTGTGTGTGTGTGTAGAAAGTGCTATCTTCTATACAAAAACAACAACAACAAAAAAAGCATTCAGCTAGTATTAACATTAAGGGAAAAAAGTAGTTCAAGCAGCTGTGTTACAAGTCTTGATAGTTGATAGCTTTGTGTGAAGAAAAGACAGAAATTTAAGTCCTTGCACTTAATAATCACAACCTCCACCATACCTTTCAAGTGTCAGAAGATGTGCATATTTGAGATCAATGACATTGGTTTACATGGCCAAATATGTGTAGCTTAAATTGGTGTAACTTCATATGGACCACTTATATTGTAGTTTTACAATGATTTTTTTTCCTGCAGCTTGAGAGGCTAAATGAATATCATGAACACAGCAGAATGAATGTCATACGGGTTTGAAACAACATAAGGGTGAGTAAATAATGACAGGATTTTCATTTTTGAGTGAAAACTCACTTTAAATCTTTACTCAACTTTTCATTACTCCAAAAAACAGACTGACAATCCAAAAAGTTCCATATCAGCATCACCCGCCGTCATCAGTGCTTCTCCGAACTTTAACCATCGAAAGCAGGCATACTTAAAACTACAAAGTTAAAAGATTAGAGGGAATAACTGAAAAGCAGAAGAGCTAAAGACAGTAACAGTCTTGATACGAAGCGTCTCTTGGTAAGTTGGAGCTGATGGATGGGGGGGTTGACGTGCTGGCAGCTCGGCGACAGAATATTTCTCCAGTGAGGAGGAAGAGAGCAGGCCTGTGGCATGCTGGGTCTTTGTAGGAGGCTGAGTGAGTAATGGAAGGAGCCGAGGGAGGCGGCAGGAGCCACTTTCATTCTCTCTTGACGCTCAGACACTCGACCCCAGTGTGAACTTTCTCATCGAGAGAGGAAGAGAGGATGAGATGGAGAGGCTGGCGTAAATCTGTCTGCTCGGCTTCTCAGAAGAGCCCTGTACTGGAATAAATGTGGGTAATAAGAGGTCTGATATTATTACCCACAGTGCAGTTGCTACATGCCACCTGAGCCTCGGAGTCAAGCTAAAGGGGAGTATAGGGAAGTGCCATTAAGTCAAGTGATGGACGCCTCTGTGTACTGATGCTGTCTACTTTGCATGAAGACATAAAACAAAATGTTTATCTCTCCAGAGATGTAAAGGAAACTAGAAACAGTGGAACCAAATGTTTGGTAACCATCAGAAATGCGTAACATCAAAAAGTCTTGAACTACTTATGACATTCATTAGCCAAGTCACTGTCTATATAAATCAACATAAAGTCAGCATGAAATTGTCTTATGGTTCTAATTTGTTGCTTTAAGATAAAAATGACTGAAAGAGGGATGAGTTTCTGAGAAGAAACTAATATAGGACTCAATGTCCCCCCATAAATAATCAGTGCTCTTACAACATAAGACAATTTCACACACCGCAGTATGACGTAATCTGGTTAACATTCATCAGCAGGAATTAATGTAGGCAAGGCATGATTTTAACCATCAGGACTGGATTGGATCGTTAATGTTAGCGATTATTTTTTTTGTCAGTATTTTGCCCTGGTCACTCAATCTTGTACTGGAACAAATTACTTGCTTCTTGATAATTTTTTTATTAGTCTTTTTAAAATAGTTTTTAGTGGGGAAAAAAATTATGTTACAATCCTTACATATATAGAGAGAGAGAGAGAGAGAGAGAGAGAGGGAGAGAGAGAGATTTTAACTGGAATGTTAAAAATGATTAACTTTATCTTTATAGAAATTATCATGTTTCTTCTATTTGCAGGTGTGAACCCATTAAAATATTTAATATGAATTAGGAAAACAAACTTTATTATTATTATTTGTAGATAAACATGCTCTGATGAATTATGCACAGAAGACCTGTAATAGTATTTAGGAAAACAAACCGAGTCCATTTCTTTTTCATATTGAATAAAAGAGGAGGAAATAAAAGCAGAAGGAAGTGTGAGTTAAGTGCCCAGATTTATAAATTATTGTGACCATATTAAAATCACATAATTACTTCTTTCACCACACTCTGAAATTTTTGCCTCTTTACTCCGCCAGGCCTTTAATAGCACTGAGCTCAGGAGGTGTGCACATCAGCCCTGCACACAAACAGGCATTTAGCCTCAGAGGCCAGGAACACTGCTGTAAATATCAGACTGACTTCAGGGAACTAACTGACCGGTGTGCAGCAGGTAAATGCAATCAAGATATGACTTCAGCTCTCTGCCCTCGGGCCTTCTTCATAGATTAGACATTTAAAGGGGAAAATGTTTACATGCAGTGCCCCCCTCTGGACCAAAGTGGTACTAAAAAAGAAATTGATGCACTAACATTAGAGCATTCCCACCATCAACAACAAATTGTGAAAATAAGACAGGCAGACAGACAGAATGACAGATGATAGATAGACAGACAGACAGTCAGACAGACAGACAGACAGACAGACAGACAGACAGACAGACAGATAGATAGATAGATAGATAGATAGATAGATAGAGCCATGAAAGATCTGATAGCACAAAGTAATGGTATAAATGGTATAAAATGGATCCAAAAGTTCAAATAGAAAAGTATGAGTGGAAAAATAAAATGTCCAAACAAACAACATATGCTGAAGTGATGAAACAAACCAAGACAAACTGCAGCTCCCACACTGCCACCACAAAATGAGGACAATCGGAAGGACCTCAAGCTGTGGACAGGAACTTATGATGGCCACCGACACCACGAATGCCTTCATCTGAGACAAAACATGCAATAACTTGCTTTCCTTTGAAACCACTCTCTTTTTTCTGTTGATGTCAAACAGACAAACAGCTCTTTGGGTGTTGTTTTATGAAATACACATAATGCTCTTGGCCATTTTAGATGTTATATCAAAAAGCTTTCGTGAGAGTACAGAGTTCACCGCATTAGGTGGTTGGGAAGTACAGAGAGATCCTTGTTTTTTGCTGCTGTTTGGAGTTTTGGATTCCAAGCTTTTACTAGAAGAGGCAATGGCCAAAATCATCAACCAATGAACACCCATAATGACGTTCTTTCTGTGATGAAGTGACAATGTGAATTAATGAAGCAATGAAAACTAGGAGAACAAACACATTAGGCGAGATCAAGTCTGCCAAAGAAACAGAGTTCTGGACACACTGGTCTAGACTGTTTATGGCCCTGAATGAGACTTAGAATGAGTCTAAATTATTGTGCAATTATTGCAACAATGCCAAGTTTGGGAAGAGATATTTTCACTGCCAAATCAACAATTACATATAGTGCTTTCCACTTGAGAGTCCGAAAATCCTCCATTAGTCTTGTTGTTTAGCTGTGTGAGAACTATTTGTTATTTTTGCAATCATTAGAAAAAACTCTCGTAGAATATGTACATGAGCTGTTATTATGCAGCTCTGAGAAACATGGGAAAAACAGAAAAGCATACATATGAAGACCAAATGGAAAAAGAGCAGATGCTGAAAATGAATGAATGAATGAACGAATGAATGAATGAATGAATGAATTACAAAATACATTAAAAATAAAACATTTGTACACTCGACTTAATTTGTTTCTCATGATCTCACAAACTTTTAAACTATCGATATTAGTTATGGATACAAATAAATATTGTGCCATACATATTAACAAAACTAAAAATTTAATTGAAAGCTGGTAAATGAATACATGTGGCTTCCTTCAATACTGTTTAAAAAGCATGCCAGGATGCACCTTATAAAGTTAGTTAAGAAAATGATCCAAGCTCAAATATAAGATGTGATTTGATTTAACATTATTAGTCACAATATAATTCACATTTCTAAAAGGTGGAAAAAAAGGCACTGCTTCCAATTATGCTGTGCTTGCTTCATTTACCTGTGAATGCCCAAATGCCCATCTATCATGTTCACAATCAGCCTGCAAATTGGCCTGAATGGGTGAAACTGGTAGAAATAAAGAGACTAATTACACATGGAACTGGAGCACAGATTTACATTGGACAAAAAAAAACACGAGGGAACTTTGCCTCCTTATTTTTGAATTTTTTTGCACACTACTGATTTTATACAAAAATTACTTTGTATTACTTTTTTTAAACTTAGCAATTACTTACCAAATCGAAAAACTGAAGCAGATTACTATCAAACAGTGAAGCTTATAGAGTATTAACATGCCACTTCAACTTACAAGAAATTGTTGACAGAGTACCAGGTACTGTGCATCCAACTTGCCTCGTAATCTCTGAGACAGGACTTCAATCACTGAGCTACATGGGGCCTAGCAGTTTACTGATGCTCCTGGGTATTTGCCGCTTGTAAGCGGGCCGCCACTCTTACAACATCTGGGCGTCCCCTGGAAGGCGAGAGGCCCTCGGTCACCAGACACCATTAACATCAAGCTCCCTGAATCCCAGCAGTCATGCCGCATTTCCTGAAGCAACAGTCAACAAGCTCATGAATCTCTTCCTAGACTAAAAGCCAGCAGTTTCAACCAGCACCAGCAGAAAGAGCCTCGGGGTTTCACACGTTCCATCTCTGTTTATGTGGACCAGAGTCAAATATCTGCTTTTCATTTATCTCTAGGAATTACACAATCCCTGGGAAGGCAGTTTTAGTAGAAGCTCTTGTGTGAGATTTAAAAATAGATAAACACATTCCATCTGTTATTTAATTAAAAGAAGAATCTTTCATCATTTATTCTGGCTCTTTAACATATAATGAAAATAGGCTGTTAAACTAAAAAAGTGCACTACAAAAGTATCAAATGGTCCATGCAACTTCATTTTCATCGCATGATGAAGAGCAGCTCAGACATTCTGTAAAATATCACTTTTCTGTGTTCCACTGAGGAACTAAAGTTCCTCACAGGTTCAGTAAATGATGATAGAATTTTCATTTATGTGTAAAGTAACTCTCTGAAAACAAGCAAACAGCTGGTTAATTTCCAGCACATAAAGCAGATAAAATGAAATTTGGCACCGGATTCAAAAATGCATTAAGACTCAAACTAATCTTCATATTTCATACTTCATGTTCAATACAATCATGGCCACAACAGTTTTTCCTAAGGTGGAGGAATTGTTTCCTACATTACTGCAATTATCTCAATTACAGAGAAGAACAACAGTACTAAACTAATGGCTGCTAAAGAAAAGACCAGCAACATGTTGTTCTGATTTGTTTTGCCCTTGAAATAATTTACTTTCAGGTTCAGTTCCAACAACAATCTCTTGAACTCGTAGGATCTCACATGTAGCACATTTCTGGTTTGACCCAATTTCAATCTAGTTTATTCTACATGTTCAGAAGACCTTAATCATACGCAAGACAGATGTTCTCAAAGGGTTTTATCCCCTGATAATCAAGATTTCTATGTTACAACTATGCAATTTTTTTATGGATGGTCTTGAAGCACTTTTTGCCTCAAATATCAAAAAGGTGTAAGAACATCAGACCACCCACTTGTTTTTGGTATATTATTTATTTATAAATAATATACTTATTAAAGTTATAGTTACCCAAAATTTTGTCAACCTGTATAACACTGAGACACTTCAAAAAATGACATTACATAAATTATTCAAAGTTATTTTATGCCAGCTAATTTTACTCTAGATTTTACTGCAATGCAGCCAAAATTGTCATTACAATGTCATATTGTAGACTCAATTCAGCTTTAAAAGGGAAGCATGAAATTTCTGCTCCACTAGAGTCAGCGAATGAAGTTGTAAGAATATTGTGAGGTTACCCAAAACTCTGAATCCTGCTGATCAACAGTATCAAATATAGTTTGGCTTACCAAAGTGTAGACACAACTGTTAGTGCCGCACATGGACTCTCGTATAACCCAGAGTACTAAATTTAATACGGTCTAGACTGGACTCCTTAAGAATCTCAGCACTTTCTGGCATGCTGTCTACTGTCCTTCAGTCTAATCTAAAACCGGAGGGTCTATCATCATCATGCCAGCAGGCACGCACACAAATACACACACACACCCTCAAATAAGCAGCACTATTACATTAAGATCAGGTGTGATGTTACTTCAAACAGGAAATACATCAAAGAGGTTCATAAGTGGTCCACTTCTGTCTACAGGGGTCTTCTCCCTGGGGCAACCGGGGCAGGTTATGCTGAACATGAGCACTCTAAATTATGATCTATAAAATGGGCCATGAGAGGTATTTATAACCCTTGGATAGTGGATGAGACTGCATTTTTCAGACGAGTAAAAGCAATTCCACTGCAGCCGTCACAATATTTTCAAATATCTGCGCTCAGCTGCCGATATGCATCCTGCAGAGCATCTCGGCCACACTGCTCAGTTAATTAATTGGACTTTGGCTTTTCTCTTTTGCTTTGGTATGTTAATGAACGTCTAGCACAATGAACTCCGTTCCATCAAAGAGCTGTGTATAAAATATGCCAAACACCTGCTTGTTCCAACAGCTCCACCGTCTCTGCCAGGGTCTGCATTAAACCCCCGCAATAAACAGAGAGGACGGTTCACTGCCATTGGCAGTAAGTCACGATTTAAGGACGGAGATTCAAATTGCTGAATATTAATTGCATTCAGATTAACTACATTTATGCATTTAGCAGACCCTTTTATCCAAAGCGACTTACAGTGCATTCAGGCTATACATTTTTTTATCAGTATGTGTGTTCCCTGGGAATTGAACCCACGACCTTTTGCGCTGCTAACGCAATGCTCTACCAAGTATATAGTCTAGTTAATATATAAAATATATATTGATTTTTATATAAATATATATTTTATAAATAAAAATAAATCTTTATTTTATTTTATTTTATTATTTATTTATTTTTATTTATTTTTTTTTAGAAAATACAGAAGCTGCAATTGCATACATAGTTTAAAAGGGAAGGGTTGATCATAAAACAGCAAGGTTTGCCTCATAAAAAGTTAATTGCTGACAGAGGTAATATACAAATGATACATAAAATATATTTATAGCTTTTTTATATAAATAAGCAATATACACAAAAATATATATTAAGTCAAAATATATATATAAATAAATATATATATAAAATTTTGCAAAATATATATATATATATATATAAATAATAAAACTTTTTAATTGAATGGGAAAAGACCAAAATCTCTTTAACTGTTTGTCAATATTAACTTTAAATATCATATTTTAAATAAGGAATACGTCTTATCTTAAATTGTATTTCTTTAGTTCAAATTAGTCAGAAAACTACATTTTGGTTCAACTAATGCTAATTCAAAAGTACATGTTGGTCAGATGGCCTCTTGACCAGCCTTGGCCGGATTATTGACCAAACTGAATGTTGATAGTCAAAACATGGCTTCTGTGACTAACAGCCTTTGTCTAATAAGAACGTTCAAGCAGAGATGGAAGAGAGCACAGATGCTGATATTCAAAAATAATTCCTGGTACTGCACAGAACTGATTGTACTCTGTATCAATGAGTGCCAGCAAAGTACGAGACCTCTCTCAAAAACAGGTCCTCTTATACCTGCACTTGCATTATAACACAAGTTTTACCGGTACCATCTACACAACAAGTTCTGCAAGAAACACAGAGCAAATCTCCCAGAATGCTCAAGGCCAGGGCAAGCCTATATTTAACTTTGCACAAGAAAAGTCTTGTCTGTGATTTTGGAGCGCTGTCCTTTACTCAGCTGTTGTCAGAGGTTGCCAGGAGACAGGATCAATAGAGGCACTATATCAGCCATCTCTGAAGCACCACAGCTTTTATAGTTCAAAGCCAGGCTTGGAATACCCTTACTTTGGAGTAAAACAACATCCTGACAAAAAAGGGGAGGGTACATGAGGGAGATAAAAAGTATGGAGAGGAAGAGAGAGAGGCAAAGGGAATTACAGTGGAAAAATGGAAAACAGAATAGGAACAGGAACCATTTGTTCATCAGTCGATGCTAAAACAGCAAGGCCTGCATCATAAAAAGTTAATTGTTGACAGAGCTAATATATACCCTTGGATTCAGAGTTCTGCCGGCCAGAGAATAATTCCCATGTTTCCACAAAAGTTTACGGGCTGTTTAAAGCTATGTCTCCAGAGCATTTCAAAGTGCAGGAATGTGACTCCATAAGATGACTTAACACTATGATACACGTTCAAACTGACAGCTGGAAGCCATATTTCGCATGTCATTTTCATTCAATAAAGCAATAAAAACAAATTACTGCACAAATTGTTATCATTTCTGAAAATGCAGTGCAACTAGTTTGACCTGCACACTGTAAAAAAGATTTTACAAAGTCATAAACAAAACTCTGCAGTCTTGCTACTTCTAAATTTCATGTTATATGAATCCTATTTTTAGTAACTATACTTGCAAAGGGAATAACAGCATAAAAATGTAAAACAGAAAAGAGACAGGATCCGTTTGTTCATCAGCCGATCCTAAAACAGCAAGGCTTGCATCATAAAAAGTTTAAAGTTAATTGATGTTATAAAATTGTTTCTCCACAATTGATTTTTTCCCCCAAAAGTTCATAGCATGGCCCATTTTATGATTCAGACTACTCCCTAACAGCCTCTGTGAGATTGCATAACCAAAGTGTGGATTTAAAAGAGGGCTTAGTGCACCATTTGGGATGGGGCCTTGGATGTCCCATACTTCCTGTTTGAGCCTGAAGCATTCGGCATGCTGTTTAAAAGAAAGCGGGCCCTACATCTCATCTTTTTGGAGCCGAAAAACAGCTCCTTCTCACCTTGGTTGCCCCCAGGGGACATCTTAGAAATAGGCCAGTTTCTGAAGCAGGTCACCCCGTCCTGCGAAGAGAATAATCAGAAACAGAGAGGACGACACACAAGCTGAAGAACTCAAGAACGTGTCCGGCACTATCTCAGCTCCTAACTGAGAAATACAAACAAAACCGGCCTGTTACATCCATCTGTGTGCTGTTTCGCCTCCACACGGTGGTGGAGATTACCACAAGAATTCTAACGCGCCGCTCAGACCTGCCACATTGTGCGTAAGCCGAGCCTCCCACTTTTGGAAAGAAAGGAGAATGAAAGAGGGGGAAGAACAGGAGAACAAGAGGGACAGTGGTTACTTTTTTTCCATTTTCATGAGCATTTAGGGGCCTAGTAACGGCATTCTCTCTCTCTCATTCGGCACCACCATCTTTTGGGGAAATGAGCCCCCTTTGGAGAGCCGAATTCCTTTGGAATGTCAGCCAATCAGAACGCAGGCTCTAGAGAGTGTGTTATGGGAAGGCCTGCCTCGCCTCTGACTCTTTAATCTCCCAGTAATGTGAAAAAGTGGTACAAGCTACGCAGTGCTTTTGAAATGGCTTTGGATGCTATTATATACAGTATAATTAAGCAGTCAGTAAAGATTTTTTTTTCTTTTTTTAAACTCTAGTCATTTAGTTTTGTTATATTTATAGCTGAATAATGACACTGTTGTTTTCTGTAGAGCTGCTTTACAGATGAAATTGAATTTGTTTCATAAGTGATAAATTTTGCAATATTAACAGTTCTTTTCCTGTTTATTACCGTGAAGCTGCTTTGACATAACTAAATTGTATCCAGTGCTATATAAAATAATAAATGACAATTTGAAATGTGTTATTTCTGTTCTACAGTATCGCAAAAATTATGATTTTTTTCAAAAAAAAAAAAAAAAAAAAAAAAAACTTTTCCCATCTGTCATTGGTCAACCAAACAAACAGTCCTGCCTCAAACTCACACAATTGGTTTTAAAAAAAATAAAAAATAAATAAAAAGCACACAGTGTTTACACTCTGGGCAAACCAGCATTTAAGTTTAGAAATATACAGGTGCATCTCTATAAATTAGAATGTCGTGGAAAAGTTCATTTCAGTAATTCAACTCAAATTGTGAAACTTGTGTATTAAATAAATTCAAACAAAAAATTAAATAAATTAAACTAATTAGAATACTTCATAAGACCAATAAAAAATATAAAAAATAAACATTTTTAATGAATTGTTGGCCATCTGGAAAGTATGTCCATTTACTGTATATGTACTCAATACTTGGTAGGGGCTCCTTTTGCTTTAATTACTGCCTCAAGTCGGCGTGGCATGGAGGTGATCAGTTTGTGGCACTGCTGAGGTGGTATGGAAGCCCAGGTTTCTTTGACAGTGGCCTTCAGCTCATCTGCATTTTTTGGTCTCTTGTTTCTTATTTTCCTCTTGACAATACCCCATAGATTCTCTATGGGGTTCAGGTCTGGTGAGTTTGCTGGCCAGTCAAGCACACCAACACCATGGTCATTTAACCAACTTTTGGTGCTTTTGGCAGTGTGGGCAGGTGCCAAATCTGTCAGATCAGCAGTCTTCCCCATGATTGTGTAGCCTAGTGAACCAAACTGAGAGACCATTTTGAAGGCTCAGGAAACCTTTGCAGGTGTTTTGAGTTGATTAGCTGATTGACATGTCACCATATTCTAATTTGTTGAGATAGTAAATTGGTGGGTTTTTGTTAAATGTGAGCCAAAATCATCACAATTAAAAGAACCAAAGACTTAAACTACTTCAGTCTGTGTGCATAGAATTTATTTAATACACGAGTTTCACAATTTGAGTTGAATTGCTGAAATAAATGAACTTTTCCACGACATTCTAATTTATTGAGATGCACCTGTATATTATTTACAGGCTCAATTTAACATTTTATTTGATTTGTTTATAATATATTTGCCTATTTGACTTAACTAAAAAAATATTAAGTAGGGGTGGGCGATATGACCAAAATCTTATATCACCATATGAGTAATTTTATTTCACGGTAACAATATATATCACAATATAGATGTGTGCATCACTGCTAGGCTTCATTATAACTGTAAATACATTTTCTTTTGGTGTTTACAGACTGAAAGATGAGTAAATATTCACTATGGTAATCTGGATGTCAGAGATGATGTTGATACACACACACTGTAACTTGTAAATAACCTGGAAGGTTCCTTTAAAAACAAACAAGTAAATAACAAAATTAATGTTTGTCATACTAATCCATGCATCAAACTCAAAAATCAGGCACCCAGCATAGAGTTTGCTGATTGTGCAAAAAACGCCAGTGACATCTGTTTCGAATGACGAGTTAAAAAGAGAAACGAGTAAAAACACACATCAATCTAATGTGCAGAAAGGGGGATGGGTAAAACAATGTTACCACGGCGATAAAAGCTCTTTGGCCACCGGACATCCTAGCAACAGTTACAACGCTTCAGCAATCTGTGGTTCAGTGAAGATAAAAAGCTCAGCTCACAATGTGCATCTGCTTTACTTCATGCCACCTAAAACCTGCTCTCAAGGGTTCATATTGCACTACAGCAATAAAGGACATCAAATTAGCAGTGTCTGAAAGCCGTCTGGACACCCAGACAAATAATCTGCGTCGCACAGGCTGGACTGGTCATACACAGCACATATATACGGTAACATTTTCTCTTTTAGCTGTTAGTATCATTGTGAGCAAACTAAATAAAAAAGTAATGCTACCACCTTAAAGTCAACAAGAAACAACATTCCCAACCCATCTCACTAAAATTAGCCACCTGGTCGCAAACTATGATCAAATATATAAAAATATCATCACAATATATAAATAAACATTTAATACAATTCAAAAGTTTTGGGTCAGTGCTTTTTTTTTATGAATAAAAGCATCTGTTAAATGACTAAATGTAAATGTCTCTTATGCTCACCAAGGCTGATCAAAAATACAGTAATAACAGTAAAATTGTGAAACATTATTACGATTTAAAATAACTGTTTTCTACTTGAGTATTTTAAAATTAAATTTATTTCTGTGATGCAAAGCTGAATTTTCAGCATCCTTATTCCAGTTTTCAGTGTCACATGATCCATCAGAAATCATTCTAATATGTTAATTTGATGTGCAAGAAACATTTCTTATTATAAATGTTGAGAACAGTTGTGTTGCTTAATATTTTTAATGGAAACAGTGAATTTTTCAGGATTCCTTGATGAATAGAAAGCCTTTACTGTAAATTTAGATTAATTTAATTCAACTTTGCTAAAAAAAATACATTAATTTCTTTTAAAAACAAATCATACTGACACAGACACACACACACACACACACACACATTTGTGAAACCATGTGACCATTATCCATTAGTTAAAGTGCTACAAATCTGTTGTCAAATTGAAAACAAAAGCAAATATTTCAATAGAATAGCTGAACTGCTGTGCAGCTTGAACATGATGAATAGCTCGTAACTAATTTCAAAGTAGCCAACAATGGTTGTGATCATAAAATGAGCTCAACAAATAGACAAGTGACTTGACATACAGTTCTAGTCTAAACATCCTACTACAACGATAGAGAGTTGGGATTTGGACAGCTGCTGTTACAGACACAAAGGCACTTCTGTCAAGCATGAGGTCAGAAAATCAGTCGGATGTATGACAACCAGCTGGGCCAAGTTCACATTAAAAGGAATTCTGATTTCAAATGCAATATGCCCACATGGATTTATGATGGCTCACTTGTCAAAGACTTTTCACATCTGGAATAAACAAAGAAAAGACTCAATATCGTTTATAAAATGGTGCTAAGTATGGACAGTGGAAGAGCTGTATGCCATACATCTCTAATGACAAGACAAAAACGTCACAAAAGTATCTCTGCAAATCACTAACAATGACCTTATCATCCAGGTCCAGGATTTAGAGCCTGTTCCGCCCACCTACTCCTGATTCTGACGCATTTTTACAGCTGCCCTTTTCCAAAATGTCCTTTGCTTTAATGGGAGCCATTCAGGATTTGATAAAGGTCAACTTTGTGTCACTTGAACTTTCATTGAGAGCAGAATGCAAACCACGGCTGTAACCATCACAGACATGGAGGGACACATGTCTCACCCCCTATATTCAGATTAGTGGTTGACCAATATGGGTTGTTCAATGGTTCATTCTAAAATTATTACATTTGATCGCGCCACTTCTGGTGGCAGTGACATTCTTGGTATAAAAACACTAAGAAACATTCTTGTACACAACTTGTGCTATAAAACATGCTGAACTTGAGCTAAAAAACATGAATTTGTCGAGAAATATTAGATCTTAGGTCTTAAAATCACTTTTTGATGGCATAAGATATCTACAGAGGCATATAACATCTTTAACTCTGTTAAGTTCATAGCTGGATGTCTAATCCCCTTTCAAAAGCTGATATTAAGCCATTACAGTGTATCATAAAGTGATTTGCCCTACTATAAAACAGCATCCACTGTGCTCCTAAAATATAGCCTCAGTGCTATGAGAGCGCTCTATTGTTTCATCTTCCCTCCTGATAAATCTCAATAATTATTAATTCTTTTAATACTATGCAATTAGGGGAGTACTGTTCCCCAGTCTATGGGCAGAATAAAGACTCCAGTTGACTACCCTCTATTATCAATTATGACTAAACTGGGATTTCCCACAACTGATAAAAAGCCTGAACATCCAGCCTATCCAAGGCATAACTGTGAAATTTTAAGGGATATATTTTCATGCTAACCTGGAGTAATGCATTTTAATGAAAAGAGATTCAGAGTACATCTGTGATTTACTGTCGCTGTTCATTGGTACATGAAAGGGGTCGAGTTCAGCACATTGTAGCCTTTCATACTTCCGAATCAAAATTTATACTCAACCATTTTCATTCCTCTTTCTGACATTTTACAATTAAATAGACTGTTTTAACTACTTTTGAACTCTCTATTTATCAAAGAATCCAGAAAGAATATTAATCAGCACAGCATCGATTGTTTTGATAATAATAATAAATATTTCTAAAGCACTAAATCAGCATATTAGAATGATTTCTGAAGGATCGTGTGACACTGAAGACTGGAGTAATGATACTGAAAATTCAGCTTTGGATCACAGGAATACATTACATTCTAAAATATATTCAAATAGAAAATTGTTATTTTTAATTTAAATAATATTTCACAATAGTACTGCTCTTAATGTATTTTGATCAAATAAATTCAGACTGGGTGTATTTAAGAGACTTCTTTAAAAACATTAAAAAAATCTTACCAACCCCAAACTTTTGAACAGTAGTGTAAAAGTCTAAAAATAATACACTAGCTGCAGTTTAAAGCTTAAGTGTGTAATTTCTGCTCACCACTGGTATTACCAAACAGGTTTCCCAGTCATTTCCCTATTTGCCATTTTTCAGTGTCAATGTTGCTGTATCGAGCTTGGGCTGCATTTCCCAAAAGCATAGAAAGACTAAGTAGATCATAGAAACTACTGGCACCAATGGTTTCAAAGGTTTACGATGCTTTGGGAAACACAGCCCTAGTCAGGTCACTCTATCAAACGTAACATTTCAGTACCTCCACAATGAGACAAGAGTTTTTCTTTTCAGGGGAGCTATCTCTACAAATTAAGATGAGACAGGAGAAAACATTTTACAGAATAACACAAGGTTATCATAAGTTGTAAGGCGTATGCAATAAATAATACAACCCTGCACTGAAAGAGCTTGTTTGTTACAGCAGAAATGTTTATTACTGAGTACATCACTCACATCGTGTGTTTGGAACACAGCCAGTCCTCGTGCCAGCAAATGAAATGGATAAAAGACCAAAACAGACTGCTGCCAAACACATTTCACGAACAAAAGCAGGACAATCTGATGCTTTGCTATAACAATGGTGAGACAGTCATCAGCGACACTGACCAAATGAAACAACAACAGGCCTAAATATCACATAAAACCCAGGATGGGGCATCAGGAACAAGATGGAGTAAATTATAAATGTTTGTCCTAATATCTGACTAAAGGAGATTATGTCCATCTTGATATGCCACAAGGATTATTTTCTTCACAAAGATTGTCACCATTCAGAGCCACGTCTGGCATGTTTAATCCTCAGCAAAGTTACAAGCAGGATTGCTCTGAGCCCAACAAATATTTGCTGGAAGATTTTTAACCACATATTCCCAACCAAAGTGAAGCAACAAACAGAAAACATCCATTCCACTAAATGTTTCAAACGTTTCCTTGGCTTTTCACTGTGCTGAAGTTTTTTTTTTTTTTTCCGAAATAGAACGAGCAAATACATGTAAGTCAAACAGTAAGGAGCAGATATAAATAATCGGATCTCTCATTGTAAAAGAGCTCATTTAATTAATTATTCATTGACTCAAAACATTTTAAATTTGTGTTGAAATGCAAAACTCTCACATGGGTTATGATGATGAATATCTGAAAAATTCAGTTTGATCTCAGATTCCTGGTGAAAATTAAAGCGATGAACACAGCAGAGCATTTTCATGTCATTACCAACAAAATACTTCTTAAATAGCCTATATAAACCATAAATGAAACTAAAAATATGTTTTACAGTGAGCTTGGCCACTATGCAACTCAATTGTAGCCCTAAAATTGCAGCAGAAGTTTTAAACATCATTTAAAACACTGAAGAAAAGGTGATTTTTTTATTTACCTACATAAACTGTCTGTAATCGTCTGGTGGGATAGCTAATTATTATTTAATTTTATTCCCTTACTCCTTTTTATGCCTTTCAAAAGCCTCAAACAAGTTTCAAACAAAATCTGTGGTCTGACAAGCTCTGAAAGTTTTATTAGTTTGCTTTAGGGTCCATGACACAGATCCCTCTAAAGTTCATCTCAGCCCACATGACTGTCACATCAGCGTGAACATAGACGACATTATATCCTTCAATACAGTGCAATTCAGTCTCATTAGAAAGACATTAATCAACAAAACTACAACCAGAATGAACCACAAGTTCATTCCTGAATTCAATGGCGTAAATCTTTTCAAATGTAACAGCGTGGCAACATTTTAATAAACTCACAACTCATCGGAACTCATTTTTAATTCAATTAAATGTAAAGAAATTGAGCTGAAGGCTGAATTTTGGTTTGTTTTCGAGACTAAAAGCATTGACATAAATACTCAAATTCTTCTGGTGCACAGTAAATTTGTAGGGTGTAAATAATGGTTTTCAGTGCTGTCGGACAGAACGTGAACCTTTGACCTGTTGTAGATCAAATTTCAGGTAAGGTTTAATGCATGTCAAGGGTTCAGCCTGCCTTGAGGTAACAGTAGCAACCTGAGCGAACACATCTGTTGATGTTACAGTGTTTTCATCTGTTCATGTCAACACACATGTTCTAAACCCTTCCCTAAGGAATAAAGACACATTTTAGTGCGTAATTACACACATTCAGTACAGATCACAGTTGTTCTGTCATTGCAACAAAATACGAAAACTGCAAAAAGCCCTAGCAACCTGCTCTAATCTGTTTCACAGCCCCACATACACAAGCTCACATCACTATCTGGCGCTCAACACTTCATGTGCTTTGTTAAAAGCGTATCCAAGTTCTCCTCTTACCATGGTGGCCGTCCAGCTCGAGTGTGTTGTCCAACTCCATAACTTCAAAGACAGGCAAAATCAGACATGCTCTCAGTGCCAAGGGAGGGGAAGACAGCAATGGTTCACGGGGAGGGTACACTCTCTCTCTGCCTCGTCACCCGTTTGCCAGAAGAGCGCTGCCTCCCGTGCAGCCTGCCTGCGCTCCGTTCTGGCTGGAGCGTTGCATCTGGCAGATCTGAGCTGGGCTGAGCAACTTCTCTGGGCCCCACTCACTCCCACACGAGTGCCAGAGCTCTTAAAGACACAGCAGGGATTTTTTTTTAATCTTGAACACTTGCTTTTCCTCTCTCCCTCTCCCTCTATGAGAGCATGCCTTTTCTACCATCCAATATATTGAATGATTTTAATATTTTACAGCTGTTTTTGTTAACAGATTAGTAATTTTGTGTGTGTTTTTTGTTGTTTTTAATAGTTTTTAATGCCTTTTGGTTATAACAGTGCATCAAGTTAAACTAAATGAAAATGATAAATGTTGCCTCGACAACTAGCTGGAATACAATAAGTTTAATTTTTATAATTTTATTTCACAATATAGAAATGAGGTGAACATAGGGCAGTTAAATATTTTTATTAATTTGGTTAGAGATGTTCTCATTTTTGTCATGTCTGCGGATGCTATGCACTTTTTTAAAATGAAAAACTGGAAATTAAGAAATATTCAAGATTTTTCTCTTGCCTTTCTATAATCCAAATCTCAAACAAAACATGTTTTCTTGGAAATACTACTTAGTAATCAATACTAGTAATCAATTTATAGGTTTTTCTTTATTTTTATAGATCATCAGTATCATGCTAGTCTTTTGTAATATATCAAAATGCCAATTTTTCTGGGAAATCAGTAACTATTAGCAATGCTTTGTAAGAATCATCTGTTTCCTTGTTAATTTTCTTGAAATTGTGTAAATAATCAACTTATAATATATATATATATATATATATATATATATATATATATATATATATATATATATACTGAGCTTGACTAGAGCATATTTGTTCAAGTCTGGTTTATCTTTTACAATAAATCATTAAATTATATGAAAACACAGACATATTAATTGTTTTAAAAGTTACTGAGTTCAAAAACTACTGCAAAACATGATTAAAAACAGAGCTTTTTTTTTTTTTTCATTTGAAAAGAAAAAAAATGCTTAAATATATTAGGCTTTGATCACACTACACCTAATTCTGGTTCATTTTCAAACCCAATTGTCCACAATTTTCCTAGTAATGAAACCAATATGTATCAGTCATGATCCATTCAATATCAAATGTTTCTAATCTATATTTTATACAAGATTACCAATTACAGTGAAGAGAGGGGGCAGAAAATTGGTTATATTGTTTATGCTCATGTCCATCATGCCTCACCAAAATGCTCACAACTCAAGAAAAGGCATTATTGTACTATGAACTAATTCACTGTATCCAAAACTGCTCACTCGTTCAGTCAAGACCATTCAAAACACAATTAATGCTACATATGAGCGTAGACACTACAGCACTTTAAGACTTTACAGACTTAACATCCCAAATGAGGAGAGAACCTGAAACTTGAAATCCGATCAGACTGCAACGCATTTCCAAAAATCCAATTTTAATCGGATTTCAAACCACATATGGATATCAAGTGTCTTTCTCTTTAGAGCTATGACAGATTAGGATTCTGATGATGCACAGGAGGGAGTGTGTGTGTGGGGTGTTAAACGTGTGTCTCTGCGGGGGGTGTGCAGAGTAAATGCACAGAGACATTTGCTGAGTCAGCAACAAGCTGCCAGTGTCTGACACACGCATTAACACAGCGCTGAGCTGCAATGACACCACTGCTTGCATAAGATATGAAGAGCAGTCAGTGTTTAAGATCTACCCATGATCATACACTACAGTTCAGTGGTTTGAGGTCAGTAAGGTTTTTTTTTGTTAATTAATACTTTTATTCAGCAAGGATGCATTTAAATGATCAAAGGTGACATTAAAGGATTTTACATTGTTACAAAACTTTTCTATTTCAAATAAATGTTATTTTTTGAACTGTTTTAATAAACAAAGGATCCCCAAAAAAAAGTATCACAGTTTGCACAAAAATATTAAGCAGCACAACGATTTTCAACACTGATAAAAAACAAGACATTAACTTTGCCATCACAGGAATAGACTATATTACATTTTAAAATATATTAAAATAGAAAATAGTTTTTACAATTTTTTACTGTATTTTTGATCAAATAAATACCACCTAGAGACTTCTTTGAAAAGCATTAATAAATCTCACCAACCCCAAACTTTTGAACGGTACTGAATATGACATTTACTTTTTATACTTTTTTTTACTTTTTTTTTTTTTTTCAAACCTTCATTTGTAATACTAATTAGAAAAAAGAGGATGGATGGATGGATAGATAGATTGTGCATTGTGAACCAGAGTCCTTATTAGGCAATTCTAAACAATAGCTGTCCTGTAACACCATCATAATTATGCCTCCCACTGCAAATTACTGGTTTGCTGCCTGTCCGAGACAAACGGAAAACAGTCTACAGTGCATTCCATCATGCTCTATTTCACGAGTAAGTCTATTGGCGTCACATCTGCACTTTAACACAATGAATGCAAGTGGCATTTTGAAGTTCAAATGATGCAAAATCCACAATATGAATAAAAGAAATGAAATACTGTACATTACATAACGAGTGGCTAAATCTTATTAACTTGCACAAGTTGTTCCTATCTTTAGCACAACAAATGGCAAAATCCCTCATTTACAACAGTATACTAAAACTCAGGATAAAGATTCCATTATAAGGGCAGCGCAGATAAACAGCAGCTATCAAGCGGTTTTTTGTCTTCCACTTTGCCAATGACATTTGATTACCTTTAAAGACTATTATCAGAGCTTATTACTCATCGCAGTGTTTCTTCACTTTCCAAAGGAAAAAAATGAACTACAACAGGTGCATACAAGTAGTGCTCCCGATCCTACTCACTGGAATTTCTGGTTTGGGTGCTCTGGTTTTTACGGAGCTGAAGTCCCTCAGGAATGCTGGTGCTGTGTCGCAGGAGCCACACAGTGCATGATTCAGCACGGCGCTCTCGGAACAGCATTGGACTGATCTAAGGACAAGCCACAGAATTACATAGATTTAGAGTGTTAGTGGGCAAAGGCCTATAAGAAAGACTCTAGTATGCTAAAGAGAGCTCATCCTCTCTGCGCTGACCTGTTACTATGAACTTCTTGATATGTGCTGCCCCCTTGAGTTCAAAGGCTACCATGAAACATAAGGTCAGAGCCAAAATGAACTAAAACTCATTCATTTTTAAAGTCTTGATAACTAAAAATATATACATTTTCACATATCAATAATGAAGTCTAGAAGTGATGCACATATCAGCAGTCACATTTGTATTTCTTAATGCTTTAAGTATTAAGAAACCTCTTAATGCTTTAAGTCCGATTAATAGGCCAATATATTGAAATTATGTTATAGATAATGAGTATATATTTATACCTCTCTCTTGTCCAGGAGAACTAGTTGACATTCTGCAACCAAGCAAAATTTGACCTGCCATCCGATTGGTTCTGAAAGTGGTTTTCCACAAGATATCCAGTGAATTGATGAACCTTTCATATCTGTAAAACAGAAAATGTATGATAAATGAGAAAAGAAGATGAGGAAGAAGAGATGGGTCAATTACAATCATGGTAGGACCAAAGAGTGTGAGTCTTAGCAGCTAAAAACAGAAGGTGACCCAGTGGTCATAAAGTCAGCTGGCATACAGCTCTGTGAATGGACAATCCTTCCTGCTTGGCCTAGATTCAGTTGCATGAGTATTGTTTTGTTTAAAAGCACAATGCTAGGTTAACTGAATTAGAGAGCTTTCGATTTCTTTAAGTTAATTTGCTGAGTTTAAAAATAAAATTTAAGAGACTGGCCGGTTGTAGTGCACCTCTGGGGCTGTGCTCTCATCCCATGAGATTTGGAACTGTTTATATTCAATTAAATCATTTAAAGGGCAAGACACTGAGATATAAATACAGTATATTCCCAAGCCACATTAAAAATATAAGAAAGACGTCTGTTTGTTTACAATAACACACTAAAAAAGACTTAAGATACCTGATTTACTAATGTTGGTTTGCAACAACCTATTTAAATTTGTTTTCAAACAGAATTGTTTCTCGTGAATTCTTTCCACCAAACTTTTATTCGTTTTGCATAAACCAAAGAACACAAGAGACAACCACTATTTCATGCATTCAACAAAGAGTTAATAATGAAGCCGAAAAGTTAAACTGTGAATAATTAGTTATTTTTAAAAAATGTCTGACAAATGTGGGGCAAGTTGACACATTTGTTAATATTTCACGTCACGTGTAGATGTACTTAATAAATTGGAGAAATTTACAAGACTATTTGATATTTTACCTTTTCCATTTTTTTCACAATAATTTCACTATCTACACTTTTCTGGAAAGCTTATAACAAGATGTTTAATGACCATAAAGTGTGGCAACATGCTTCCACATGAAAAAAGTCAACAAATGTTTCAACTATATATTCAGTGTTCATGTACTAATGTTCAATAACTTTTTATAGTGACTTGTGTACATAGAGGAATTGACTTTTAAAATAAAAGTATCCTAAGAAATACTGACTGAAGTAAAATTTGTCGCCCTTTTATACTCACTGTATCAAATAAACAATCATAGTAAACATATGGCAGACAAACTTATTCATAAAAGCCAATCACATTCATAATATGCACAAATTAAACTCGTTTCGGCCCAAAACACATAATGTACTTACCGGTGACCCTCATCCAGCCCTGGTGCTGACAGCGGGTGATGTATGTTGACATGGTGGTAGGACCACTAAACATGTTGTCAGCGTGCAATTTTCAACTTTCAACGCTTCAGGACATTTGCGCACCTGATGGACCTCATAATGACTAAATGTGGCATCGAAATGAACTTTTAGATAATGTAAAAGGAATGACGATGGTTTGCGCGTGCAGTGTTGACCCGCTTTTTTGAGACGCGCGTGCGGGTCACTGAGAGTGAAGGGGACACGGCGAGACACGGCATGTAATACCTTAATTAAATTAACGGATTAAACTCTCTGCGAAGAAAGCAACTAATCTGTCCACAAACACAAAACTCTCTCTCTTTAAAAAAAGAACCTAGCCTGAAAAACACAAGCGACTCTTTCATTTGGACTGATGTTTTGAAATTGGCAGGTTCGTACTGAATTCTGGAGAACAACAAATTACACAATGATTATATTAAATCACGTCACCAAAAAAAAAAAAAAAAATGCCTTTATTCACTTGTTGCCTCAACATATAACGTGAAGGCCTGACTCATGAATATTAATCGCGTAACGTTACGTTCGTTTAGTAGGCGTACAAGATTAGATCAGAGGCGAAAGCAGATTGGGTGGAAGGCCTGACTCATGAATATTAATTGAGCTACGTAACTAGATGTTCTAGAAAAGTTACCGAGGAACGTGAGCATAATGTAATTAATATTCATAAGTTAATCTTTTGCCACTGGATGTGTAAAAATGCATGACCCTATGACCATGGCTTTGACATGCAGGGGAATATTTTCTGGATATATTAAAACAATTTTTAGGAAATGAAAGTAGAAGTTCTTTGCAAGAAAAAAAAAATATTCTTTTAACCTGTTAAAGGTACTATTTTTTGCACTTTAGAAACTTACATTCTCTTCTCACACACCAGATGAAAAGTCCAGTTAATCATGGCTACTGTGCTTGCGTTTACATTTGTGTCTGTATTAATTGTGCATTATAAATAATATCAAGACACTTGTGAAAATGCTTGTTCAGATACATGAGAGACACAATTATTGCCGACAAACTGTTTTAATGGTCTGAAACATGAATGAATGAATAATGACATATGCAAGTTTGCACATTTAACATGTTTGAACACTGTTACAAAAAACATTCATGTTTATCATGTACGGCTTTGAGGGTGTTGTGTAGAAAAATAGTCATAAAAGCATACTAAACTGCTTTGTTTTGATCTTGTACAAATGCAATAGGTTGTTTCTCTTCTAAACTTGTTAAACTTGTAACCATAATATAAAACTTCTCATGAAATGTGAGCAGGTTAACATACAAAAACATTGTGTTTTGTTGACATTTCAGTTTCACAAATGCTTTTCCTTTGGGGAAATATTATAAAAGTAAAAAGTAAATATTTGAAATATCTTTTTATACATTTTTTTTCTTTAAAATCAATTAGAAAATGTGTCAATTTATCCAATAATAGCTTGCATAGCTGATAAAACATGTTAATAGTGCAATAATAAAATGGGGCTAATCTTATATCCAATTATATACATGTAAATAATAAAGTATATTTATAATGTTGTGTACTATAAAACTAAATGAAGTCAAATTATAGAACCTGACAGCTTTAAAACTTCACATAACTTTCAATTTTCCAGTCAATCCAATCATCTGATAAGTGCATGTATCCACTTCCAGATCAATCTCAAATATAACAACACTCTTTGGAGATCCTGTAAAAACATTGATTTGACATTGACATGTGGGCAAATGTTGAAAAGAGCCTAAATTCTATTGCTAATTAAATGCAAATGATCACTTTCCCCTTTCAGGTTCATTCTGCTTTCTCAAAGCAGGTCTTGTTTATCCAATCTGACGTGCCAGAGCATACAAAAGCATATAAAATAGAAAAATACTTCTCAAAACAGTATTTGCATCACTTTGGTTATATAATCACCTAGAACAATTTCAAAAATTATGGTTGAACACGAAAGAATGAAAGTGCTAATATTTTAACATAGCTAAAAAGTACCGCTGTACTGTTAATCTTAGGTGAGCAAACAAATATATCGCTATATCTTCCTTCTGAAGAAATACTGAGAGATGAATGAAACAAAATGAGTTACTTTAAAGACATAGTTTGCCCAGAAATGAACATTTGTTGAATATGTACTCACCCTCAGGCCATCTGAGATTTAGATGAGTTTGTTTCTTCACCACAGTGTAATTGGAGAAATTTACCATTACATAACTTTCTCACTAATGGATCCTCTGCAGTGAATGGGTGCCGTCAGAATGAGAGTCCAAACAGCTGATAAAAACTTCACAATAATCCACAAGTAATCCACACATCTTGTGAAGTGAAACCAAAAAAATAAATCCATCATTAAGGCATTTTAACTTTAAAACCATTGAAAAATTCCATCTCCTGTTGTCCTCTCACATCAAAATCCAACAACATATTTGTTTAGGACTGTTTTGTTTGTAAACAGTGCTTGATCTGTGCATATTTCTCTCCCGATTCAGATGAGACAACATTTTCACTGGAGGAAGCAATATTATGGATACTTGTATTTTTGCTGGAAGCCTGAAGATAAAAACATCTAAATGGATTTGTTACTTACAAACACACAGCCTTTTGCTTCACAAAGACATTCATTGATGGACTGGAGTCGCGTAGATTACTTTATGTTTTTATCAGCTGTTTGAACTCTCAATCTGACGGCACCCATTCACTACAAAGGATCCATTAGTGAGAAAGTGAAGTAATGCTACATTTCTCCAAATTAGCTCCCATGAAGAAACAAACTCATCTACATCTTGGATGGCCTGAGGGTGAGTACTTTTTCAGCAAATTTTCATTTTTGGATGAACATTAAACTCAATAAAACTTGATACAAACTTTGAAATCCTGAATAACAGGAATTGAAACTCACGGGGCAAATGCTTTTACACTGTTTGAATCCCAAAACTAAACCGAAATGACTTCATGTTGTATAATACTGTCCTTTATCTGCTACCTAATAATGATGTTATACTGTGTAAGGTTAGTATGTTACTAGACTCAATCATGTTTGTGATGTTTAAAGTGCCCTAAAATGACACTGCAAATGACTTCAAGAATAACAAAGACTTTAATGTCTCACATGTGAGAAGACCAGAATATCAGGAAAAAGAAAAAAAACACTATACGTGGTTTGTGGAAAACAACAAAAACAAAACTAGAACGCTGAAACTATGACTGTCAGAAAAGCAAAACAGAGAGTAACTATGCGGGGACTGCGTGACACCTTCCTTCGCGACCCATCTGTTCCACACCTCCGTTCTGTGATATTCAGTAAGGTGTAGTTCCTTCCCACTCCACCAAATACTGCACCTTGCCTTCAGGTGTGATCCTGCGAGCCAGAACCTGATACTTCTCCCCGCAGGTGAGCCGACCGGCCGCCCCAAAATAGCTGGTGATTGAAGACTTAAGGTGAGACAGTGAGGAATCGTCCTCGTTGATGCTCTCAAAGGTGTGGCTGTCGATGCTGTTCTCCATCATGACGTTACTCTCCTCTCCGGGCATGCTGATGGGGCTCAGCTCACGCTCCACCATTTCTCTTTTTGTGGCCAGCACGGTGTAATTCGAGGAGGGTAACTTTCTCTTCCGACTGCCCACATTTTTCCTGTAAAGAATGTAAGATGCATAAGAACTTGCCTTTCACAATTCATTTTTTAAAATAATATTTCAAATATTCTAAAAACAAACTTATTTTCTGATTATACAAACAATTTGCAGAAATTATATCTTCACAATACAATCCTGTAATCAAATCATGTTCATGATGGAATATATGCTCTTTAATTACTGTATATAGCCTGCTATAATTTCATATTTTAACAAGAAAATTAATTTAATTTTAATTTAAGGAAAGTGAAGAAAAAATAAATAAATAAACAAACAACCTTTCAAAAGTTTAGGGTCGGTAATTTTTTTCTTTTTTAAAGAAAATTATGAATTTTTATTCAGCAGGGACACATGCAATTGATTTAAGATTTATAAAAGATTCTTGAAAAAAAAATGTATCACGGTTTCAACAAAAATATTAAGCAGCACAACTGTTTTCAACACTGATAATAATACTGTTTGTTGAGCAGCAAATCAGCATATTAGAATGATTTATGAAGGATCTGAAGACTCATGTGACACTTTAAAATTACATTTTAAAATTTATTAAAATTGTTACTTTAAATTGCAATAATATTTCACAAATATTACTATTTTTACTGTATTTTTGATCAAATAAATGCTGCCTTGGTAAGCATAAGAGACTTTTAAAGACATTTTAATATCTTACTGACCCCAACCCTTTGAAAGGTAAGTTCAATAAATTAATTAATAAAACATAGCTGTAAACATTTCTGGATCATTTATGACATTAGAAATGGAAGCTAAAGATTTTCATAAATTGCTTAGTATGAATTCTGTATGCTGCAAATATAAAAAATATTATTTTATGATTTTTTTGATGGTTTATTTTATATTTCAGTTAAAAATGTGCATTACTCTGTGTTCTGCTTGAATAAAAATATTTTAAAAAAGCAACTAATACACTAATACTGTCTACCACAAGATGTCCCTGTTTAACACTGAATTTTATTTCGTAGCCTTTCGCCGTCCCCTTTCACTTGCCTCTGTGGGCGTTATGGCATTTTAAAGGTCATGCAGCAGAACTGGACTTTTAGGGTTTTTTTTCTCATGCTGCGAATCTTCTGGGGAGTTTCCAATCTGCATAAACCCCATAATGACCACACATTTCTGCCCAAGGGCATGCATAACATGGGAAATCACAGCAAGATATCAAAATCCGATGCTGAGAACCTCCATTTCAGAAATCATTACAGCTGCTAAAATGGGATGTAGAGCTAAACAGTATTAGTACATGAAAGCCAAGCACGGAAAGCAGATATGTGTTTGTGAAGTGTTTGATCTAGCCCACAACGAAGATGCACAGTAGGGGACAAGGATCTGTCGACCCTCACAACTTTTCCAGTCGAGAAAATCCAAGTCGTGTTTATTTTCCTCCACCCTCTCCCTCCGCCTCTTTTCAAACACCCTTAGGAACATTACAAGAATACTAATGAGCATTCATATCCTAAAATAAATAAGACAAACTATGGGAAAGATATCAAAGAGTGAGTGGGGCCGTTTGGCAGAGTCTCCAACCAGCCAGCCATCCAACTGCATGTTCTGCACGCAGGCCTTTGCTTTCTTCGGTCGCGGTTTCTCCAGGCTTAGCGCAGCGGGTGACAAAACAAAAACAAAAATACAGGACAAATATAAGGGATTACTAACTGTATGAGTATCTGGCCTGCGGGACACGAGGCATGACTAGCTGGAAGATGATGAGCTTCTGAAGCAGTGGTGACTTACAGCGGTGACTCAACTAAGAGAACTGTGTCAGAAACAATTCTCAATGAAAATAAGGCTTTGTGAGGGAGGCTAAAAGAAAAGTTCAAGAGACTAAAGAAGGAACAGAAGTGTACAAGAAGTTGTTCACACAGAAATCAATTCTGTCATCTTTTTCCCAATAATTATTTTGAATCTCAAGTAGATGTAAATGAGATTTTAGGGATATGGCGATGACATGAGAGGGAGAAAATAATAACTGAATTTTCATTTTTATGTGAACTATTTATTTAAAGGATGTAACTAAATGTAAGTCATGCATGTCGTGTCAGTTAATACTCTTAGAAATGGAAACAATGCTAAACAAGCAAAAAATAAATAAATAAATAAATTCTGTTTTTAAATTCAAGTTATGACCAGCTAAAAAAGTTTTTTTTTTTTTTTTGCATTGATGAGATCGAATCAGTTTCACATATTTTACCATATTAATTGCATAATTCTGAATTTGACCCATAATCTGAAAATTTGCAATCACATCCGTGTTTAGATGTTAATATGGCAACACTTTACAATAAGGTTCATTAGTTAACATCAGTTCATTACATTAGTTAACATGAACTAAGAATGAACAATACTTCTACAGCATTTATTAATCTTAGTTCATGTTAATTTGAGCATTTACTAATGCATTATTAAAATCACAAGTTGTGTTTGTAAACATTAATGCACTGTGAACATGAACAATGAACGACTGTATTTTTATTAACTAACATTAACAAAGATTAATAAATTGTGTAATAAATGTATCGTTCATTGTTTGTTCATGTTAGTTAATACATTAACTAATGTTAACAAATGACAACTTATTGTAAAGTGTTACCATTAATATTTATTCATCATACTGTTGAACTTGACAGTATTTTCTCTCGTTATTTCATAGGAGCTCCAAAGAAGACAGAGAAAGCCAGAGTCTTGTGCTCTGTGTTTATCAGTATCTTTATGTTCGTTGGGTGAAAAAGAATAACTCAATAAACAAAGTAAAAAATAATTTGACATCTTTTTCCCCCCCCAAGGTTTCTATAGATATCGCGATATATCGATATCGTGAGTTCTTTTGGCCTCAATAACCGTGATATGAAAAATCTAATATCGTGGCAGCCCTAATATATGCCTAAAGGATTGAAGGTTGTCGGGTAAAAGAAGAGCATATTGATGCCGTTCACTCAGTCTGCTATTTTATTCCAACCGTTACTCCTGATCAGACGCTTCCGTAAATATTTAGTTTATACGTAGAGTTAGACTTCAACTAAGTGATGCAACAAAAAAATATTTAGTAGTGCGCAAGTTGTAACTTAGTGCCCATTTACGTCAAAACTAGGCAAAGTTGTAACTTAGGTACAGCTGGTGCAACCGGCCCCAGTGATACAGAATTTTCCTTGGTTACCGCTATAAACACAGCAGCGCTGCGCGTATTAACACTAATTTAAATGCATTATACAGAGGCAAGATGAAAAGAAAACGCCATGTAAACTTTTCTGAAAACAGCCAGTTCCCCTCAGAAACACATTCATATAAAATCAATATTTAGGATTCCTATAGCCTATTTCGCGCATCATGAACAGTGATCTTGTTCTGCCTGCTATGGTATTTTCTCCTCTTTGCGTCCGTCTTCAGCGTCTCTGGCTTCTGCTAATGGCCGTTTACAGAGTAATAAAAATAATAATGTAATATTTCCACACAAATGGCATTTGGGAAAATGATTGCAGTGCAGTTTGTGTGCAAGCACGGAACAGAAGGATGCTCTAAAATAAAACAAAAAATGGCAGATCGAACGGGTGCATGTACTCCAATGTATAAATTAAATATAGATTAATCATTGTTAAAGCTACAAAGTTACTTGTCAAGATGGGTATTTTTATACTTTTGTATGTATTTGCCCATTTAAGCGCAAGAAAGACGCGGAGGCTCGCGCATGTCAGAGTCGCGGCTGTCTGTGCGCGCTGTTTACACAGAATTTCATGACAAAAAATATATAAAATTCCCTGACTTTCAATAACTGGAATAGACCTTTTAAAATTCCATGATATTCCAGAAATCCCATGACCCATGGGAACCCTGGTATTTTTAATATTTTTATAAACCAGTCGGTGAGAATACTTTTACTCACCAATAACATTAAAATGAACAAAAATTATCCACAAACAATATTAAGCAGCACAACTGTTTTCAACATCGATAAAAAGAAATATTTCTTGAACAAATCAGAACGATATCTGAATCCTGAAGACACTGAAGACTGGAGTAATGTTTGCTAAAAATTCAGCACATGAATGAACTACATTTTAATCCTTAATATTATTTAATAATATTACTTTTTACTGCATTTGTAATTAAATAAATGCAACCTTGTTAAGCATAAGTGACTTTTTTCAACAACATAAAAGAACATCTTACAGACCCTACATTTTTGAATGTAAATTTACATATTTTTATATATATTTGTTTCCATTAGTTTTCCAGTTTTAATATCTCTGCTACGTTTTTCATGACCAAGTGAACCCTAGACATCCTAGACTTCCATTTTAAGTGATTACTATAAACATGTTTCCTGTTCACGGTTTGTGAGAACTGCATAACCTAAACAAATCTGCGGTAATCGATAACACGCCAAAGTAGAGCTTGAAAGTATGTGGAATATTCATTTAAGAATCTGACCTTCAGCACTAAAGCAAACCCAGATACGTGACCACAACAGCTGACAGACTGACATCCAAATTCATAAGTGACTGATGGCATCCTCCGCTCTAGCATGCTTTCACTGCCATTTTCAGACTCCATCTTTAAAATAAACAGGAGCAAACAAGTGGCCATAACCATAAATAATCCATAATCTGACAGCATATTTCTTTTCGAGCTGTCAGAGGCGGTTTACACACAACATCAGGTGGTGATGGACGCCTGTTATTCCTCTTTAACTCGTGGGCAGCAGAGTGCAACCCCAGCAGGGGAGGCGAGAATCTACAGTCAGAGTCGCGCTGCCAAATTGTCCCTCTACAGCAATATTGATTACGCTGCAGTGTAGCTGTGAAGAGGACACTTGTGAAAGAGCAAGATGAAAAGCATAGAGGATACAAGCCTAGAATTCCAGCAAACCCGCCATGGTCAATCCAGCAACTGAGTCAAATTGACAATTGCTGGAGCTCATGTATATTAAAAAGCAAAGCGGTTAGAGGCACCCTGGTGGCCCGGTGGTTTAGTTGCAATCATTGATGTCAGCACTTTGAATGTCATGAAAAATTAGCTCCCAGAATCCCTCAGGCTCGCATCAAAAAGCAACCGCAAACCCACTTAAATTGTAGTTCAGGGTTAGGTTCCAGCGGGTCACCGGTTAATCCAGGGAAGATGTTTTGACTGGAAAGATGCACTGGGTTCATATGTCAAATGCGTGGCTTTGACTTCACTTATTTAAAACATGCTTTTGCAAGGATCTACAAGAATACGAGTGATTCGCAACGGCCTGTGAAGAATTACATCACACCAGCGTTTTGCGCTGCTGCTGAATCTATAGCCCTGTGGCTAAACAAGCTCATATTTAGCTGCGGTGTGAGCAAGAATTTCAATCTTTTTTTTTTTTTTCAATTAATTTTTTTGAACCTAATACATTAATGCATTCAGTTCCTTTTTAAAGAAAAAAACTGAAGATATGCTAACATTGAACTGAAAATCTGTCATAATTATAATTTTATATAACGCTACCTGTGCTGCATCTGTTGCCAGATGGTCTTCTCATCAATGTTTTTAACATTAATAATTTATACATACAAAGACTGCAAACAACACAACTTTTGTTAAACAGACAACTAAATTAATCTCACTGGCAGGGAACTATTGCTAGTGTGTTAGATGTATTTTTAAGTTTTATGAAAGGCAACTGGCTGCACATACTGAAAGAATATGTATTTAAATAAACATATTCACGAGAGTATTTTGTTGTACTACGCACATTTTAAAAAAGCATGCAAAATAGGGGTGGAAGTCTTTTAGCACCTAGTGATTTGATTCTATTTTGATTCAAAAAGTCACAATCTGATTCCCAAACACTTCTCAATGCATCTTAATTTTTCAGCAGCACTGTGAGGGTGCAAATCATTGTGTAAAGATTCTCTGTGCTAATATGCATCTGTTCTGATCGAACGTGGTTACTATAATCAAGTCAGTGCCACGGGGAGTTGACAAATATAGAAAAGGATGAATGTTCCTTTAGCAAATACATAACTGTTATTTCCTTAGTAAAGTCTGCAGAACTGAAGAAAATGAACTGTACCTGAAGTCATAGGAAACGCTGGTGGTGGCAGAACCAGAAGTACTGGCTGCATCGGTGGAGTCCTGGTCCATACTGAACGTCTGTCCTGAACTGGTGCTAAGAATGAAGGAAGAGAAATTGATAAAGAGAGACAACGATGAAGAAAGAAACAAGCAAAAGTGTTCAATGACTCAGACTATCAAACACCTAAAGTCAACATGAAACACATTTTACTTCCCATTTAACCTCTTACCCATATTATTTCCATATTGTGACATCTTTTAGAGTAAAAACAGACTATCAAGTGAGGAAAATGGTGGAGCTTGATTTTATCTATCAGGAACTGATTGAAACCAGTGTTGTTATGGCTAAAACTAAAACTATTAAAAATAGTTTTCATTAATTGAAAAAAAAACAACATGATGAAGCTGATAAAATGAAATGTAAATTAGAAAAATATTCAATAAAAGTGTAAATTAGATAAAAGTTAAATTAGAGGAAATTTTTAAATGTTGCCCTGGCACGTAACTGAAATACAAAATGTTTAAGATGAAGTATTAAAATTATTAATAATTAAAGCCAAATAGAAATATATAAAAAACAATCTAGTAAAAATGACAAAAGAAATAATACTAAAACTAAAAAAAAAAAAAAAAAAAATGAAAATATAAAAAATAAAAGTCATTTAAAATAATAATAAATATTATAATAGTATATAAATAATTCTAAAATAACACTGATTTGAACTTCGGCTCAGTTTTTTTCCTTTTTTTTTTTTTTTGGTCAACTTAATTGCAAGTTTTCAAATAAAACAGTAATTGAGGAAAAAGAAAGTCGTTTGAATTTGACTTCATGTTACCAATCTTATCCTTCTCAATAAATTTAATCTCAGCCATACTCAAGAGGCCAAAACAAAGGGTTACTGAGGAATACAAAAGAATACAGTTGATCCGACCTGCTGCTTGCTATTCAACACATTATACAGCGCTGGGATTGTGACTATAACATATCAAGAGTTTATCAGGACTAGCATTCAAAGGATGGCAGTCATTAACTACAGTTCACGGCTTTGTGATGAAACCCAACGTGCCCTTTTTATTATGGCCGAAACCAACTCCAGATTTCTCTTTTATACTCCTCAACAATCCCTCTCAGACAGCCGCTTTCGCCTCTGAAAGCTTTGTCTGCCCCAATAGTGTTTCCAATTCTCTCATTATTCAGGCCTGTTTGAGAGATGATAACCTTTACAGAAAAGTATAATTAAATCGCTTCACCCGCCGTGTTGATAAAAAAAAAAAAATTTCTGCGGGGTGGGGTTGTGATTGGAGAAACAGTGAGAGACCTTTCCGATATTTCAAAGGGAAATGGATGCAAATGAGCATGATTGTTCGAAAGCCAATAAATAGATGCTTAAGCATTCAAATCAAAGGTAATGAGAAAAGGTTAAGCGTGCCGTCTGTTGCCGTGAGAGAGACTGACGAAGGTAGACTGAATTTGATTGAGACCTCATTATGTACATTGATGGAAAGGTGACAATTAATTTCTGGCAGTTTTAGCACAGGTGAGGCGACTTTATCAAAAAATGAAAGGGGATACATATCAAATGAGCCATCAAACCCGAAGCACGCGGATATCTGTATTATGCACTTAATTGTTACGACGTGCCTCGGGGTCCCAACAGATTATGAAGTCACTAAGAGGACAAGGGTGAATAATGAACTTGTACCAAATATACATTGATTATGCAATATTATGGCTTAATTATGGCTTTTCCGCACTAAATTTAAAATGCAAAACACTTGAAAAACATGGATGACATTACTGATAAACTCACATTTATCTCACTGTGGTGGTTTCATTCACATTAGGGATGGGAGGTGATAAATGGTTTCATATAATGTTTTTTTTATTTTTGAAAAAAAAAAAAAAAAAAAGTTTACACTTTATTCATGTGGTAATGCGTATTTGTGAACAATTTAGTGAATTAAACACTTTATCTGATTTGATTATCTTGTCTTTTTTTATTTTTATTATATTTTTAATCGAAAAAAAAAAATTACTCAAAGATAATGGCATAAGTGCAAAATTTATTGGCATTATGTAACACATGAGCTTAAAACATTAAAACTACAATATATAATTATACAGCGTTTCCCATTAATTACCTAGACTCTGGCTGCCCGCCATGGTCTAATCTGTCCCGCCACTGTTTCATAATGAACCGAGAATATTTTACACTTCTCATAATAACATAACAGGTCTCTAATGTTGTGTTCTGCAATATTGCTTTTGGCAAAGCATTTGTCAAACAAACTAAAATTGAAAGCGCAATATGGCTTAGTGTTCTTATCAGATCTCAAAAGGCAGTGATTTAAATAAATATATAGTCTGTAGCACTGCATATTAATTTGTGATTAAGTGTTTTCGCTGAATCAGTTCACAATGGAGCGACCTCCATCTCTGCATGTTCTGTGAGTTTAACGTGCATTTGGGTATATAACAGGCTCCAGCTAAGCATTTGTATACTGACTGAACAATGTTTGTGGACAGATGATTACAGTATTTCACTAAATGCATGATTGTAAACCTGTTTTCACAGGAACTAAAAATGACCAGAATTTAACCAAAATTAAAAATTGAGGGTTTAACTCTTAAAACCCTCAAGTTAAGTGAAGAAATTAAGAAAAAAAAAGTATTTTAATTTTTTTCCTACACTAGAGTATTAGGAAATGTTAATTTTTCATTTACACTGCAGCTAAAATAATAATATAATTTGCATTATTAATAATATTTTGTGAATGTAATGTAGCCTGAAACACTATATCACAACTAAAAAGTTGGGCCGAGGTAATTATAAAATTAATTACCTATAAAATTAATAAAACCTATAAAATTAATAAATGATCAAATTCTAATCAAATTCAAAATTATAGACAATAAAATGTCTATTTTAGACAAATATAGATCAATTTATATATAAATAAAATAGGCAATAAAATGTCTTAAAATAAAAAAAGTCACCTCTTTAAACTCTGCAGCTCGTCCAGCGTGAAGTCGAATATGTTGGCCATGTGATGATTGGTGCCCCAGGTAGAGGTGAGGTCATTCTGCAATGATGACACAAGCAAACCATGAAATACAATGTTAAATTCATTACAGCGCATCGTCTGATTGTCATTCGGATGATGACGATAATCACAGCTTTGATTATGCCGATCAGAGCCGTCATGGTTGTTACAGTCACTCTAATGCCGTCTTTGAAGTTGCACATGGCATTATTAGCCGTGCAGCCTGGAGTGTCAAAGATGTGTAGTTCAAGTAAAGCATGTCTGGGGACTGGAGACCTCTCAGAAGGATTTGTCAGTTAAATGCTTCAGAGGATGAATGTAATCCTTTTTAGAAAATGTAGAAAGACAGAATGAGAGTGTAGGAGAGAGCTGGGGAGTAACAAACTAAAAGCAGAGACGTAACCCAACTAGATTTTGTCAGAAGCGTGACTACTTTTTGTTAGTGGCTTGTAGTGCAGATGACTTCTTGTGCTAAAGGCTAGCTTGACTGAAGTTCAGCTACTTGAAATCATGAGTAGCTTGTAGCTTGGCTTTCAAAGTAGCTTCACCAACAGAGCGAGAATAAAGGTGAGGGAGAGAGAGAGCGAAGGCGAGAAAGAGACAAAACAACACATGAGAAGCGAGGGAGAAATGCAAGGTCTGCATAGCAGCAGGCGTCAAGGAATGAAAAGAAGATCACCACGGGGCGCAGGCAGATGCTAGAGAGAGATGAAGAGAGGCAGGAGAAGATATCGAAGAGTAAACTTCACACAGGTCATATTTAAATCGGCTTTAAGTCTGTACATAAAAAACCGTGTGGAAAATCGGCTGAAAGAAACAAGTAGCAATTCACTCGGCTGCTTGAGAGCAAGTCATTGAGGGATTCTAGAAACTTCGAGAAGTGCTAGAGCGCAAAATCTCGGTAAGAAAAGCTCCGATTCGCACTGACAGGTCAAACATTGTCTCAGTAGTCCAACACTTCACCTCTTCATGAATCCGATTTCAAGAGGACTGCACAAACTGAATTATTTAGTTTGTGTGTGTGGTTTAGTGATAGATCAATATATATCAGGTTTCTCAACCTGGGGTTCCTGAGTGAACTGCAGGGGCTTTGTGAGTTGATAAAAACCTGATAATGAATTAAATCATTAAAATGTAAATTTACAATACATAAATCATCTTAACATAAAAAGAAAAAGAAAACACTTTCTAAAAATGTGTTTTATTAGTTTACCTGCATGTCATGCGACCATTAACCAACATCAGAGAACCATGAACGCGAATGAAATCTAAAATCTAAGCAGGTACTTCAAGTAAATATTTTAGATCAAATGGGATCGGCTGGCAAAAAGTGTGGGAACCTCCCTGAACTAGGCCAATTAAACATCTGATACACAACAATTTTAAGAAACCTAGCATCCTTCTGGTAACTGTACCCAACTGGCCAATTAACCAAAGTGTTTGAAAGCCTTGTGAATGGATATCAAACACTTCCTGTTTTTAAATATTTTTAATAAAATTAGGCTTCATTTAATTTCAGAAGTTTTGAGCATGTCTTATTTGCTGTTATTAAATTGTATAACATATCAAATACCATTTAAAAGTTTGGGGTTGGTATGATTTTTAATGTTGTCTCTAATGCTTGTCAGGGCTGCATTTATTTGATCAAAATACAGTAAAAACAGCAATAGTGTGAATTTATTTGTCATTTATTCCTGTGATGGCAAAGCTGTTTTTTTTAGTAGCCATTACTTCAGTGTCACATGATCCTTCAGAAATATTTTTGCTGCTCAAGTAACATTTCTTCTTATTATCAATGTTGAAAACAGTTGTATATACTATTTACTTAATATTTTTGTGATAACCGAGGATACTTTTTTCAGGATTCGTTGATAAAGAACTGCATTTATTTGAAATTTAAACTCTGTAATCTTATATCTTTACTATCACTTTTGATCAATTTAATGCATTCTTTTTTTCTTTTTCATAAAAAAAAAAAAAAAAAATCTTGCTTAACCCAAAATTATTGAAAGGGGTTGTATGTGCATATAAAATCCATCTAATTTGAATTGTATTGGTGTCTCTAAATATCAATATTTGCCACTGAGCAACTCATTAACTGACCACTGATAAATACAGTCATCCAGTATTTAAAAAGTGTTAAATAGTTTGAAAATGCTATAGTTTGAAAATGCTATAGATCAGTGCAGCCAGTTGCATCTTTTTTTCTTTAAAACAATGTAAACTGGTCTATTTTGAATCTGATATATAAGACTGATTACCCCTTAACAAACTGCTAGCTGCACAGTTTCTGTTTTTGTGCAACTGGCCTAGAACCCTTTTTTTATTAGACAGTCTTACAGTAGTAACAGTAATAGCTGCACACAGTTTTCAACCAGACAAGAAAGGTCATGTTATCCGGCTGGTGTCGCAGTGAAGTGACAAAGCTTACATTAGGAATAGCATCCTCCAGCAGCCACTTGGCCCTCTTCCTCCGCTTCTCTGCAGGAACAGAGCTACTGCAACAGAGGAAAACGAGAAATATTCAATCGACATAACTGAGCATAATAACAACTGAACTAAATAAACGGTCAATCAACGCATTGTCTCCACCCACTAAACATGTCAATACAGATCTGAGAGCTGAAATTACTCAATCCTAAACAGGATTGTGACTGTCAAATGTTCAATTATAGGGGAGAAGCCATGTGTCTTTCAGTGCATTCACTGCCAAAGTCTAATTTCTCAAAAGTCTCCAAATTCCCTTTGAAGCATCAAGTAAAAATAAAGATCTCAGTTATGATCAACTGACTGGATAAATAACAAACATACAGCACTGCAAACCAAATAAAATATTTAATTGGGATCAGTCTCATGATAATTAATTTTAATGATTACATGTGACATCAACAAAAGATATTGGTCATAAAAATGGGAGGCAGTAATAAGGCGCTCAGAAATGCTCAAACTAACCTGCTTCTGCTGGCCCCTTTCTTGCGGCCCCTGTGGCCCTCACTGTTCTGGGCCTTTTCCGGAAACAACTTAGATGGGGGGTTAGGAGGGACCCTTGTCCTTAGTCGGAAAATGTATTTCCTCTTCTTGATCTCCTTGCCGCAGAAAAACCTAAAAATATATTTATATATATATAAAAATATATTTAAATAAAATAAAAATGATAAATTATAAAAATGATAAATTATATATATATATATATATATATATATATATATATATATATATATATATATAAATAATTTTTTTTACTATTATTTTTATATTTTTCAGAAATTATTTAAATAAATAATATTAAATAAATAATATTATACATTTTTATCAAACTTGTTTACTAATAATTCTAATTTATTAAAAAAATACATTTAAATATATATATATATATATATATATATATATATATATATATATATACACAAATCTTTGTAATATTTTTTGTTTTTTAAATAAATTTTAATTATTATTAAACATAAAAGTAATTAAAATTACAATTAATTAAATAAATTAAATTAATGAAATACATTAAAATAAATTAAAATTAATCAAAACAAGTCCAAGCATAATTTCAATGAGACAAAAAAAAAAAAAAAAAAAAAAAAAAAAAAAAAAAAAAAAAAAAAAAAAGTAAAGCATTTTTTCTTACTTGCTTTTATAGTTGTTGAGGGCATCAAGAATATACTGGCCCCGTTCAGACAGAGGAGTATTGGAGAGCTAAAGGGTAAGAAATAGGAAAGAATGTCTTTGCGAGAAACTGATTGTGTGATATGGTGTTTTATTATGAGACATTTCCTTTGCTGGTGCCTTGAGCTGTCATGTTTCAATGAAGACAAATGAAACACATAGGTTTTGCTGTAGTTAAGTCTTCCATAAAGTAGTGTGAGCAATTTAGCAGTGCTGTTTTCTCAGATTACACTTGACAACAAACAAGCGGTTAGAATGACAAGAGATGATGCATAACAAAAAAAAAAAACAGGCTAATTTTCACTATCCATGTCTATCAAAGGAACTGCTTTTCAGTACCTAGCAATTACAGCAGTCTACAGACAAATCTCTAGCACTGTTTTTATTTGCTTTCAATTGTCTTTGAAGGTGAATTGTGTCATTTTTACACAGCTAGTTGTACAAAATGGAATGACACATTTACAGTTGCTAGAATGTTCTGGGTGTTGCCTTGTGAATGCTATGTGTTTTGTGGTTACTAGGACATTATTGGGGTGTTCTGTGTAGTTACTAGGACGTTTCTAGAGTGTTCTGGGTGTTAATTTGCTGTTGCTAGTGTGTCCTGGGTATTGCAGTGTGGTTGATAGGGTGTTCTGGGTGGTTACTAGGATGTTGTTAGAGTGTTATGGTTGTTATGGTGAGTGCACACAAAAAGTGAATTAAATTTTTTGCACGAACAGATTACATACAAAGTCAATGCAAAGTGCCAGGCGACACAAATGGTGACGCGTTTGCCGCAAACGTACGATATTCACCTCAATCGCGTCTTCCATGCAAGTAAAAAAAATTTCAATTGCATTGTCACGCAAACCAATCAGCGAAGAGCTTATTGTCAAGTTCTTATCACTTGTCAAGGTGTTCTGGTTGTTGCTATGCAGTTGCTAGTGTGTTCCTGGTGTTGCTGTGTGGTTGCTAGGGTGTTCTGGGTGGTTACTAGGAAGATTCTAGGGTGTTCTGGTTGTTGCTATGCAGTTGCTAGTGTGTTCCTGGTGTTGCTGTGTGGTTGCTATGGTATTCTGGGTGGTTACTAGGGCGTTGTTAGGGTGTTCTAGTTGTTGCTGTGCAGTTGCTAGTATGTTCCTGGTGTTGCTGTGTGGTTGCTAGGGTGTTTTGGGTGGTTACTAGGGCATTGTTAGGGGGTGTTCTGGTTGTTGCTATGCAGTTGCTAGTGTGTTCCTGGTGTTGCTGTGTGGTTGCTAGGGTGTTTTGTGTGATTACTAGGGCATTACTAAAGGTGTTGCCATGCGGTTGATAAGCTGTTCTGAGTGGTTGCTAGGGCATTTCTAGTGTGTTCCAGTTGCTGCTATGAGGTTGTTAGTGTGTTCTATTTGTTGATATGCAGTTGCTAGTTTGTTCTGGTGTTGCTATGTGGTTGCTAGGGTGTTCTGGGTGGTTACTAGCACATTGTTAGAGTGTTATTGGCCACGTACACACTGCAGCTAAATTCAGTTGTCAGTTCACTTTTTACTCCTTAATCGCGTTCTGTACACACATAATTCGCTAAAATACGGGAGTGACAACCGCATTCGACAACCGCATTAACTCCCGAAAAATACAGGTAGTGACAACCGCATTTACAGAAATTCTACGCAGTGTGTACAGAACTGAACTGAACAACTAGTTGTTAATGACGTATTTGAACGTGCATCAGTGTCTTTGTCTGTGTGTGTGATGCAAGAAAATAACAGTGAAAGAAGTCTTAATTTATGCTGCATTCACGTGTTATCGGAATTATTGTAAATACGAGTTTCCTAGTTGGAAATTGGCCATCTAAGGTCTCTCTAAGGCCGTTCATGTCCAATTTCCGACTAGGAAGCTCGTATTTACGATAATTCCGATAGCATGTGAATGCAGCATTAGCATGGGGATAGCTGCGCTCATGAGCCCTGCTGTAAAGTGCCAGTGTTGCCAGGTCTTCCTAGGAAAAAAAAAAAAAAAAACCACAAGCACAAAAAACACTAAAACACCCAAATGCTTTGTTTTATAACACACAAAAAAAAAAAAATTCATATATCTCATATCCACAACAGACTATTTTATTAACTTCATAAAGTGCCTATCTTTATGAGATAAGACCAAACAACATGCCTAAAAGTGCTTGTAAATATGAGGACATGGCAACATTGCAAGACAGCGCTCTCTAAAGCAGCCTCCCGAGCATGAACACAACGCTGCACGTCTATCAGCGGTAGTTTAGTTAAAATCGACGGACAAAAAGAGTCTTTAGTCAAAAAATGGCACATAAATGGCTAAATTTTTATTCACTCCCGCAAGACGACAGAATGTTGCTATGGTTACAAATACGGGAGTGAGTGCTGTTCCGTACACACATGGAACGATAATTTACGGGACTCACTCACGCATTTAAATGCGGTTGTCACTCCTGAAACTTGCAGTGTGTACGTGGCCATTGTTGTTGCTAGTGTGTTCCGGGTGTTGCCATGTGGTTGCTAGGGTATTCTGGGTGGTTACTATGGTGTCACTAGGGTGTTCTCTCTGGGGAGTTGCTTATTGACCAAACGTCCACCCAAACCCCATCCAAAAATTACACTACACTTTTTTGTTAAATTGCAAACTTCCCTTTAACATTTTCCTAAAAAGATTGTGAATATTAAATGACAGGAAAAGCATCATATCATTAATCATATCACCTTGCCCATCTGGAAATGGTCCCAGTTGTTGCTGATGAAGGTCAGGATCTCCTCCAGTTCAAAGTATTTCTTTTTACTTTGGACTCCCAGGTTGTACAGGGCAAGATGGACCACATCCACCCTGCAAATGAAAAGTAATTCGACTGAAAACAAGAAAATCTCACATAAAATTCTAGAGACTAATCTTAAGATGTTTTAGTCCTAAAGCAGAAATGCTCTTAAATCAAATGATGCTGCCAAAATCTGCATGAACTGTCACATGGTGAACGTTAAATAGAGTGCCATTCCGTTCACAAGGCAAGGTCCATTTTAACACACCAGACTTTTTAAGAAGGATAAAGCTTAAATCTGAACCGAGACTGGCTTCATACCTAAATATCCAACACATCCAGCTCACTGTATTTCAAGAGTAATCCCCTGCTATCATAAGAAATCCTCTCAGCACCAAATCTTCCTTTCAAATGGCTATTTCTCATTTGGGACAAAAAGCAAGAATCAATGTCCAGACATACTCTACTCTAAAAAAAAATAACCGCAATGCCCTCTCTTTACTTTCTGAAATTGAGAGAAAGCGCTCTGGCTCGAGAGCTCCGTCCCGCATCAATCACATCCGACACTTTGACTACATAATTCTGACATGGATCTGGGCGCAATCACTTGCGAGGGGGAAAAGAGGAGCTGCCATTTACCATCTGAGAGCCAGCCGCTTGATGTATTCCGCTCCTTTATTGCACACCGCACAAATGAACAAGTAAAACCTATGAGAGAAAAGACAGAAAATGGAGGCATTTAAATTACACACCTTGGAGAGGTACAAACGGCCACAGAAAAATTGTGCTTGACAGTGTCATTATGATCTTTTAAAAATCCCCTAACGCATGTAATCTCGCCTGTGTGCGACGCCGCATTAAGTTTGTCGCAATATTCACTAATCATTACCGTAGAGATGTTGCAAATAGAATTTCACTTTGGATATTGCGTCCATTGATCTTTCCGAAAAGAAATGGCTTATATTTCATTATAAAACAAATAGCGCCGACCCTAAAATCTGATTGGACTGATTTGGTGTTCAAAGCCACTGAAGAGCAATTTTCAGCGACAAGCAATTTGTCTGTACACACCATAGACTGTATATAAACATGGACGTAGTGTCCGTGACGTCACCCGTAGGTTTATGAAGAGCGTTTTTGAAGCTCAAAGTGGGCGGAGTCGGCCGTCACCATCTTGGCAGCGTGTCACCACGCATCACTCTCGGATAATCGAAAATGGGCAAAGAGGCGGGAGTTGTTTGCTGAAACCACGCCCACTTAGCTAGACGGTGGTGACAGTAGCGGCAATCCACCTGTCACTCAAGTGGCCACACCCTTAATTATGCAGAACTTTAAGGCTTAATATAATTTAAACGGATGACTTATAAAAAATTCACCCCCCTCACAGTTGTCATGAAGGGCAAAATTAGTTATATAGACCAAAACCACTTTTTTGTACCAGGCTGTAAACATGTTTTTTTCTGCTGTAAAGTTTATGGGACTGACTCCCTTTTGGAGCCAGCCTCTAGTGGCCAGTCGATGAATTGTAATTTTAGTCACTTCTGTGTTGGTTTCACGAGAGACATCGGGAGGTTGCCGCTTGGTACACACTGAATGTGAAACGGCGGCACAACACAATCACAGCCAATCAGAGGAGATCTGATTTTTACAGTTATGTGCAGTTGGATTTTAGACCAATGAGATTTAATTATTTAATTTAATTAAACTTTGTGATCAGAAAAATGTATAGAGTGTAGCTGGTTCGATAAAAATTATTTACATGAGATTGTTTGCTTTAAGAATTGTTAACTTTTATTATTTAAATAATTCAAATATTGATTTTAAATATATAATATATTCTAAATATAATATATTTGACATATTTAATAATTGTTTATTTTGAGTTTTAAATAATTTAAATATTTAATATAATTTAACTTTATTGCTTATTTTTTACATGAGATTGTTTGCTTTAAGAATAGTTAACTTTTATTTAAATAATAATTCAAATATTGAACATTTTAAATACATAATATATTCTAAATATTTATTATAATTTAAATATTTAATCACTGTTTATTTTGATTATTTAAATAATAATAATTTAAATACTTAATATAATTTAACACTTCAACTATATATTGATTATTTTTACATGAGAGGTTTTGCTTTAAGAATGGTTATGTTTTATTATTTAAATAATAATTTAAATATTTGATATATTTTAAATATAATAATATATTTCAAACATTTAATATAATTCAAATATTTAATCATTGTTTATTTTGATTATTTAAATAATAAAAATTCAAACATTTAATATTTTATGAATATTTAATATAGTTGAACTCTTTAACCATATATTGATATTGTTTTGTTTCATCATATTACTGTTGTTACCATTTTAAAAAACCAGTATGCCACTTTAGATTGTGCATTACAGTGATTTTAGGCAGGTTTTAGGTGCTCTACTTTCAGGTTGTGCCTAAAACGTCCCCTCAGCCATGACAAAATCACTTTAATTACATTTAATGATATAAAGCCAATTGCTTTTCAGGGAAGTTCATTGATTTGAGAGGAAAGATGAGAAATCCATACTAAAAGATGGCGGAATATTGATCCAAAGATGCAAGTTCTTTCATTGTAGCTCTGTACAGTACATACCTATCTCCAAACATCATGGACTCCTGTAGGCACTGCGTACACGCCTCATGAAACCACTGCTCGCAGTGAAAGCACTGCAGCATTTTCAGATACCACCTGATAGGAAAATCAGAGAATAAGAAATGAACTGTGTTTCTTATCAGATACAAAGCACAAAGACCTAAACAGACCAATTACATTTCAGTATAAACAAAAATAAAAGCAAGCAAAACTGGTGGTGTGATGGAGTGATGCTCAAACCTCTTTCTTTCCATTTGGATGGTGTGTGTAGAACAGCAGCAATAGCAAAACCATTAGCGCAGCATAACCATGATGTTTCTAGAAGCTTTATGTCTAGTAGGAATAATAAAAATGGCACCAATGCCATTTTTAGAGACCAAGCACAGTAATAATATTTTGTTTTTAATACTCACTAATACAACACTTGTGTTTTTAGTAATGCTGTAACACAAAACGGGTGGGGTAGCATCTTTAATATTTTTATGAAATTAATGATAACATCATATACAGATCACTATAGCTGATCACAAAGGCATCGTAAAAATCAAAATACATAATTTCCTTTCTTTTTCAGTAAAATAATGTACCAGGTAAAATATTTAAAAGAGAGGAATCATATCGGTTAGCAAATGTTAGTAAATACTCATATAACAAATAACTCTCAGTGTTATTTTATTATTATTTTGATACTATTATTTATTTAATATTTTGAACTGGCTTCTATTTTTGTATTTTCGGTTTTTGGTTTGTTATACAGTATACTTTTGTCATTTTTTTTAAGTTGATTTTTTTATCTCTATAGTTTTTATTTCCAATAGCCTAATATATCTAATAGTTTTTTTTTTTAATACTTCTGTTTAGCTTCAAATTATTTTTATTTCATCTTTAGTTTTAGTAATTGTAGTACTTTAACTTATTTTATTTCAGTTTGTTGCCAAGATATAATTTCTAAGCTTTAAATGAGTTTTTATCTTTAAGTTTTTCATCTTTTATTTATATTTTGTTTTTTCACCTTACTTTTAATTATTTTAATAAAATGGTTTTAAGTAATTTTAGTGTTTCGTAGTTTAGAGTAAAAACACTGCTCTGGTTATAGTCGTTGTAAGTAAAACATAAAATGTATAACTTATTGTATGTTTAACATTATGACATTCATTCAGTGTCACAGCAAAGTCAATTTCTTTAATAATAATCCGATGACTACTGTTCCGAAGCAATGTAGGTACTGTTTATTTTTCAACAATCTTGTGACAGTCCCTGTTCTGTCGTTGGTTGCGTAACATACAATTTTGTTTTGATCAAAATGATTGCGCTGAGTGAGCAGACAGCAAGCGAGCACACGAGGCAGAGATGTGTGAGTGCATTTGTCACGCTCTCCTCACTGCTTTTACTTCACTGAAACACACAAACAAACCACTTCACTACAATTAATCAAGTGTCCCAATGCTATCAAACAATGTGACAGATGTTATGCCCAATACATTACAGTTTTGCTTTGCTGTGCATACGCTACACTGAATCAGTTTTTTACAGAGGCCAAATGCCTAGACATCTAGCAGGAAAAGAAAGCAAGTAAGGAAAGCACAAAAAAAGAAGAGACGAGGCAGACTCACTCTCCGGGTCCTCCGCAGTAGCAGTAGCATTGCTGATGGTTCGTACGATGCAAAGAGTCCCACTCCAGCTCCTCTGGATTATAGGGCAGCACCTGCTTCATGTTCAGCAGCGCTTTGGAGATTGGCCCCTTTTTCAGAGCTCCCCCTTTCTGCCACATAAAGAAACACACATCAGCAACACGACCTCCCTGATCCCCATTCATTTATATGGAAAGTGTATCTGAAGGACTTACTCTCACAGCTAAAGCAAAAATGCACTTCCTGCAGAACCATGGATGAAGGTCAGCTGAGCTCTCCACTGGGGGCAAGTGGCAGAGCTGGTGATAGCCTGAAGATGAAAGGCAAGCATGTGGAAGGATGGAGGACAAATATTAGCACAAAAAAAGCAGATCGACTCAGACCCAATCAGATGTGTAAATATGAACAGCAGAGCTAAAGTCGACACTAATCCTTGAGACTTCAGAGAGCCACTTCTGCGTCCCCAGCGAGTCATTACTGTAGTGCAGTCTTACCAAACACCCTTAAAGCCATCAAAGACACCCAGAATAGTTCTCTATTTGCTTTGTAGACGCTATGGCGTTTATAATGCAAATTGTACCACATTTTCCACTCCAGTCTTTTAAAATACATTATCACAAGTACATGTTAATCAGTTTTATCCACAGGCAGAAGAGTTCCCCAGCCATTGCATCATGCAAGAAGTCATAGCAACTTTTATATTACTAGATTTCCACATTTTCTGAAGAAACTGCGAGTGCTGCGGAGCCGTAACCACCACAGACATTGAATAATCAGATATCCCCCACAATATCTGATAATCTTGATGCTGCTTTGCACCGCTCTGTTTGTTGTTAGATGACAATAACAGCATTCATCATGGTCAAAAAGACTAAAACCGAGTCAATCAAATAAAAAAAGGCAGGCTTTACTGTTCACAAAAGCTAAGCGCAAATTTCAGCAAAGTGCTTCAGCTGAAAGAGTGCAAAGTAAGAAGCAATTAGCTGAATATGAAATATTTTTCTGTTGTAAACCTTTTTATGATAGAAATGTTAAATGACCGACGGCAATACTAAGTGATGCAAACCAAGGACGGTAAGAGTCGCTGCATCGGCATAAAAATTAACGATCCGATGCATCGATTTAAATTATTAGTATATGTGATATACTTTTATTATTTATTATTTTGTGACCAATATTTTATATGTAGATTGATTTCTCCTCTCTGAACTGTTTCTCAAGCGTGGTCTCTCATCACCACTGCCGCTACGTGAATATGACGTATCACAGCACTACAGAGATCGAAGCGTTAGAAGTCAGAAGGCACTTAAGTTCATTTATAATTTGCTGTCTGTCCGAATCAAAGAAATAAAAGCAAACTATCTGTACCGTATTGAATTGCATAGCATCATATTTTTTTCCATTGCATCGTTTTGCATTGAATCGTATTGTGTTGAGTCGAATCGAAATCAGATCACACTGCATCATAATAACAGGGCTGAATCTTATCCCATCATCGGCACTTGGCTATGCATCGAGATGCATATCGCATTGGCCTCACTTATCCCTAATGCAAACTACTCCTTTTATGTCAAATTTTGACATTTTAAATTAAAAATACAGCATCATTTTAGTTACTCATATAGTGTAACTTGTAATTTAATGTGATGAAACAAGCAGCATTCACAGATTTCAGCATATTAGGCACAAGGTTAAAGGGACAATTCACTGCTGACAATATGGTGTTTTAATAAAACTTGACTGTCTATGTAGTATAAATGCAATTTTTTTGTAAATCAGTGCTACATGACTACAGAAAACACAGAAAGAGGGCTGTGGCAAAAAAGTTAGGAAAACTTCAGCCCCCATAATGCACTGGGCTCAGTCAGACTATTTGCAAGTGGGGATACAAATGTGGATATCTTGGTGCAGGTAACATGGAAAAATAATGGGTCATTCCGTGTCAAATCAACCAAATTTCAGAAACTTCCCCGGCTCAAATTTTTGATTTTGCTAATATTTTTTCTGAAGAAAGATTAACATGTTTAGTGATGAAAGGCAAAATATTAAACGTCATGGATGAATATTTACTGAGTAATCCGCTTTTTTGTAGAGGGGGGTCAAAATGGCAATTTTCACCTCTGGTTGAGTTGACACGGAATGATCATAATACACATTGTTCATTTACTTATACTACCAACAAAAAACACTGGTTGAAAATCCATGAACTTACCCTTTAAGAATGAATGTGTGCTTGTTATGAATTATTTTAATGAATGTGGTTATCTAGCTTTCCTTAAAGCCTTTCACAAAATATCTATTTTTTGCAAATAGTTCAAATGCATTACTTTAAAATAAAATGAAAAAATGAAAATTTGTTAGGTCCTCCCAAAGACATAGATATGGGTTTGGTCACCACTACAATTTTAGGTTGCCAGGATGTGGTTACGTAGTTGGTAGAATGCTTTGGGTGTATCCTAGGTGGCTGACACCAACAGAATAACCATCAGTCATCCCACCCAAACTCACATAAAATAGAAAAAATATTATTGATCCAGATGTACTGTAATACATTCATTTACCACAACAAATAACAAATAAATGACTACTTTTATTAATAATAAAAATGTATTGGACAAATTGGACATTTTATTGGACGAAATTGTATCTACCTCTAAGTGCAAGATCAGTCACTAATATTTAGTTTTCCTGGAGGAGACAAAATCTAAATTTAAATTTGTTTGTCTGCTAACAGTCAGCTGTACATTAGTATACAAATAATCTCAAAATTCAAATCCTTAACCCTAAGTATGAGTAATAGTATGAGTGATGCAAGCATCACTAATAACTGAGTTACTGAGTCAATAGTGCCTCAAAATGAATCACTACTTTCTCCAAGCAAAAACAAGCTGTTTTACTGTGATACATCCAGGATTGGTGTGTAACATGATGAGCTAGGATACAGGCAGCGCCCATGTCTGCCTCAGACTCACCTATTCCACACTTCCCGCAGATAAGAATTTCATTACCAGGAACCAGAGACATGTCAGAACACACTGAGCATTTGGGTTCTTCCCCAGGGACACCAGCTGTGCAAGAGAGCGAGAGAATAAAGCTTCAGTTACCTCGTCACAAAGCAGTAATACCACACTGTCACGCACACATCTCATAGGACACACTGACATATCAAACAAAATATCTGCTTTCTAGCTTGCTGATGAATTATTGCTATTTTTGAAATTAAAAATCCCACTCAACCTCTTACCATGCTGTATGTCTTTCCAAAACACCCAGAACTTGGAGTTGTCTTCAAATGTCACAAAGCAACTCTGTTTTGAGGTGCTCACCTATAGGGAAATGGGATAAGACATGTATGTGTAATGTGTAAAAAGGCAAACATAAAACTGTAATAAACATGAATATATATTTGTCAAATAAATTATTCATAATTATAGAGCATGCAATCGGGTCATGAACATCTCTTGTATGTTTCCTCCTGGGACCCAACAATTCATTTTTGTCCTCTGTAGGGGACATTGATTTTTGGCAATTTCAAATGGCACACTTTTTTTATATGTGGTGTATCTTAACATGGACATCCTGGGCTTTCAAAGCACAGTATGATTTTCTTTTGCAAGAAAGACATGTCCCTTTTTTTAATAATGTCCTTTGTAAGGTACATCATGTTTTTTCACTTTGAACAGGGTAAAAATTAACAATATTCCAATTAAATATGACATTTGGCAATGTGACATAAGTAAAATTATCTTATTTTAATTTTTCCACGTTTACACAAATTATGAAATAATTCAGAAAGCAAATATTATATACAAAAATATTGTTAATAGCAGTTGAGAGGCTATGTGTCAAATCAGATTCATCTACGTTCAATAAATAAATACATACATAAAAAAATTTAATGTTCTTAAGTAAATAGTTCACCCAAAAAATGAAAACCCACCCAAGATATGGAATTGTTTGATTTCTCATCAGAACAGATTTGGAGAAATTTAGCTTCATATCACTTGATCATCAGTAGATCCACTACAGTGAATGGGTGCCGTCAGAATGAGAGTCCAAACAGCTGATAAAAAAAAAAAAAAAAATCACAATAATCTACAAGTAGTACACACGACTCCAGTCCATCGGTAATGTCTTGTGAAGAGGAAAGCTGCGTGTTAAAGCAATTTAAAGCATCGCTTCTGGCCAAAATCCATAATAACATTTCCTCCAGTGAAAAAGACAATTCCCTGTTGTCCTTTCACATCAAAATCAACCAAAATATTTGTTTAGAATTGTTTTCCCTTGTAAACAGTGCTTGATCTGTGCATATTTCTCTCCTGATTCAGACGACACCGCTGTTTTACTGGAGGAAGCAATATTATGGATGGAGGAATTGTATTTTAGCTGGAAGCAACAGTTTGAAGTTAAAATGTCTTGATGGATTTGTTTATTACAGACACCCGTTATTTGATGGACTGGAGTCATGTGGATTTCTAACTGGATTATTGTGTTGTTTTTGTCAGCTGCTTGGACTCTCATTCTGACGGCACCCATTCACTGCAGAGGATTCATTGGTGAGCAAGTGATATAATGCTAAATTTCTCCAAATCTGTTCGGATGAAGAAACAAACTCATCTCTGTCTCGGATGGCCTGAGGGTAAGTACATTTTCAGCAAATTTTAATTTTTGGGTAAACTATACCTTTAATGCTCCAAGCACTATAACAACTTAATTCCAATGCTTCATGCTGCTATGCCCCAGGAGGATATACAGTGCGTGTAGTAAAACAGAGATGTTCTGTGCATTCAGTTCAGGTGTATATAAACCTCTATAGAATCAGTAACTCACTCTCTGGATCTTGCCCAGGTAGTAAAGGCCGTCAGACCAGCGGCACAGCACATACTGGCCCACGGTCAAGTTGGTCTCCTGGTCGCTGCAGGTTTTCTCTCTCTTGGGAAGCAGGTGCTTGGCTTCTAGAGGTTCCGACCCGACTGTCAGATATCCGTCCCGACAGGCCGATTCCAACATGCTGACAATACACACAATTACACTTCCTGAAAGCAAAGTAGGAACAAACAAATCATACATAATATGCAGATTACACCAAATTTATCACACGTGAAATTTCCCAGTGGAATTGTTTGCATAATATTTCATACAAAAACACTCTTTTGGAATTTCTAGGTGTTTTTCTATGTAAAAATGGATTAAATATGAAAACCTTAGGGACCACATATCTCTATATAAAAACTCCCATAAAACCAAGGTAAAGATTTACATAATAAAGGGTTTTGCCCACTGGTCAGTACAGTTGCATATATAAATAAACACTCAGAAAAGGCAGCAAAAAAACAAGTCTTCCAGTTGTTTTAAAATCTAAATTAACCCAAAAGATATTTACAGATCGAAAAAGGTTTTAAGGATTTATATGTGCAATTAATCAATAAGCATAAATGGCTCATGGCTCATTTAGCATAATTAGGGCTTTAAAAACATGACAGTCTTCAAGTTCTCGGGGAAAATCATTGGAATCAACAAAGGGGATAGTTGCAGTTTTGTCCACTTATTAATTAGATTCTCAAACCTTTTTGTCTAACACAGCCTCTTCAATAATGCTCAAGTACCCACCAGTAATCTGTCCTTTTAACTCTCATTATAATTACACCATTTAGCAAAATAATTAATATTGTTACATTATTACTTACAAGAAGTTTTAGAATTTACTTATTTACTGAAGTCTTGCAACGTTCAAGGACTGACAACAGCATGAGCAAATAGCATTCGATTAACGCCTGTGAAGACGCAATATGATTGGCTGGACCGGGTGTGCCTCACACGTCCTGAAAAGTGAAGCTGGGGGCTCTTTGATCGCCCCCTGGTGGATGGCTGGCTGCAGTACAGGTCATAAACCCCGCCCTCTCCATGTAAACGAATGGGACTTGAGTCAAAATAAAAAAATAAATTACACTTCCAATACAATTTTCCGAAATATGGATTTGGTCATTTAAGGTAGTTGTTATCACACTGATATATGTTCAATTGTTCGTTTTTGTGCTAAATTTCATTTTAGCTAGTAATCTGATGCTATAAAAACAGGGCGTGTCGTTATGGTTGGTAGGGTCTGAGGGAGTTTGGGCAGGAGTTTGATTCCGCGGCTCCACCTCACAACACTACTGTGCAAACTCTGGCTCCAAACGAAACTCTACTGCGCAAACTCTGGCTCCAAACGAATCTCTACTGCGCAGACTCTGGCTCCAAACGAATCTCTACTGCGCAGACTCTTGCTCCAAACGAATCTCTACTGCGCAGACTCTGGCTCCAAACGAATCTCTACTGCGCAGACCCTGGCTCCAAACTAATCTCTACTGCGCAGACTCTGGCTCCAAACTAATCTCTACTGCGCAGACTCTGGCTCCAAACTAATCTCTACTGCGCAGACTCTGGCTCCAAACTAATCTCTACTGCGCAGACTCTGGCTCCAAACTAATCTCTACTGCGCAGACTCTGGCTCCAAATGACGTCATTTTCTCAAGATGGTAACGGCCATACTGAGATACTTTGGCTTCACTTTTCTCTAGTGGAAGGAAGTGGAGTCACGTCGTCCATCTTTTTTTACAATCTATGGGGTGCACCTACTGTAAGAACACGCCCCCTTTGATGAACGATTCAGTGTTCAAGGAAACATCTCAAAATAAGAAGACTACAACACAATTGACGTAGCTTTAAAAAAAAAAAAACAGCCTATCACGGCTTCCTTCTGGAGCCTCATAACAGATTTTGTCGACATGAATTTATAAATAAAGGACAATAAACGATTCAGTGTTGGTTGAGTTGAGTGATTCAATGACTCGTAACTTGTCGCCACCTAATGGCGTAACAGGTAATCTCAGTGAGTCAATGTGAACAAATCTTTTAGGCGAACAGATTCAAAAGATTCAAATCCTCGAGTTGAATCAACATACAAACAACCCATAACTGCAAGTAAAAAATAAAAATAAACTCGCTGGTATCAAATATAGTAGGAGTGTCTTACAAAGAAATTTATAAAAGCTGTACACATTACACATTTTAGTTTTCAGCTAAAACTGATTTTCTTAATTATGTAAAAATTATTTTTATTTATCTATTAATTTGAAGAAGTTTATAGGCTTAAATGTTATGCAGTTTCAACAAAGTTGATCCTATCCATAAAGCCCTGCTGGGAATCACTCAAAGTGATCCAGGTAAGCAAGTATGTACTGTATGTGCGTGATGGTTTTGACAACCCCGCAGGAATTCTGTAGAACTGCAAATAGATTCGCCCAACCACAACAGTGCGCTTGGGGAATATTGCCTGACTCAATCTCACCCTGATGAGTTAAAACGGGAGCAGAGAAACAGAGATGGTTGACTCATCGTCAGGATGTGAACTTCAGACTTACTGATCTCGGCCAGTTTTCCTCTGCTACCATGCACCAGACCCCTTTTACAAATATTCAAATGAATCGAAACCAGGCGGCCGAGAATCACACGATTTTCAACAGTAACGTTACTCTTAACTAACATAAGAATAAAACATGCGTGCTTTTTCTCCTCGTGACAGAAAATGAGACCGAAAACTATTGCATCGACTGTAAAAGTATGCACGCCTGCATGAAAAGTCACTTAACAGCCATGCCCACTTCTCAAGAGTCTCTCAATTCAGTTGCTTATATAAATAAATTATAGCAGCTACGAATCTTTGCACGGACTCCCTCCCCGTTTGAAGACATGCAACATCATCAGGCATGCTGGAAAACTTGCACACTACCAAAACTTCTCTCGGGGACTCAGACAAGTTGTCACACTCATAACACATGCTCAGAACACACTATTACTCTTTCATATGCATGATTAAGTTCGCCAGATCAGTGCAGCTGAGTGTTACGCACTACAGTGCTGCAGATTTTGAATCGGGTTACATTCAAACACATTTTGCGCTGAGATTACCGCTTTGATTTCTCTCCAATCCCGCGGGTAAAACGCGCCAAAAGTGCAGCTATTCCTCCTCTGGCAGCCCCAAATCCCATTCGCGATGTGTAAGAGAGTTTCTGGTGTTTTTACAGCTCAAGCGGCGCAGATATGCAGTCAGTGAACGTCGCCATTTTTTCACCTTTTCCCGCGAATCATTTACGTTTTGCTTATGTAATTAACATAACCCGATCATCATCATCATCCGTGTACAGGAAGTACAGCAGCGGCGCTCTCGAGGAGGAGCTACAAAAGCACTGCTCCAATGACAGCAAGACATTAAATACTCAGATAGTAGACTACAACATGACAGGGAGAAAAAGACTGCAAGTCAGAGATGAAACTCATGTTGAGTATGAAAGCGGACAACTGACAACATACACGAGATTTATCCATATAGATATAAAGATAGAAATTATACAGTAAAGTTATTAGACTTTCATATAGCCTATTAGATTATACCTATTATATGTACTGTAGAACTCTGAGATAGATAGATATTAAAATTATAGTTAAAGATAGATATTAAAATTATATAGTTATATAAAGATAGATAAATTGATATTAAAATTTTATAGTTATATGCAGTAGTTACAGTGGGTAGGAAAGTATTCAGGCCCCCTTAAATTTTTCACTCTTTGTTATATTGTAGCCATTTGCTAAAATCATTTAAGTTCATTTTTTTTCCTCATTAATGTACACACAGCACCCCATATTGACAGAAAAACACAGAATTGTTGACATTTTTGCAGATTTATTAAAAAAGAAAAACTGAAATATCACATGGTCCTAAGTATTCAGACCCTTTGCTCAGTATTTAGTAGAAGCACCCTTTTGATCTAATACAGCCATGAGTCTTTTTGGGAAAGATGCAACAAGTTTTTCACACCTGGATTTGGGGATCCTCTGCCACTCCTCCTTGCAGATCCTCTCCAGTTCTGTCAGGTTGGATGGTAAACGTTGGTGGACAGCCATTTTTAGGTCTCTCCAGAGATGCTTAATTGGGTTTAAGTCAGGGCTCTGGCTGGGCCGTTCAAGAACAGTCACGGAGTTGTTGTGAAGCCACTCCGTTATTTTAGCTGTGTGCTTAGGGTCATTGTCTTGTTGGAAGGTAAACCTTCGGCCCAGTCTGGGGTCCTGAGAACTCTGGAGAAGGTTTTCGTCCAGGATATCCCTCTACTTGGCCACATTCATCTTTCCCTCGATTGCAACCAGTCGTCCTGTCCCTGCAGCTGAAAAACACCCCCACAGCATGATGCTGCCACCACCATGCTTCACTGTTGGGACTGTATTGGACAGGTGATGAGCAGTGCCTGGTTTTCTCCACACATACCGCTTAGAATTAAGGCCAAAAAGTTCCATCTTGGTCTCATCAGACCAGAGAATCTTATTTATCACCATCTTGGAGTCCTTCATGCGGGCTTTCATGTGTCTTGCACTGAGGAGAGGCTTCCGTCGGACCACTCTGCCATAAAGCCCCGACTGGTGGAGGGCTGCAGTGATGGTTGACTTTCTACAACTTTCTCCCATCTCCCGACTGCATCTCTGGAGCTCAGCCACAGTGATCTTTGGGTTCTTCTTTACCTCTCTCACCAAGGCTCTTCTCCCCCGATAGCTCAGTTTGGCCGGACGGCCAGCTCTAGGAAGGGCTCTGGTCATCCCAAACGTCTTCCATTTAAGGATTATGGAGGCTACTGTGCTCTTAGGAACCTTAAGTGCAGCAGAAATTTTTTTGTAACCTTGGCCAGATCTGTGCCTTGCCACAATTCTGTCTCTGAGCTCTTCAGGCAGTTCCTTTGACCTCATGATTCTCATTTGCTCTGACATGCACTGTGAGCTGTAAGGTCTTATATAGACAGGTGTGTGGCTTTCCTAATCAAGTCCAATCAGTAAAATCAAACACAGCTGGACTCAAATGAAGGTGTAGAACCATCTCAAGGATGATCAGAAGAAATGGACAGCACCTGAGTTAAATATATGAGTGTCACAGCAAAGGGTCTGAATACTTAGGACCATGTGATATTTCAGTTTTTCTTTTTTAATAAATCTGCAAAAATGTCAACAATTCTGTGTTTTTCTGTCAATATGGGGTGCTGGGTGTACATTAATGAGGAAAAAATGAACTTAAATGATTTTAGCAAATGGCTGCAATATAACAAAGACTGAAAAATTTAAGGGGTTCTGAATACTTTCCGTACCCACTGTATATAAAGAGATAGATAGATAGATAGATAGATAGATAGATAGATAGATAGATAGATAGATAAATATTAAAATCATATAGTTATATAAAGATAGATCGATAGATAGATAGATAGATAGATATTAAAATTATATAGTGATAGATAGATAGATAGATAGATAGATAGATAGATAGATAGATATTAAAGTACAGTTAGATATTAAAGTACAGTTATAGATAGATAGATAGATATTAAAATTATAGTGTTAGATAGATAGATAGATAGATAGATAGATAGATAGATAGTTATGTAAAGTAGTTATATAAGGAAATTATATAGTTATATAAAGACAGATTTATAGAACTATATATTAATATTTATGAATCAAATGTAATGACAGTTTTACTGTTTGAATCTACATTACACTTTGAGCATGATATAATGTGTGTTAATGTTATGAAAGTTATTATAAAAAGTGTAATGGTTTTGATGAGTGAATGTGAGAGATGTGACAGAGAGTGAGCCGTCAGCATATATGTTTCAGCTTCAGTAAAAGTTTGCTGGCAGTGCAACTGTCACAATGCAGTTACATTTGTAACACATAACAGGTCATACTTGCTGGCATAACAGTAATATTCTTAGATTTCTGTGAAATTTGAACATTGCGATTCAGGCAGACACCACAAGGTCATGGTGAGCTGACTAAGTGAAAATTTTTATGTCGCAGAACAAGACTACCCATGGGGGCTATGAATACCACATGACTAAGTGTATTTAGTTATTTGATGCAGTGTTGATTTGTACATATTGTACAAAAGTGACCCTTTCAACTGTTCTTTTCTCATCTCTCATTCAAGAGTTTTTGATTTTGTGAACAGTTGATTGTGTTTAAGACAGGAGGGGATAAAATAACTAAAAAAAAGTAAAAAAAAATAAAGAAAAAATAAAAAGAAAAAAGTCAGGAGGGGAAAGTAGCTGGGGTTTTTCTCTAAAAACTGCTAGCTGAACTGGGTGGATTTTTTTTTTTTTTGCACAAATGTTATACTTTTTATGAATACTTTAAGATGATTTTGCACAGCAGCCACTACATGCATGTGTTCGTTCAGCAAAATTTCCATTGTTTATATAAAAGGAAATAACATTTCATATGCAAAAATTGTGGTTAGCATCGGATGTTCTGTGAAAAAATGATGAATCTTTATAGTGAAAATACATATTTAAAAAATGCAAAATAAAAATTCATGAGCCCACTTGACCTTTTCAGGTGCTAATCTGATACTATATTTGATAAGAATCTATGCACAATGCACAAAATAAATAAAATTGCAGTAATCAGAAATAATGTATATAAGAAACAAATCCATCAAGACATTTTCACCTTAAATTGTTGCTTCTGGCCAAAATAATCCATAATAACACTTCCTGCAGTGATAAAGTCAATTCCTTGTTGTCTTCTCACATCAAATTCCACCAGCATATTTCTTTAAAACTGTTTTGGACTGTAAACGGTCCTTGATCTGTGCATATTTCTTTTAACTTTGTCACTGGAGAAAGCAATAGATAGAGGTCTTTATATTTTAGTCAAAAGCAATAGTTTAAAGTTTTGATGGATTTGTTTCTTATAAACATGCAGCTTTTTGCTTCACAAGGCATTAATTTATGGACTGGAATGGTGTGGATTACATGTGGATTATTGTGATGTTTTTATCAGCTGTTTGGACTCTCATTCTGACGGCACCCATTCACTTCAGAGGATTCATTGGTGAGCAAGTGATGGAATGCTAAATTTCTCCAAATCTGTTCTGATGAAGAAACAAACTCATCTACATCTTGGATGGCCTGAGGGTGAGTGAATATTTGGGTGAACCCTTTCTTTAAATTTAAATCATAAATGCAAATAATATTAATTGTTCTAAACTTTAAAGAGATAAATCACCACAAATATTTCAAAGCATCATAATTTATCTGCAATGTTGATACATGTAGTAAGCAGATAAACTATGCTACAAGGAAACAAAAAACAAAGTAGTAAAGACATTTTATTTATTATTACACATAAAATATGAAAACTGTCAGAATGATGTTCAAAATCCAGAACAGTTCATTCCATAATAAATAAAACAGCAATACATCCAAAATAACACAAGAAAGAATCAATGTTTAAAACATTAAGAGCCAGGTGTCAATCTAAAAATATTCTTTTATTCATGCACCCAAAGAACCAAAATGCAACCGAGACAAAACTCTTCAACTTTTCAGTTCATAAATATTTCTGGGTTTGTTTCTCTGCACTCCATATTCATTTTGTCCGGATCCAGAATTTTTATGCTCCCTTAGGAATCCAGTCCTCCTTAACAGCCAAGCCTTCATGCTTCAGGAGGAGATGTCCACCACGCACTTGATATATATGGTGTCATCCTTGCAGTAGGCGTGCTTAGGTGACTTCAATTTCCCCAGAGGGAAGAACAGGGGGCACCCGCTGGCCACATTCATCTCTGAGACGGGGCGGTGGAAAGATGCAGATAAGAGGTCGGGACGGAAAGCGTCGATGACGTGCTCCCTCTGGTTCTGATCTATGAAAAAGAACGTGACCTGCCAGGCACGTGCAGAAGATGTCAGCGGAAGGTCACGGAAAATGCTGATGGCACATGATTGAGGAACCAAAGCTGGTTCATTACAACAGAAGCCACTATTAAAAGGGTCATATCATACATTTATTTTTGAATTCTTTGTCCTGAGGTGCACTTAGTAGATTTTTTGCACCATAAACAGTTGTAATTTAGTTTTTTAAGAACATTTTACATTCTCTCGAGCACTTTGAATGTAATGACCTGCTTTTTGCTGCATTGTCTTTAACAATTCTATCTAAATGCTTTCTTTAATGTGAAACTGAATGTGAAAAATGTGTTTTTAGTGTTTTTAACTGCCTTCAATAACAGAATCATAACGCAATCTACACTAAAATGTGCCACTCAAATTGCTAGAATCAGACTGAAATGCATTTAACTTTTTTTTTTTAAATTTTGCTCAAAAAAGTATTACCAACTATAAAACAGGACTTTTTCTGCTTTTCTGATGTATGTCTTCATATTAGGAGTACTAAACACGCACACATGAGACGGTAACGCCCTTCATTGCTCACTTCTGAGTGCTCACTTCAAGTGTTCGGCCCTCTTGAGAAGAATATAATGATGCTCATTTTACAATGATAATCACTGCAAGACAGAAGCAGGATAGTTTCACATGCGAACAGCATTTTAATCAATCAGGACTTAGGGACAGTGTTATTTTAGTATTATTTATATAGTATATTTAGTATATTTTAGTATTATTTATATTTATATAGTATTTACTAATATTATGAATTAGCTTTTATTTTGATATTTTTGCTAGATTTTTTAATGATCTATTTAGCTTTTATTTATTTTTATTTAGTTTAAGTAATTTAGTACTTATTATATTTTTATTTTGTTTAGTTTAATAATTAATATTTTATTTAGTCGTCAAGGCAACATTTCTAATTTTCATTTAAGTTTTTAAGTTTTAGTTTTTCCATTTATATTTTATTGATATATTTATTTTATATATTTATATATTTTATTTGAGCTTTATTTCAATTAAAAATATTTGTAATAGTTTAGTTATAGTTAAGAATATGAACTCTTGATAAGATAATACAGGTTTTTGTGTTCAAAAATAAAATAAAATGATCAGATATTGCAAGTAAGATAGTGATCAATTTGGATACATTATTCTAAACTCAGAATTCAAATTCGATTTGAACAAATTGTCTTGCTGGACTGGAAAGAGCATTTTGAGTTCATTTACATTTGAGTTCAACATATCTGCAGTATAATTTCATAATATATCAAAGCTTTTTCTATTTCAAAAGATCAAGGATAATTTGATTCCTCATGATATGACTCCTTTAGTGTATGAATTCACAATTGGAAGCATCATTAGCTAAGAGCAACATAGATGTTCAGAAAATGATTGATTGGATCACTGATTGACAGCTTGATTTAAGCGTTTTACCTTGTGTCTGAATGGCCATGAAAGAATGGGGTCGTATTCTCCTTTCATTATAACAAAGAAAAGAGAGATGTGCGTTGTCTTTCCAACCCCATCTCCGTTCAAGTAGAGTCGCATGCACACTTTAAATCCATACCTGGCAGTGTAGAAAGCTGAAAAACACAATGCGTTGTCATTTTTATGTGAAGCGTGATGGGCTTTAGTTAAAACTCTTAAAAACAGCAGCCGATAACCAGAGAGCTCCTTTCATCTCGAAAATCAAATGCGTGGCTTCCTTTTTCTGACTGTTGTATTGGAAGAACAGTTATTCTGATATCCTGTTCTGTAATGACGTGAAAGAAAACAAGTCAATGAAATTACCTTCAGTTGTTCTGTTTCAGTCATTCTCATTCTCGGTCTTGCTGTCTATTATGGTTGTGTTCACGCAGACACATGACTACTGGGCAAACAACCCCATTTCAGCCTTTATAACTGCTTTACATTTGCTTTTTTCACTTTCCCTTTCATGGTACCAACTCAATTTTTAGCACTGGTCTTATGAAAGAGCATCGATTCTACTTCAATATACGATAACAACTAACATTCATTCACCACAGCTCTCCTGATGAGTCCAGTCCAATGCATTAAAGTATTCAGTGCTGGCAAAACTGCTTTGCTTCGGCACAAAAGTGAGAAGTGATTGTCAATAATATATTGATTACGTCAACTGAAACTGCAAATGGAACATGCTTAGAAAAATAAGGCCCAGGGGACCAAGATTTTTCTGAATCACAAGGTGGATATAGGCCTGTTCCCCACACAAACCATCATATGATTTAGAATATGATGCACAGATCATATAGGCAGCCCTTAGTCAACATTTATCTAGGTTACAGGTAAAACAACAGCCTGACACGCAGCACAACTAGTGTAGCCATAATTCCTGAACAAATTATTCCTTTAAACCAGTTCTCTTTATTGAACCAAAAAGACAGTGCAACCAGTGTAGTTCAATTCACAAACAAATGATTCTTATGATCCAGTTCTTTTAATGAATCACTCTAGAAGACTCACTAACTCAAAAATTACCATTTGAATCAGTCTGATGGATCTGTTGCTTAATGAACTCACTAAATCCATTTCTGAATCATTCACTGAATCCATTCAGAGCGTTGACTGAAAAAACATCAAGTCACCATTATCTTCTAGTGCTGGAATATTTTTATAAGATAGAATCAGAATCAGAAAGAGGTTTATTGCCAGTATAGATAGATAAACAGAAAGACAGATAGACAGATAGATCTGTATTATATTATCTACAACCCGAATTCTGGAAATGTTGGGATGTTTTTTTAAATTTGAATAAAATGAAAACTAAAAGAATTTCAAATCACATGAGCCAATATTTTATTCACAATAGAACATAGAAAACATAACAAATGTTTAAACTGAGAAATTTTACAATTTTATGCAAAAATTAGCTCATTTCAAATTTGATGCCTGCTACAGGTCTCAAAATAGTTGGGAGGGGGGCATGTTTACCATGGTGTAGCATCTCCCTTCTTTTCAAAAGAGTTTGAAGACGTCTGGGCATCGAGGTTATGAGTTTCTGGAGTTTTGGTGTTGGAATTTGGTCCCATTCTTGCCTGATATAGGTTTCCAGCTGCTGAAGAATTTGTGGTATTTTTCATTTAATGATGCACCAAATGTTGTCTATAGGTGAAAGATCTGGACTGCAGACTCTTCTACTACGAAGCCATGCTGTTGTAATAGCTGCAGTATGTGGTTTTGCTGAAATACACAAGGCCTTCCCTGAAATAGACGTTGTCTGGAGGGGAGCATATGTTGCTCTAAAACCTTTATATACCTTTCAGCATTCATAGTGCCTTCCAAAACATGCAAGCTGTCCATACCGTATACACTTATGCACCCCATACCATCAGAGATGATGGCTTTTGAACTGAATGCTGATAACACACTGGAAGGTCTACCTCCTCTTTAGCCCGGAGGACATGGCGTCTGTGATTTCCAACAAGAATGTCAAATTTGGACTCGTCTGACCATAGAACACTTTCCCACTTTGAAACAATCCATTTTAAATGAGCCTTGGCCCACAGGACACGACAGCGCTTCTGGACCATGGTCACATATGGCTTCCTTTTTGCATGATAGAGCTGTAGTTGGCATCTGCAGATGGTACGGCAGATTGTGTTTACCGACAGTGGTTTCTGGAAGTATTCCTGGGCCCATTTAGTAATGTCAATGACAGAATCATGCAGATGAGTGGTGCAGTGTCGTCTGAGGGCCCAAAGACCACATTCATCCAACAAAGGTCTTCGGCCTTGTTCCTTACGCACAGAGATTTCTCCAGTTTCTCTGAATCTTTTGATGATGTTATTCACTGTAGATGATAAGATTTGCAAAGCCTTTCCAATTTGACGTTGAGGAACGTTGTTTTTAAAGTATTCCACAATCTTTTTACACACTCTTTCACAGATTGGAGAGCCTCTGTCCCTCTTTACTTCTGAGAGACTGCCTCTCTAAGACATCCCTTTTATAGCTAATCATGTTACAGACCCGATGTCAATTAACTTAATTAGTTGCTAGATGTTCTCCCAGCTGAATCTTTTCAAAATATCTTGCTTTTTCAGCCCTTTGTTGCCCCCGTGCCAACTTTTTTGAGACCTGTAGCAGGTATCAAATTTTAAATGAGCTCGTTTAGTGGATAAAAGTGTAAAATTTCTCAGTTTAAACATTTGTTATGTTCTCTATGTTCTATTGTGAATAAAATATTGGCTCATGTGATTTGAATTTTGAAAGAAACTTGGAAGATGAATGTATATACATAATATATATATATATATATATATATATATATATATATATATATATATATATATATATATATATATACATTAGGGGTGTAATGGTTCACAAAATTCACGGTTCGGTTCAATACAACACAACACAGTGGTATCACGGTTCGGTAAGTTTTCAATACGGGGGGCGGGGCAATTGGTTACGTCGCAATGTTGAAAATATTTCTGTTTTGAACCATGAAGGCGGGCCAATGGATATCACACAAGCAAGCGTTTGCACCAGGGTGCAACTTTGCACAAGATTTATACTGGTGAATGTCTTAATCTCAGGCAATTCACTATAAGCAGAAAGTGAAAGTAAAAACGGAATGACAGAGTAATGACGGAGCTTTTGGCATCTGACGCCGCATATTCTCTCAGAGACAAAGAGAGACGAATCTACTTCAACATATGCTGATAACGGTATAGCCTATAGCTGTTCTCATTTATTTCCTTTATATTTCTCTTGTGGCCCGTACATAGTGAAAAAAAAAAAAATTTAAATGAAAAGAAACGTATTTTGTGTTAAACAGGTTGTTTTTGAAAGTCGGTGCTTGAAATAAAAGCTTTTTATTCCATTAATTTTTATTGATGACTGCAGTGTTAATATTTTAATTATAGGACTATAATTCATTGTAGGTAGCCGTAGCCTATAGCCTAATAGACCTGTTTTAAAATACCTTTTTAAAAAACATTTATTCGAGGAGTAAATAGCCTAATCTTATCCTCGCAGCATGTCAGTTATGCGGTAATTATTGCGGGGAAAATTAATTTTACTTTTAATTTAATAATAAAAGTAACTTCATAATAATAATAGGCCTAATAAAAATAAGAATGTAACAGGCCTACATTAATTGGAAATGCCAAATCCTCTTAATATTGCCAATAATTGATGTTTTTGACAATATCTCTGGCTATGGTTGATACAAGATCATCGTCTTTCGACGCACCCCAGCAAGGGGAGGTTATCACGGGGCAGACAGCACGTTGCTTGTTACGTCGTTTGGGCTGCGTTGTTGAGTGCAGTGGCACTGATATTTCACACACTTTAAGCTCTTTTATTTTCCAAACGTAATAGGATTAGTTCAACGAATCGTTCGGTTTGTAATGCGTACCAAACCGAAAGCCTCATAGCAAAATATAAATAAAATCTAAAAATCTAATGTATAGAATGTATAGAATCTTATCTATATTAAATTTGTAACACACCAAGGCTATAAATATTATAAACATAAAGAAACATTCGATCTTGGTATGTTGCAAAAATTATACATATATAGATATACATATATATATATATATATATATATATATATATATATATATATATATATATATATATATATATATATATATATACACATACATACATACATACACTGTATGTATATATATATATAGAGAGAGAGAGAGAGAGAGAGAGATTTTACTCTGTCATCATTTACCCTCATGCCATTCTACACTTTTATGACTGACTTTCTTCTTTCCAGATTCAAGTTGTAGAAAGAAAAAAGTCTAGTTATGAGAGTTCAAGAAGAAAGTCAATCATACAGGTCGAGAATGGCACGAGGATAAATGATAACAGAGTAAATGAGAGTAAATGACAGACTATTTATTTTTAGAGAACTCTCCTTTTCAGAGCAGTACAGGAGAGATATGTGCTTTGGTACCTGGCGAGTACTGACTGATCTTTTGGCCACTGGCAGCCTCTTTCAGTTTCTGGCTGACATCACACAACCGCCAGAGAAAGGTGCCATCATATGAGATGTCCTGCTGGGCGCTGATACACTGCTGCAATGAAGTGATGTGAATCTCTTTCCTGACCAGTCTCTGCTGCTGTTCCGCTACCTAGAATGTGATGGAAAACCATTATCATGGATGAATCACCCAAAGGTACAGATTGGCTCACTGCAAAAGCGCAATATTAATGTATCATAATGGACCTTCAGAGCTGGTTAAGGTCAGCAGCCTTGTGTGAGACACTTCGAAATACAGAAAAAGAACGAGATGTCGACATCCTATTAGACACATCCTTTTTTTTTTTCCTCAACCGCACTTGGAGAATTGTCACACAAATCTATTTTCTACCACTCATTCCCTTCTCATCCTTACTTCAACTTATCTCTTCATTTTCAGCATTTCAGGAGTGTCATCTCGGCATCTTAAATAACCCCTCCAGGTCGAGCATCAGAATTCAGCCATAATCATTTGTTATCACCTCCCGGTGTTAAGATGAGCACAGGGACAAATATATCATTTCAGACCTCCCCAAAAGAATACCTTTGTTAGTTTTATGTGAGTCCTTATTTAAAGCATGAATTATGCAACCCAGCGGCTACAAATAAAAAACACATCACAGGAAACAAATGTTTTCCAGAGATTCCTATATAGCATTTCAGCTCTTTTGTAACACAAACACATTCATTAGCTCCAAACATATTGCAGATTCACAGCATGAGATCAATGCCTAGTTAACTGCAAGGACACATCAAAGTAATGAAATCTGTTGTTGCTATTTACACACACTGAAAAGCAAGTGCTTTGATTTTAATAATCCAGGATGGAAATAATGTGATATCAGGGTTGTGCACCATTCAGAACTGCACTGAATTCCTGTTATTTCAAATGAGGCAGCAGGATGCACAGTTGTAATTTGATTTTGAATTTAGATAGAATTGAAATGAAGTGAAATTAATATGTGACCATGGACCACAAAACCAGTCATAAGGGTAAATTTTTCGAAATTGAGATTTATACATCATCTGAAAGCTGAATAAATATGGCTTTCCATTGATGTATGGTTTGTTAGGACAATATTTGACCGAGATACAATTATTTGAAAATCTAGAATCTGAGGGTGCAAAAAAATCTAAATATTGAGAAAATCGTCTTTAAAGTTGTCCAAATGAAGTTCTTAGCAATGCATATTACTAATCAAAAATTATGTTTTGATATATTTACAGAAGGAAATTTACAAAATATCTTCATGGAACTTTTCTTAATATCCAATGATCTTTACTTAATATCCTAATGATTTTTGGCATAAAAGAAAAATCGATAATTTTGACCCATACAATGTATTTTTGGCTATTGCTACAAATATACCCCAGCAACTTAAGACTGGTTTTGTGGTCCAGGGTCACATATATCTACTATAAGTGTAGCTTTTAATAATACAGATCATCTTCAGTATGAATTAACCATAAACATGTTATCATACACACATTTCAAGAAACATTATGTGAAATTAATGATGTTGAATTGATGTTTGAAAAGCACAATTTGCATTTAATTTATATTAATTTTATTTAATAAATAAACCTGCCATATTGCATTATCATTTGATGGATTTATGGATATTTGTGGTGCTGTATTAAATATTGTGAATTATTTAGATAATGTTGAACTTTGTTTTGTGAAAAACACTTCTGTTCATAAGTTTTGGGTCAGTTTTTTTTTAATAATACTTTTTCATCAAGGATACATTAAATCGATCAAAAGTAAAAACATTTCAAATAAATGCTGTTCTTCTGAACTTTTTGTTCATCAAAGAATCCTGAAATAAATGATCACAGTTTCCATAAATAAATAAATAAAAATATTTAGGCCTATATATATATATATATATATATATATATATATATATAAACATTTAATTTTATTAAATTTATTACATTTTTATATTTAATTAATTTTGGAAAAAAAAATGTTTCTACAAACACAGAATAAACAAAAAGGCATAATTATTTAAAATTAAATGTGTTTGACCACAATTATGTAAATATTCCTTCCTGTTATTCCATTTCCAAATGTGGCCAATACAATTCGCATTCCAACAAATTAATTAAAAGCCAATTCCTTAACAAATTTTATATACTGTATGTGTATGGACAGAACATTCTCACAAATCTATTTATTTGAGACCATCACCAAAAGACTATTTCAAAAGCAATTCAAGAAGGAATCAGAAAAACCTTTCTGACAAGGCATGCAACTGCATAGCAAATCTGATGTTTAAACTGGTGGACATGATTGACAGGATATTAGCAGATAATTTGCATGTGAGCATCAGTGTGGCAGCACCACCGCTATGCAATTTCATCATCTGTGCAGTGTCTAAAAGTTCCCTAGATGTTTAAAATCTGCTTTCTTCTAAAAACAAATCATATTAATGGCATTTTAAAACTAACCACTGCTTACAAAACCATTTAATTACATTTACAGTTTAAATTCCCATACCATTAGTGTCATGATGACACAGATTTATTTTACAACTTACCTTGGTTTCCAAGTGTTGAATGAGCTGCTGACTGTTGTAACTGTCCCTCTCCAGCGCAACCACACTGATCTGCGTCTTCTCCACCTCTCGGTTCAAAGCTGAGATGATGTTCTCCATAACCTGCACTCTCTGCTGTAGAGCGTCCAGTTGCTGGCCTACAGCAATTTCAGCCTGATCATCGTGGAGACTGAGAGCCTTATTATTCACTCCTGGATCCCCTCCGTCGGTCTCAATCTCACCTTCACTCTGAGAAGTGTGGGAAGCATCACACTGTCCAGGCTGAAGAAGATCAGGGCTTTCGTGGTAGCCTCGCTCAGCTGAGGAATTCAAGGTACGCTGAAGAGCTCTGGTCACATCCAAGAGAAGCTGCAGATGGCCAACATGGCTGCAGGATTCATGTTCTTTTACTTTGTCTGCATTGCCCTGAAATAAAACATTGCAGCAAAACTTATCATTCCTGTAAAACACTACTTTCTCCACTGCAGTAACAAGATTTACTTAAGAAGTAAAATTGTAATGAGACTGGTTTTTAGAGAATATTTTATTTATTTATTGAATTTGTTTTTGTTACACCATTTATTTTTCAAGCAAAAATCTTTTTAAAAAATGTTTTAAGGAAAATTCATACAGGAAATGAAACTGAAAAGTATTATTTTTAGAATAAAAAAGTATAGTACAGTTTTCTATGATTTTTTTCAACTTTTTTTTTTAAATTCTACAAATTCTTGAAAATGCTCCCTTTAAATTTAGAGCATAACTTTTTTTCCTGCAAAATATTTGTTTCTGCTCAATATAAAACTGTTCCACAAAACTATATAATACATCATGATTAACATAAACTGGTACTGTTATTAAAACACCAACCTTAAAAGGACAACCAACATCTGAGAAAATGCATGGCTCCTTCTTTTTTGAGCTGCCTGGGTGATTATTCTACAAAGGAAACACAAAGACATACTTTAGAATTGTTCTTGTTTGTACATTCACTTTCAGGGTACAATATTCAGTGATCCACCAGCTTTTCTACCTTTTGTCGTTTATCTGTCTTCGTCGTCTTCTTATCGCTTGAATTGGGACAAACATGCTTCTGTGAAAAAATGAGGAAAAGTCACTTTCACTAACGGCAGTGACGAAAGTTTTGCTCGAATAATTTTGTGCCACAAACTTTCCAAAACATCTCATTGAGGCTTTTTATCTTAATTTGAAGCGTGAAACACATTGCATTTGAAGATTTCTTGACTAGTGTGTTGCGTTTGATGATTGATGTTTAAATTCACTGGATTGCTGCTTTTTTCCCTTCTTTTTATTCCTCTAATCCATGTCCCGGAGTGCAGGTCCCGATGGGTGAAATGGAAAAGAAAGTAATATGGGACAGTAGTAAACACTGGAGACTCCATCTGTGGCTTAAAACCGAGCCGCGGGGCTTCAAGCAAGGGCACGCTGACCCAAAACCACTTTAGCAACAACGAAAGAGGCCGAATATCTTGCACTATGGGCCTATTCGCACAATATCACCCATGTATCATACATGTATATATGATTTGCACAAATATATTGTTAGTAAGTTGGTTTTTGAGACATATTCTATATAACTTTTTTCCAACAAAATATCCAAACATACTTAAAAATTCCCCTGAGAAGCAAAATATGTGTATGACAGTTTTGTGTTCATGGAAAATATTTTGAATTAGGGTTAGGATTTTTATTAAATTTGAAGAATAAATCTGACCAAACGTGAGTTCAAAGCAAACCAAAAAAGTAAAAGAAAAATAACATTTTAATTCTGAATTTCTTATACAGTTTTGCTTCCAAAAAGTATCTTGTTTTAAGGATCTAAATTGATTTAGATATTTTACTAGATAAACAATGCAAAAATACTGATTTGGAAAATAATATTTTGCAGTCTCTAAAGTGTCATTTTCTAACCTTACCTGGAGTTCTCTCAGTGTCAGGACACCTGAACAAGAGGGACACGTGGTCTTGTTGTTGGGACAGCCTCTCTCCAGATGTGTAGCCAGTGATTTCCTCTGCACCATTAAGCCACAGCCAATGTTGCAAGGGATCAGGGCATATTCACACTGACTCTGATGGTCCTGTTGAATGGGTCATTGAGCATATTAAAGGGATAATTCAAATAAAACATGAAAATGTATTGAATCTCATGTCACATCTGTATGCTTTTTTTCTTAGAAAAACAAAAGACTTTTGTCATCCAAGAATCTTCAGCTCTTTTGCATACAAGGACTGTTCATAATGAGTATCCAAAAAATGTCTATCCAGAAAAAAAAAGCACCATACCAGTTCAATTTTAGTAAATACTTTTGGGTCTGTTCCTCACGTAGATTTATTGTTTGTCTTATTTTTATGCTTTAGTAATGGTGTTTTTGCCAGGTTTAGAGCTTGGCGGTCACTATGAACTGTCATTGTATGAAAAAAGCTGTATGAAGATTCTTCAAAACATCTCAGTTTGTTTTCTAGTGCAAAAAATAACATCGTATGGATCTGGAACAACATGAGGGTGAGTAAGTACTAAGTAATGACAAATTATTTTATTCTTGGGTGAACTACTCCACTAAGCAAGTATGATTACTACAAATTACATAATGCTGCTTTATTTCTATACACGTAACCTCTAAAACTTATTATGCTTTTGATCATAATAGTTTCCACTGAAAAACATAAAATCTAAAGCCCAACCTACATGTTTCTATTGTAATAGGGAGCTTGTGAATAATATGATATTCTCAAAAGGCTTTCAGACTCTCGAGTACAGAAAGAAGGTAAAAACATAAAAGACTTCCATTAGACAGCCATGAGGGTCAAAGTCAGAACATTTTACTTGACAAAACCTCTAAAAGTTGTACAAGAGGCTTTTCAAATACTAAGTATGAGTTTGTTACTAAGAGTGAGGATTGATTCACTACACTGGACAGCATCTGCACAACAGCTCTATGATTAATGCCTTAATGGCTGGTTCATGTTATGAAATGACCACAAAGCTACCATGTTAAGATTCCCGTAAAATAGCATCTTGTGGTTGTAACCGAGTATGACTGCCTGCCATGAAATGCAGCTATTTTTTAATGAGTTCCTGATTTAACAATGTGATAACAGAAAAGCCATGGTTGCTAATGTGATCGATACAAGCCCCATAATCCACATTGATTTTGACTCAGTCAAGTGTAAAAGACATTTGAGAGCATTACAGTGTTCTCAATAGCTTTTACATGAATGTGTAGCAGACCGTGAACAGCCCTGATCTCTGGTCTTACATTTATTAGCTCAATGCTCTAATCTGAACTACAGTAGAAAGCGCTAGACTTTATCTAATGGCTCAGGAAGTGGCTCACGTGTGTGATCTTCACATCATGTCCTGTGAAGTTCAAAAAAAGCATTTCCCATGCTATAAATAAATACATAATTCAGAAAATCTCACAAATCGAGAACAGCCTTGATCATTCATCGACTTAAATAGTGTTCAATGTATTACAAATCCATTCAAGTAACTACATCGCTGATATAGAATAAGACTATCTCTACTCTTATTTTAAATTTCAGAAAGGTAAATAAACTGAATTTCTATAGAAAAGTACCTCAAAGTTCTTCAGGGTGCTTCTCCAGGGGCAGCCTTGGTTGGCACAGTGAACTTTCAGATCCAAAATTTCCTTATTAATAGCTGCATCGTTGAAGAACTGCGGTTTAAACGAGGGGAAATTATGATAACTTTCCAAACATGAGTCATGATGCTTCTACTGTCAAAATCAGACCTTAGCTAGATAGATATATAGATGGATAGATAGATATAGTTTTGATTACCTGGTCAAGAGTCAGTACGCTAGTGTCATTCTCAACACTGGGATCTTCTTCTTTACATTTTGTGCACACAAGGTCCTTGTTGTTTCTGAATGAAATAGTGAAATAGAAGCATTCATTAATAGCATTCATTTATAACATTTTAATAAACCTCATACATAGCAGTTTGGATGTTAGTTTCACTTAGCTATATTTTCTCACTTTATAATAAGTTAGCCAACGTTTATATAGGCTATATATATATATATATATATATATATATATATATATATATATATATATATATATATATATCCTACATACATCAGCATCTATACACCTTTTTAAAATTTCATGTGGTGTTTCTATATTTAGGTAGCTATTCATCGCACTGTGATTATAAGCCACAATTTTTACCATAACATACAATTACTATGAAAACAGAAAATAATGTCTTGCCAACCATGTCCTGTGTGTTGTCATGAAACTGCGGCTGTTCTACTTGAACGCTTCACTCTCTCTTACCTGACCAGCCAGTTGACGCACGCGAGGCAGTAGCGGTGACCGCACACCGTTTGACGCGCTTTATTCAAGACATTATTACAGTTGCTGCACAAGAACTTCTCCTTCGGGACTTCATCGCAGATGCTCTGAGGGAAACCCGACGGGTACTCGTTCTCACCCGGCGTGGACGAAACCCCATTTAACGACGGGTCTGAAACAGCTGATCCAGAAGCCATTGAGGTTTTTGATGAAGTGTCTGTACCAGCAGCAAGTTATGATGACATTGATATGCTTTTGACTTTTTCGTGATAAACCCACGGTAGAAAAACACCACGGGGTTCCCCCTCTTCAAACACCCGGAAATATTATTGCGCTGTTTTTCCGCCCACTTATCAGACACATTGTTACAGATCATGCTAAAAATAATTAGGGGAAAAGTCTACAAAATAATAAAAGAAAGAAAAAAGGTGTGGAGTTATTGTTAAATTATAGGATAAGCGAACGTGACAGAAACACGTTTCACTGTGGCTGCGTCTGAAAACCTAGTGAGGGTACTAAAACAAAAAGCAGAAGTGCTGTCTCACTATCTCGACCCCTCCTACAGAGCGTTCAACGCGCGTTATGCTATTAAAATAAATAAATAGAAGTGACATCCAGGGGGTTTTATTAAACTGACCTATTTTTCATCTGTTTAAAACACCGCTATGGCGACAGCCATTCTCGACGCTCCGGCCAAAGTCTGACCTGACAAGATAATAAATACATAAAAAGTAGCAAAAACACGTCCTAAAGTGAAGCCAGTATAGGCTATCCTTTCCTAAAGTATTCGTGAATAAATATGTATGTGAAATTATATTTGCAATAAATCAGTTTCAATAAAAGCCATGCATCCTGAGTGATCCGAACTCTGTGAACACAAATCCTTATGAGCCGAGAACCGATTCACGAAAATGAATCTGATTTCCCGTAACTACAACACTGCCATTTAGGATAGCGCCGACGATGCCCAAAAGTGTTGTCTAGGTAGGCAGCTCACTAGGTGTCGAGCCGCAGCCTATCTCTCGCTTTCTCAGAATCATATCCGTCAACACGGAAAGTCCCAGTTTGAAAAACTACCTGCGGTTCCAATGTGGTGGACACGTTTCATGGCTGTTTTTATTTTTCATGCTCAGCCGTCTCTGTTAATCATTAAAGTGGCGTGTCGGACACGTCATAAATTATGGAACCATAAAGAGAGAAAGTGAGAAAAAATAAATATTATGCTATTACTTAAAAGTGACAGTTCCTGAGGTATTTAAATACTCTTCATCCTGTTTTGATTATCATGCATTGCCTTATTTAAAGAAGGCTATAGCCTACGGTATATATGTAATAATACTTTATTATTATTATTATTGATATAATGATAACAGTGAAATATACCCATTGATCCTTGTGTATTAGCATTTTATACTACTCAGACTCAAGCCTTGGTGCAAACCAGTGAGCTTTTTCATTTAATGAGATTTTGACCAAAACGTGGTTCTTCTGGTGATGAATAACAGAAACCATGCGGGTGAGACACTCTGCTGTGTCATTTATTCTCTGTAGAACTCATCTTGTTTGAATCTCTGACCTTCATGGTTGGAATATTTGCTTATATAATTGTCTAAAGACTTAATGCTTCCCTTAAGCACCATCCACTCGCCTAGAGAATATACTGTTGATCTTGTTAATCATATGAGCATCATTTAATTTCAAGAGAAAGTGGAAAACCCCACAGAAGACCCTTGCATTTGCTCACTACTCAAACAGGAATCTCCCATTCAAATAGCAAGCTGCATAGAAAGTCACACAAACTTCAGTCAGACTATATAGTCATAGAGCTTAAGGTCACATTTCCTTACTGTACAGCGGGTGCCAGAAGTATTTTTTCTCTTAAACCTTTAAATGTCACTGCGTTGCCAAATATTCATTTCGAAAGCTGCAAATAATTGCTGATAAATGATGAGTGAATGATGGTCTGTAAAACATTATGAGATGATGCATACTGTCTGAACTGAGCCAAATCAGAAGACAGCCGTTTAGATGATAAGAGAGTGAGGGAAAGAGAGCAAGGGAGATCATTTTTGCTAAAGAGGGCAGTCAGGGGGGTTTCGATATCTGGTTGAAGGGATTAATGACTTGGGTAAAACTATTCACCTCTACAAGGGACATTCTTCACCTCAAATCAATTACTCTGTAATAGGAGAGCAGGGCTAGGGTGGCCTGTTTTTCATTAAACAGCAATCACATGAGGGACCAGTGCATCAAAATGACTGCAGTAGGTGGCTGGTGAAGGGCCCGAGAGCTTTCTGTGCAAAAAGAAGATGTTTGTACCCTCATGAATCACTGTGAGAAGATGCAACTCAATAATACAGAAACCTCATGATGCAAAAGCTTAAAATGCGATGGGCCTTATCGATCGGCCTGGTCGGGAGGCCCCAAACGGTGTCTTGTGTGCTGGAAACTGAGAGGCGAGGTATAGGGCAGCATCTTCTGTAAATCTGTCTGGGTGGAAGACAAGTATGGGCGTTAAGGATATTGGGGAATGGAGATAAGGAGCCAGATGTGTTTATGACTTGCTGAGTGTTGAATATCTGAAGCCTTCCATCAGCATGCCTCTCGCTTCTGATGCATCCCTCCCTTGGTTTTGATCCTGAGTTCTGCTGAGTAGATAGATGCACATCATTCTAACACTTCCTGAAACACAGATACTGCAACTGTTCTTGGAAGCCAGATCTGCAGAGTCATTCTTTACCACATAATAGATAAGACATGATTGAATCTCACAAACATGAATCAATTAGAGAACAACTGCACACTCACTTAAGCATATTTATTAACCAACGTTTCGGCTAGTAGCCTTTTTCAAGGTAACCATACCATAAATATGCTTAAGTGAGTGTGCAGTTGTTCTCTAATTGATTCATATATTTTTTACTTCAACTTGCACCTCATAAGGTGTGCGTTTGCTTTGCCTATGTATATATATATATGTATATGTATATATATATATATATATATATATATATATATATATATATGTATATATATATATATATATATGTATATATATATATATATATATATGTATATATATATATATATATATATATATATATATATGTATACACACATATATATATATACAGGTGCATCTCAATAAATTAGAATGTTGTGGAAAAGTTCATTTTTTTCAGTAATTCAACTCAAATTGTGAAACTCGCCTATTAAATAAATTCAGTGCACACAGACTGAACCCCATAGAGAATCTATGGGGTATTGTCGAGAGGAAAATGAGAAACAAGAGACCAAAAAATGCAGATGAGCTGAATGCACACAGACTGAAGTAGTTTAAGTCTTTGGTTCTTTTAATTGTGATGATTTTGGCTCACATTTAACAAAAACCCACCAATTCAACAAATTAGAATACTTCATAAGACCAATAAAAAAAAAAAAAAACATTTTTAGTGAATTGTTGGCCTTCTGGAAAGTATGTTCATTTACTGTATATGTACTCAATACTTGGTAGGGGCTCCTTTTGCTTTAATTACTGCCTCAATTCGGCGTGGCATGGAGGTGATCAGTTTGTGGCACTGCTGAGGTGGTATGGAAGCCCAGGTTTCTTTAACAGTGGCCTTCAGCTCATCTGCATTTTTTGGTCTCTTGTTTCTCATTTTCCTCTTAACAATACCCCATAGATTCTCTATGAGGTTCAGGTCTGGTGAGTTTGCTGGCCAGTCAAGCACACCAACACCATGGTCATTTAACCAACTTTTGGCTGCTTTTGGCAGTGTGGGCAGGTGCCAAATCCTGCTGGAAAATGAAATCAGCATCTTTAAAAAGCTGGTCAGCAGAAGGAAGCATGAAGTGCTCCAAAATTTCTTGGTAAACGGGTGCAGTGACTTTGGTTTTCAAAAAACACAATGGACCAACACCAGCAGATGACATTGCACCCCAAATCATCACAGACTGTGGAAATTTAACACTGGACTTCAAGCAACTTGGGCTATGAGCTTCTCCACCCTTCCTCCAGACTCTAGGACCTTGGTTTCCAAATGAAATACAAAACTTGCTCTCATCTGAAAAGAGGACTTTGGACCACTGGGCAACAGTCCAGTTCTTCTTCTCCTTAGCCCAGGTAAGACGCCTGTGACGTTGTCTGTGGTTCAGGAGTGGCTTAACAAGAGGAATATGACAACTGTAGCCAAATTCCTTGACACGTCTGTGTGTGGTGGCTCTTGATGCCTTGACCCCAGCCTCAGTCCATTCCTTGTGAAGTTCACCCAAATTCTTGAATCGATTTTGCTTGACAATCCTCATAAGGCTGCATTTCTCTCGGTTGGTTGTGCATCTTTTTCTTCCACACTTTTTCCTTCCACTCAACTTTCTGTTAACATGCTTGGATACAGCACTCTGTGAACAGCCAGTTTCTTTGGCAATGAATGTTTGTGGCTTACCCTCCTTGTGAAGGGTGTCAATGATTGTCTTCTGGACAACTTTCAGATCAGCAGTCTTCCCCATGATTGTGTAGCCTAGTGAACCAAACTGAGAGACCATTTTGAAGGCTCAGGAAACCTTTGGTGTTTTGAGTTGATTAGCTGATTGGCATGTCACCATATTCTAATTTGTTGAGATAGTAAATTGGTGGGTTTTTGTTAAATGTGAGCCAAAACCATGTATAAATTATAATATATCATATATATATATATATATATATATATATATATATATATATATATATATATGATTACATATTTTATCATATTGTGAAATATTATTACCATTTAAAATGTTTTCAAATTTGATAATAATAAGAACCATTATTAATAACTGAGCAGCAAATCAGCATAATAGAATGATTTATGAAGGATCATGTGACGCTGAAGCTTTGGATACTGACAGTTCAGCTTTGCATCAAAGGAAGAAATTACATTTTGAAATATATTAAAATATAAAACAGTTATTTTAAAATGTAAAAATATTTCACAATTTTAACTGCATTTTTGATCAGATAAATGCAGCTTTGGTTAGTATACAAGAGACTTCTTTCGAAAACAGTAAAAAATCAGTTTGCAAACCCCAAACTTTTGAACAGTTGGAGATAGTAAATCAATATTTTATAACCATTAAAAAGCATGAATAGAGATGAAAAATTAATCAAAAGAGTAAAACCTTTGCATATTGGATTTTTTAGTGCTGTTGCAGTAAAGTTTTTGCTATTATTGTTTTACAAGATGTATTGGCAGACGCTCTTCAATTTTAATAGAATTTGGTGTGAAATGTCCCTTTTGCAGAGTTGGAAACCTTTTCGGAAATTATTGTTCTATTACTAAGTGACTTTCCATGAATTGTGTTAGGAGGGTGAACTAAATAATACACGGTAACACGGTCCTAGTGGTGTCACAATTTTAAGAAATATAATTTTTAATAATTTAATAATTAACAGTGACTTGAATATCAACTCAACAAATATGGGTAACATGACTTTTTTGGTATTATTTTAATTGTTGAATAAAATCAAAAAGGCCAATATCTGAAAATCCCAAGAATGTGACAGTTTAGCATATTTTGCACTACCTGCTGGTTACTTTTCATGCTAGGTAGATTTTTTGTTACTTAATAGCAACATTAAGCACATCTAATACAAACATGCAACGATTTTAGTAATGGGACACAAAATTCATGAAAAGTGCCTTAATGCAAACTCCTAAAAACTATCACATTTACATCCAGTCTTATTATATTTCAGGATATTATATTTTATGTAGTTATATTAGGAAATAAAAAATAATGTTAAAAAAGGAGTCTGCTGTCATCTTATCAAAATGAATGTTGCATGATTGCTGGATATTAACCATTTTCCCTCTCCATACTGAAGGAGAGTCACAGAAAAAGGCTAAATCTCTCCTTTCCTCCATTTAATGTCATGCATTTTCACGACATTCCTGAAACATTCATCACTTGAGAGGCTCATTATGCAATCCAGGCCTGAGATTGACACATTTGCAAATATTTAAAAGCAAGGCAAATGCAATAGTCACAATATTCACATAAAAAAGCTTTACCTAGGGATCTATTCTCGGCCTACCTAGTCAATTACCAGCTAATGAGCTGACCTCAGCTGACATTCACTCCCAAACTGCTAAGGTGGAATTAGTTTACTTCTTCTGTCAGGAGAAATGATCCAGTCACACAGTAAAGCGAGTATGTTAGAAACTGTGGATGTTTATTAAATGTCACTCTGAACATTAAACACATTTTAATGATCAACAAAAAATACTGCTAATACAAGACCTAAAATGGAACAAGCGTCCATCGTAATTCCCAAAATGTAGCAGAGCATACCAAATGTTAATAGCGTACAGTAGATCTGCGTTCATAGCTTTCATAGCTGGTCAGAAAGGATGGGTTTGTAGGTTTGAGGGGATGTCAGGATGTGTAAAGAAAGGAAAACGTCCTCTTGTCATCCTGGGGTGTTGTTATACTGCAAGACATGCTCAATTTCACGGTTAAATTATTTACACGGATGACTGGCAAGCGCCGTCAGCAGACAGGTGTAGTTTGAGAGGCCATCGGCAGGGGTTCCTGAGTTCCAAGAAGTTCACAGAAAGCAACTGAGGCCATGAACTAAAGATCTGTCATTTCCCAAAAGCAGTAGCTGTTGCACGTTCTCTCCTTTGGTGCAACAAAACCAATCTCAGTCCATATCTTACATTTATCAGTTTCATACCCAAAAAGAACAACATTTCTTTTAAAAATACCTGTGGAGAGCAAGACAGACATGGCGGGATGAGGTGAGGTGATGTTTTTTATTGGCGTTTTCTCTTCGTTTTGAATGTGCATGTTAGTACATCAAAACAACTGGATCATTGAAAGCCCTCCTACGGTTTCCAGAGAGAATTGACGGTGAAACTCAATCTACATAGCGGCGTTCATCTTAAACAATTTCACCTCACAGAAATGCCTGCGGTTCTCTTTATTGAGCAAGAATGTGTCACAAACTTGATCAAAACGCATCAGTTTGGTTGGGCTGTGACAGCTGTTCGCTCTGTTGTAGTTTTGAGCTCCTCTGACGGTGGCGAATTGGTTTTTCAGTAGGGGTTGGCATTGCAGTATATACTGTAAATTGCCCATTGAAACATGAATGAAGAATAAAGCAGGCTGATATTGAAATACTTTGCATTTTTAAAATAATCTGATTGTAAAACGTTTTGAAACAGAAATGAGTGTTTTGATTTTGCTGTTTAAAGTGCAGACAATGTTCAGGATAATCAAAGTACAGTCACAACGAATATAAAGATACAAATAAACTTATGAAACTGATTTTCACATTCTAAACACTGGATTAGATAACATGGCAGGATAAATTACATTAGTATACAAATAAAACAGCAGGTTGACGTTGAAAATCGTGCAATCAAAACTAACACAAAGACTCATGAAACACGTAAAAGGACATTGCAAGTTGATTGTTTGGAAAATTGACATATGCTCATTGTCAGTGCCATAAATGGAAAAAAAGAGAGAAATTAGTGAATCAAGTCTGCATAGATAAAAAATAAATTAAATAAATAAATAAAACTAATACAAATGAAAGAGAAGCAACATTAGGAATAGTTTACACCAAAATCAGTAAAATGAGATACACTCACATTCATGATGTTATACAACAGTTAAATAATTTTAGGCTGTATTGCCAGATACTTTTTTTTGCTCTGCCAATGAAACAAAGTCAAAACAGAACCGTTGCACACCTCTGAGCAACAAATAGTGGTGTTTCTTTCTTAATGATTCATTATTTTGAATAAATCAGTAAATGATTCAGCGATTGACATATAAATAATCACTCTTTCGTTCTGAATGAACCAATATATTTATGAATAAATCAGGCAAGTAAATGATTCAGTGGTTCACTCATAAAACAGCCTTTTGTTTAGTTTCCAAATGAATCTGTGTTTTTTGAACGTAAATGAATCAATGATTCACTCATTAATTGCCACCTACTGGTGTAACGATGTAACATGCAGAAATAGTTGCTGAAGAATCCCCACTAAAGAGATCGAGAACTAACTGTTGTATTAATATATTTAACTTTTGATGTTCATTTCACACTTTTAAGAGCCTCAAAAACAAACCAAGCACTGGTGTTTTTGCCAGTCTGTTTGTTATAGGCCTAATATGTGTGCTTTAAATGTCCAAATGCAATTTGAATCTTGACCCTTTGCATTTTAGGGTAAACTATTCCTTTCAGCATAAGATTTTGAGAACTTCACAGTTTACCTGAACAAATGACATTAAATTAATACATGATCATATACAGTAATCATGGCAAACTAAGGAGCTACTAAATAAGCTACTGAAATGATCTGCAGGATGATCTGACTATTAAAACAGAAGATTCGGTCTGTTCACAACAACAAAAAAAGCGGTTCAACCCAAGTTCAATTCTCAGATCTTCTCCAAGTTTAAGCTTTAAAGCTCCGTCAATCCATCTCATTGTGATTTCTGGTGAATCTGACCTACTGTGCATAAGATAAAATCCAACACTATTCTATCCGGCAGTAACACCAAAGGGTTATTGTGTTTTCTGAGAAACGTTCAGCTTCTCCATTGATAAAACCTTCCACCGACTGACCTGTCAGAGTGAAAAATGCGCCTGTTGTGGCCCATCACTCTAAAAGCCACCACTGTGACACATATTCTCTTTGAGCATCCCTGGTGGTCAATAACGTATTTACTCAACATGTGGGAAAATCTAGTTACCTCCCAGATATTACAGCAGGGGCTGGACACACCAATAGCAACCTTGTCATGTTTAACTACGAGTTATTGATTAAGCACTGAACGAAAATAACATAGGACAAGCTGCCTCTCCGTCGGATGTCTGAAGAGTTAAAAGTCTTTATTTTTATGAAAAGCTACACGTTCTTGCTAAATTTCACAGCTACAGAAGTTCATTTTTTTCTTTTTTCTTTTTTTTTTAGACAACAACTATCAATTTTTTTCCATTAGTACATTTTTGACAATACCTGCAATGTTTCGTAATAATATTCAGAAATGTGAACAGTAGATCAAGAGAAAAACATCGGCCCATTGGGCATTAGCACAAACACTACAAGATGGTGGGAAAACGGGGTTTGAAAGATGGATAGAAACAGAAACATGAGAAAGAAGTTGTCGCCGGAAAGTTCTTGCGTTTCTGCATCGAGTGTCTCTAACACCTACAGCCACCTTTGAGCTCTTCTAGTGGAGTTTTCTAGTTCTCACTCATTTATTCTCCTCCTTGGTTGGCCTGATCTTCATCTCGGTGAACTTCAGCGAGTACTGCCAACCGGTCCAGGATGACCACTCGATGCCGTCGGCATACGAGGTGTGCTGGCCGCGCAGGTACTGTCCGTTGAGGTTGGAGGTGTGGCAGTTGCGGTACCACCAGGCGCCGTGGTAGAAGGACGCACAGTTATTCTCAGAGTGGTCGTTGTCCTTGTCCTTAGTGGTGAATTTCATCCCGTTGTGTTTGAGCAGCGAGTCGCCTGCAGCGTCGGATCAATGCGTGATGGAAAGAAAGATTGAGAAAGACAGAGGATGGGTGGAAGAGTGAGCATGTGAGAGACAGGGACGGTGAGAAAAAGAGACAGAAACAAAAGTACAAGTGAGTCACTCAACCGCAACGTCTTTGTTTATCTGTGTCATGGAAAGTTTAGATTACAGCAGTAAAAGAGTACACAGTTTCAACAAAGAGCTGAAGTTTTCTTCCAAAACATAGTGATCTATCTTGCTCTACATCCTAAATCAAATGGAACCTCAAAAAAGCATAAGTGTAAAAATACACAAATACTGAACAATTTTTTTTTTTTTTTAAGATAATTTTTCCTCCAAAAATTGATTGCTAAATCTTTTTGTAAATGACAATAGGGCTGAAAACAACTAACCAATAAAATTGATAATAATCAAGTGAATAAAAAGCAAGCAAGTTTGTGTTGAACTTCACAGATTTCACAAACATGTACAATTTAATGATTGTTTTAGTGGTTATTTTTCTTTTTATAATGTAGTTAATACACTTTAAATTCAAAATTTTGAAGTCAGTAAGATATGTATATATTTTTTTAAATAAGTAATACTTGTATTCAGCAAGGATTTAATAAATTGATTAAAAGTGACAGTGAAAACTTTAACACACTGAAAAAATAATATTTACAACAAAATAATGCTGTTCTTTTTAACTTTATATTAATCAAAGTATCCTGAAAAATTACTTTCCACAAGAATATTAAGCAGTACATGAATAATAATAAGAAATGTTAAGAATAAAATCATATTAGCATATTAGAATGATTTCTGAAGGCTCATGTGACACTGGAGACTGGATGATGCTGAAAAATAAGCTTACCATTCCAGGAATATATTACATTTTTAATATATATTAAAATAGAAAAGAGACATTTTAAATTATCAAAAATATTTCACAATATTACTGTTTTTTTAATGTATATTTGATTAAATAAATCCAGTCTTGATGAGCATAAAAGACTTAAAAAAAATTATAAAAATCATAGTCACCTTAAACTTTTGAATTACAGTGAATTTTAAAATTTTTGCATGCACATAATGTATAGCACAGCCTACATTAGTGGATTTACATTTTCATAAAATCCAATTGCTTAGAATAGCAATGCTAAAACACTGCTTATAGGCTCATATATCGAGCAGCAAAACATCAGCTGGAAATTTCACAATCACCTTAGTGTGCTTATATCTGCATACTGAGATTGCTAGCTCTGCTAGTGAAGAGAGAGACAGAAACCAAAGAGAGGAGCATGTTAACACGTTGCCGCTAATGTGCCCTTATTAAGCTCTGTGATACATGTTTCAGGGACATAATGTTGCAGTGTGCAGCTAGGCTAATCTAATCCCAGTTTCCTGCCTCCATACTGCCCAGCTCCTCTGGGCCAGGCCTTGCTGACAAGATCAGCCTTTTATTGCCAGCCTTGCCGTAAAACCTTTCTCCTGTCCTCTTCCTCTGACTCTAATTCCACTCTGCTGCAACATGTATCGTGATAGCCGTTTTATTGGGACAAAGGAGATCCAATTGATGCCGTTATGTCATATTGTAAAGTGTGTTACACATCATAAACTCGTTTCGGTTGCCTCATAGATTCATCACTGTGGTCTAACAGATAACGAATCAGCAGAATGATGGTGGTATAAAATGACAGCACCTGGACTGTGAAAGGAGAGCCAATGAACAGATGCAGAGACGTTGCCTGCAGAAACATGACACATGAGCTGGCTTTACCTGGTTTTTAGCATGTCTAAGAAGGTCATTTATGGTCTTTGGCTGTCTGTTTTTTTTTTTTTTTGGCTGGTTTAAAGGGATATTTTACCTAAGAAATAACATTCTGTCATCATTTACTCATCCTCGTGTTGTTCCAAACCTGTATGATTTTTTTGCCACACAAAAGTAGATATTTTGAAGAATGTTTCAGAGGCTGAAACTATTTGAATTGGACATCCTTTTAAGATCTTCACCCCCATGTTGTTCTAAACCTGTATGACTTTTAACCAAACTTGACTTGGCAATATTCAAAAGATCTTATTTTAAGTTCCATGGAAGAAAGTAAGTCATACAGGTTTGCAACAACACGAGGATCAGTAAATAATGACAGAATTTTCATCTTTGGGTGGATTATCCCTTTTAGATTAGCCTCAAGCTAGCAATTTATAGTCAGCTGGTCAAAGCTGATTTAGATAGTTAACTGAAGCATGTTGGTCAAGCTCGTTAGAGTTAGTAGAACACTTTGGACCAGTTACATGTTCCAAACTAACTATGATGGTCCAAAAACTAACCTGAACTCCTGAGGCCGGTAAACTGTGGTCAGTTTAAACCAGGTTAAACTGGTTTAAGATGGCTGAAAAATACCCCAAACCACTTGAAAACCAAAACAGACCAGCCTAATATCTGGAATATCTGGAAACTAGCTAACCAGTCAGGCTGGTTTAAAAGGAAAGCTGGTTGAAGGAAATCCTTGACTCTCTATATATGAACAAATCTCAACAAGCTGCCTCTGCAATAGTAGTATGTTGTAATATTCATAAAGTGTTACATTTCAAAGAATACCCAATCATACAAACGACGCTGGAAAAAAACCCATTTGCTAGAACGAGATGATTAATCATTGCAGTAAATTGCAGATTCCGTGCAAAACAGACTTCACAATTTGTGCACCTGAGGGGGTGTGTAGCGTGTCAGCATGAAGGTGCATCTCAGACTTTTATGAAATGTCTTGAGACAGACCCACTCAGGAGGGCGATACGAGTCATTAGCTATGCGCATGAATGCATAATCGCGTTAATGCAGAAAAACACTGCAACATCAGAGAGAAATTATACACTCCTCTATTTGGACAAGCATTGTTACAAAATAATCAAATGCTCACATGCAATTTCGCTTCTTACTCTGGCCTCCCTAATGGTAAAAACATTTCTGTGCGCTTGCAAAACTGTCATTAGCGCACTTTGAAGTTGGTACTGTATTAGTGCTCAAAGTGTTTACAGAGATCAGGGCATCATGGGTGTAAAAACTCATCTCAGGTAATTATATCTTCCCAGACATCCCCGCTGTGGCTGAGCGCTCTTTCTCTACGCTATCGTAAAGGCCTTTCATTAAACAGAGCGGCATTAAAGACAGCATGCTTGTGCGCTGAAAGCAGCTATGATATAAAAATTCTAGCAAGCAAGAAAAGGGTGTGTGAGGCACACTTTAACACCAAAAGATCTTCTTTTTTTATCTCAGTTGCAAAAAAACATCAGAGTAATGCATGAAAAACAGAGGATTCTGGGGTACGGCTCATCAAAATCTCCACAGGGATGCACTGTCGTATTAAAATAATGTCATATCAAATCGGTACTTCAGCATCAACACACAATCGCTAAAACACTTTCCGACAGCTGCTCTGCACAGTTTTAGATGTCTGCTGAAGAAGTCACTTGGATGTTTTAGTTTAGTACTAATGGCCCGCAGGAATGAGATTCTCTGTGGTTTTGATGCCAAATTGGCCTATCTATCTATCTATCTATCTATCTATCTATCTATCTATCTATCTATCTATCATTGTAAATAATACTACATATTTAAAAGGAACTGAATGTGTAAAAAAATTATGGTCAAAGCTGGTCAAGATGGTTAACCAGGCTGATTCAGCTGGCAGAACACCTTGGTCAAGCTGGTTAAAGCTGCTCGAACACCTTACCTACCAGTAATGCGTTCCAAACTAACTCAATATTAAGTTCCGAAAAACCAACTCGAACACCTTAAACTGGGACAATATGGTCAATTAAAACCAGATTAAACTGGTTTAGCTGGTCTGATCAGTTGAATAATGGCCCAAACCACTTGAAAACCATCATTAAAATTAAAATTATAATTGATCTAGCAATTAAAATGCTATATCAGCAAGTTTTCTTACATCATTGTTGTCATCAGATGCATGGATACTTTGTGTTCAGAGAAAGTGCATCAGATAAAGCGAGAATATATTAAAATCCTACTGTTTGTTGAATTTTAAGCTGCCTGCCACATTCAATTGTTTTCAACTGATTCTATGGCCACGATGTGCCTTTTACCACTGACCTTGTGACAGAATTTTTCCTTTCTAATTTCTGTGACGGTTGGACTCTGAGGAGGGACTTGCTTTTTGTCTGACAAACCGTATTAAAGGTGTCAAGGACATCTCGCAATATTGCCCTCTAGGAGCCAAGGTTTGTGAAGTTGTGTTTTTGTGCTTTTTCCTGTTGTTTTTCAGCTGCTGTTTTGTTCCACACTGCTGCTTACTCTTGAAAAAACGGCTGTTTGATTTCATTGTGCTAAAACATTCAATCTATGTTGATCTCTTATAACGTTTTATTCAAAACCAAGTTTCATAATTGAGCAAGCACAGCTCAGACGAAACATCAAAATGTGATTTAATGCTAACTGTCAGTCCAACCTACCATTCATGTATATATTAATGCTTTAAACGACCACACGCGCATTTTAATCCAGACAGCGGCATAAAAGTCCAAACAGGACGTAATTGATAAGATTGGGAATCAATGTGGCATGACTCCTCCAGCGGGGGATGTTTAAGACAGCCTCACTAATTAGACGCGTGGATGCAGTATTCTCCTCTTGATTTATGTTAATAGGAGTGTTTGTTTACGTCTCCCATAATAAGCCGAGTCCCTGCTTTATTGGAATGCCATAGACGTATTCTACGGCTTCATTATCCCTGCCCTTTCCAGCACACGGCGAAGGTCACGCCTGTGTCCGGCCCCAGCGAGGAGGGCAGTGCTCGGGGAAAAACACCTGAGAATAATAGAGTGCGGGACCCAATTAATGTTAAAAAGAGGCCCCGGTGACAGCGCAGGTGAAGCAGTGAGAATTGCTCATCACTTTGCCTCGGCGCAGGCGATAACCTGCGGCCCCCATTGCTTTGCGTGCCGCAGGAATATATCTGAACGCCACTGACAACAGGGCAGGAAACTTTAAATTAGTCTTGTGATTCTCATGATAGTTTCTATTCTGGGCTGATCTTTTTTGTTTTGCTGGGTGCAATTCAGGCCACTAAGTTTGGATCTCCTCTCTGTGCTTAACGTGGGCTTGTTTTCAACACAAAAACTTTGCTAACACACACACACATACACAAGTGAGTGTGTGTCTATAAACATATACGTATATACATATACATACATACATACATATATATATATATATATATATATATATATATATATATATATATATATATATACACACACACATACATATATAGTCTCAAAATCAAATTATGAGATAAAAAGCATCAAAGTTTGATTTTAACCATTAATTTCACTATGATTTCAATCTTTGACATGGTCTTACTTAGTCAATATTAAAGATATCAAGGTTACATTTTCACAGAATGTTCTTTACTGTAAATAGAATATAAATGCCAGCCCTAAAACAGGGTTTCAGATGATGCCAACCCTCAAACAACATACAAAACTACCAAATTTTGCTATAAGTGTAATCGCAACGTATAATCATTGTAGTTAAGTGTTCACCGTCTGTTTGATTACGTCATTAACTATTTACATGAAATTTTACTGTACATTTCTGCCATATGGACATCACCTTGACATAGTCACCACTGATAAGCTAATACTAAATATATTGTATAAACTTAAATGTTAGTATAAACTTAAATGTAGAAACTTAAATGTTCTGTAAAGCTGTTTTGCAATGATTTGTATCATGAAAAGTACTATACAAATAAACTTGAATTGAATTGAATAAATGTCTCTCCCATTAGTTTGGATTTCCTCCAAATATTTTTTATTATTTTCATCTGTAATTTCCTTATTTTCATTGTATAGATACTCAACACTTCTGTCTAATATCTCCCTTTGGGTTCCACAGAACAATAAATAATACATTTTTTTCCTTTTTTTTTTTTTTTTGGTTTGCTTGTTTGTTTGTTTGTTTTCCAGTGAAATAATCAGTACATATTTCTTATATTCAGATATTAATTTTGATCATAAATTTGTAATTTTTTTACTTTATGTTAATTTTTCTTTTGTTTTGCCGAGACTGCTGCTATTTCAGATTTATGTCCCTAAATGAAAAAAAAAAAAAAAAATTATAATGAAACTGGACACAATAAATGCCAGTTAAATTGTCTCTTATGGTCTAACGTGGGCATTCTTGGCCAGAACAATCTGTCAAAAGTCTGTCTAGGCAAGATTACATATCAGCTGAAGAGCTTTTACCAGCATTTACCTGAGGCTCCCCATTAAACCTGACATGAACTCCAGACATCAATGCAGGTCCACGATTGAACTGCTGATGTGCAGGATGTCTTAAGAATACAGAGCTTTAAAAGCAGGACACCATGACCTGTGGCTTTCTGCGAGACCTCTGCCTTTACAATAAATGTAATAGTTTTTGGCTCCACACTGCAGGCAAGCACAGGAACTCTCAGTCAAAGGCAAAATAATGTGTGTAGCATACCTGCAGTGCCGGAGTAGTCCGCAACGCTCAGTGGGTAGCCATCCTCGTCGGGGTCAACAGAGAACAAACCCACTCCAAAAGAGCCATACTTCGCAAAGGAGGTACTGTTCTCGAAGTCCTCCAGGTCAATTCTCAGCTCATAGTTGGCTTGAATGGTAAGTGCATGGATTCGTTTCATGCCTGAAAAAGAGATTTAGATGAAGTTAATGGAAAATGTACAGATGAGATTTATTTGAATATACAGAAGGCTCAAAGAGTGTTTAGGTAACCAGCTTCTGCTACAAACATTAATGAAACCTCAAATCATGTGACTTGTTGAGGAGAGGTGTGCCAGCAAAATGCTAAAAAAACACTCAAAACACCTTAGCAATCATATAGCTACATCCCTGCAACCACTCAGAATGCCCATGGCAAGTTTTGCATAGAAAACTTTCCTAAAAATAAAAATAAAATAAAATAAAATAAAAAGTGTATTAAAAATTAACTGTAGACTATAAATAATTTTAAAAATTTTAAAATTGTGCATTTATTATTATGAACATTTATGCAAATATTAGTTCCCCTTTCAGTCGGTCACTCCGAGTCACGTCGGATGACCGATGAAATTGGGATCTTGCCAGAGAGACCAATCCACTTCGAATGTAACTAAATGAGCCAATGGACATTGGCATGCGATTATTGCATCCAGCTGCCGCTGATCACAGCGTGAGTATAAGAGGCAGCAGATGCACGCATTAATTCATCCTTTTGCTTCGGAGCCGAGCGGTAGTGGTTGAAGCTACTGCTCTCCCTTTCCTAGAGAGTGTTCTGCCAGATGAGTGCGGGCGATACGGTGCAACAGCGGTGGTCACGGTGTCCGGGAGAAAAAGATCGACTTCCTGCTGACAGCCACACTAGGAGTGTGCGGTGGCCAGCTTCCCTGCGTGTTTCAGCACTAAAAGAGCATTTCTCTAAAAAGAGCAATTTCTCTAAAAGAGTAACACGGGTGATCGCGTCTTTTTAAAGATGTCTTTTCACTCGTGCGTTTCTAGGTGTGGTCGTTTCCTGGCGCCTCAGGACGGTCACGATCGCTGCCTCAGGTGTCTGGGCATTCAGCACGCTGAGGAGGCTTTCGTGGATGATTCATGTTCTTCTTGTGGGGACATGACCATCTCGGAGTTGTGTAATAGACTCCAAACAGGGCGGAGTCCCTCTGCCGCGATCCAGTGTGCGCGCCGCTGGATCCGGTGGAGTCAGAGGTGATTTGAGGATTACAGTGAGGGCTTCCCCAAATGGAGCTCCTCACCCCTCAAGCACTCCGCAGCCGGTGGAGCGGCCGAAGGAGCACGCTGGGCCCTCTGCTGAACGGGGTGCACCACGCGTTTCCTTCGGTGCCCCCTCTGACGACCAGATGTCGGTCACTGCATCGGAGGGCGTGCCCTCTCTCTCCGCGGATGACGACCCGGCTGCGTTGCCCCCTTCGGGTGTGGTAGCGTTGTCCGAGCCAGACCCAGAGATGATGGCTATGCTTTCCCAGGCCGCCGAGAATGTTGGGCTCGTGTGGAATTCTCAGTGGGGGTTGAGCTGGTTCTCAGCACCCCCCTCCGGTGCCATTCTTTCCGGAAGTGCATGAGGAGCTTACAAGATCATGGAAGGCACCTTTCACTGCCCGAAACAAATCTTGTGGCTCCTCCACTCTCACCACCCTCGATGGTGGGGCCGCTTTGGGGTATACGGGCATCCCCTCGGTGGAGCGGTCTGTGGCCATGCAACTGTGTCCAACAGCCGCTACCACTCTACGGGGTGACCCGTGTCTCCCCTCACGGGCCTGTAAGTATTCGTCAGGTCTAACTGGCAGTGCTTATAGAACCTGTGGGGAGGTGGCTTCTGCCCTCCACGCCATGGCGTTACTGCAGGTCCACCAGGCCAAAGCCCTGAAAGACCTGCACGAGGGTGGTCACGACTTGGCGGTTCTACATTAGCTGCGTGCTGCGATGGACCTCGCGCTTCGAGTGACGAATGTGACCGCACAGTCTCTGGGTCGTGCGATGTCCACGCTAGTGGTCCAGGAGCGCCATCTCTGGCTGTATCTCGCTGACATGAAGGAGCAGGAGAAGGTACAGTTCCTGAATGCTCCCGTGTCGCAGACCAGCCTTTTCGGCGACGCTGTCGAGAGCTTTGCCCAGCAGTTCTCGGCAGCCCAGAAGCAGACTGAGGCGATCAAACACATCATGCGCCGGAGGAAACCTGCTGCTTCCACTCCAGCCACTCCGGCCAACTCGCCCGCCACCTCCTCCTCTGGAGTCAGAAGCATCTGAGGTCCCTTCGTGCCATCCACATCCCAGGAGTGTTCAATCAGGCGGCTGACGAGTTGTCTCGAGCGGCACTTCCTGGGGAGTGGAGACTCCATCCCCAGGTGGTTCAGCTGATTTGGAGTCGGTTCGGAGTTGCTCAGGTAGACCTGTTTGCATTTCCGGAAACCGCCCACTGCCAGTGGTTCTACTCCCTATCCGAGGCAACGCTCAGCATGGATGCACTGGCACACAGCTGGCCCCAGGGCCTGCGCAAATATGCATTTCCCCCAGTGAGCCTGCTAACACAGACACTGTGCAAGATCAGGGAGGAGAGTAGGTGACTACGCAGTGTGCCTCTTTCAAGCGGAAGGGCACGCTCCCCAGTGTTATCCTAGTCCTACTGTTTGGGTTGCTCAAGGAACAACAGTAGTTGACCTTCTCTGTGTAGAGCCCAGTCCTATCGTCTGCCTTATAGGAAGGATCAGAAGGCCTACACAGGGCACTGGAAGGGGCAGCTCCTGTGGCACTTTAGTAGGGATCCCAATTTCGTCGATCATCCGACGTGACTCGGAGTGACCGACTGAAAGGGGAACGTCTCGGTTACGTATGTAACCCTCGTTCCCTGAAGGAGGGAACGAAGACATCACGTCCCGTCGCCACAGTCGCTGTACCACCGCTGAGCTGCCGGGTCACCAGCTCGGCTCCTCAGCGAAAGCATGAATTAATGCGTGCATCTGCTGCCTCTTATACTCACGCTGTGATCAGCGGCAGCTGGATGCAATAATCGCATGCCAATGTCCATTGGCTCGTTTAGTTACACTCGAAGTGGATTGGTCTCTCTGGCGAGATCCCAATTTCGTCGGTCATCCGACGTGACGTCTCCGTTCCCTCCTTCAGGGAACGAGGGCTACATACGTAACCGAGACGTTACTATTAGTTTTAATATATGCGAGCATATTAATGCTAGAAAATTTCTTTAGACAGTAATGATGGATGTGTGTGTGTGTGTGTGTGTGTGTGTGTGTATAATATATATACATTTTATACATATATGTATATATATATATATACACTATATTGCCAAAAGTATTGGGTCACCCCCTTCTAATGAACAGGTTTGACTACTTTAGTAATTTCTATGAGTACAAATCTTAATGTTTAAGCATATAATGATATTCTAGGGAATTGTGTGCTTCTAATTTTAAAGCAACAGTTTGGATAGGACCCTTTTCTATTGTAACATGACAATGCCTCTGTGTATAATGCAAGGTTCAAAAAGAAATGATTGATTTAGTCAGTGTGGAAGAACTTGAAGTCTAAGTCCTAATCCAAGCTGAACACCTCTGGTGTGACTTTAAATGCAGACTTTGAGCCAAAAACTCTTTACCAAACACCAATGACTTGTACATATGGGTACAGTCATTTTAGACACTTCCAAAACTGTTGCAACAGAGATGGAAATACAATTTTTAAATACATGCATTATGTTTCCATCTTTGTTGCCACAGTTTTGGAAGTGCCTTTTTCTGTTCTAAAGAAGGGGGTGTCCCAGTACATTTTTCCATATAGTGTATGTACAAGTCATTGGTGTTTGGTAGAGTTTTTGGCTCAAGATCTGCATTTAAAGTCACACCAGAGGTGTTTAGCTTGGATTAGAACTTGGCTTTCTGCAGACCAGTCAAGTTCTTCCACACTGACTAAATCAATCATTTCTTTTTGAACCTTGCCTTATACACAGAGGCATTGTCATGTTAGAATAGAAAAGGGTCCTGTCCAAACTGTTGCTTTAAAATTAGAAGCACACAGTTCCCTAGAATATCATTATATGCTTAAACATTAAGATTTGTACTCATGGAAATTACTAAAGTAGACAAACCTGTTCATTAGAAGGGGGTGACCCAATACTTTTGGCAATATAGTGTATATACACGCATACAGACATATAAACACACACACACACACACACACACACACACACACACATACATATATATATATATATATATATAAATTAAATTAACATTAACATGAAATTTAACAACATTACAAACTGAAATTCAATGATCTGTGGAAAAAAAAATTAGCACACCCCTACTTTTTCCCAACACTTCAATACTTAAATATTTTATTTTACTTCATTTATTTATTTATTTTATGTTATACAAGTTTACCAATTTGTTTTTCAATTTGAGAAGAAATCATTACAAAAACAGAAAGGGTACTGGTTATTTTCTGCCTGTTAAGTTTACAGACATTTTCTGTAAATCTAAAACACACACAATTCAATATGTAATCCATAATATGGGAAAAACACCTGTAAATAACCAGCGGTAAATCATAAATATGAAATATATCCTGAAATATCAGTACAATATGATTCCTGCATATTAAGACTGGTCCCTATTTTTTTACAGACTCTTCTTGGAGTGTTGTGGGCTCTTAAAAGTGTGAAATTGACTTATTTTTCCTTATATATTTTCCCTGTCTGCTGCCTTTACAGCTTAGAATAGTCTTGATAATAGTGAAGCCATCAGCCAATCGTAAATTTTCCCCCCAAACTTGTACTTTAACTTTCTAACACCTGCGACTGGGCTTTTGTTTTCAAACTTCTTTGTCTAACATGAATAGAACTAGCAGTGAACTTTTAAGATTCCACAGCTACATTCGTTTTATGGGAACCAGTGCAACAGTGTACTTCAGAAAGCACAAGGTGCACATCTCTCTGAGGGGCGGGTCTGCTAGAGACATAACGTCTCTTTCTTAGCTCAGACTGGCTTGAAGGACTCTGGTCTACTTCCTGGGATCAATATCTCAACAGGAGACCCAGATTCTAGTAAGTTCTGCTCTTAATATTCCACCCAGTTTTCACAGAGAGGAGGAGAGGCGCTTGACAGGAAACTAATGTGCTTGCCTACAAATGAATTCCCTTTGTAGCCCATTCGCTGGCATGTGCGTTGCACCCCCAGGACAGAAAATCAATACAGCAGAGTTTTGCTAGGTCTAATCGTAGCTTGCTGCTGGTCTTCAGCTTGTGAACCGCAGCGCATGTTTGGGTAGGGTTTTAGGTGAATAAACTTTAGCTGCATGCAGCCATATTTGCTAAACAGAATGTGTTGCTTAAAAAGCATCATACTGTGCCTAACAGATGTTCAACAGCCATTAGATATCTCCCAAAAAAGGGCTACGGGATATAACAATTATTAACATTAGCGCTGACACTGAGATATTGTTTTAAAGTCCACGTGAAGCCATTCAAAACCCATTTCATTTGCATAAACTGCAGAATTTCAGAATGAAACAACATATTCAGAGATAAAACATGTAGGGTAGGACTTGATTTTATCAATCAGAAATTGATTAGATAATGAAAAGTTGCTGTTATGTTTTAAAAGAGGAATTAATGATGTCATCCAAAAATAAACACTAGAAAAAAAAAAGAAAAAGAAAAAAAAAACTTGCACTGAATAAATCTTCCACAAGAAGACCAGAAATAAAATAAAATAAAAATTAATGCTAGGCTATAAATAATTTAAAAACATTTATGTGCATTTAATATTATTATTATTATTATTATGAACATTTATGCAAATATTAGTTATGCGTGTTGCTTTAGTATTTTTATGTATAATATTCATGAATATTTTAAATTATCATTTCAGTTTTCATTTTATTTTAGTTTAAACTTTCAAAAATTTGTTATGTGATTTTGTCATTTTTATTAGCTTTTGATTTTTAAAAAAATATTTTATTATTATATCAGCTTTCATTTATTTTTATTTCAGTTTTAGTTTTAGTAATTCAACTTAAGACTTATACATACATGCACCATATGGAAATATGGAAAAACCATATGGAAAAACACCATTACACCAACAGGTACTTGTATGATATTGCATTTCAAATACCTATACTTCAATATGAATTTGGTCTACTCTTTGTATATTGCTATAATAGCTTCCATTCTTCTGGGAAGACTTTCCACAAGATTTTGAAGTGTTTCTGTGGGAATTTTTGCCTGTTCATTCAGTAGAGCATTTGTGAGGTCTGACTCGCAATCTTTGTTCCAGTTTATCCCAAAGGTGTTTGACGGAGTTAAGGTCAGGGCTCTGAGTTGGTCAGTCAAGTTCATTCACACCAAACCCATCCACACTTGTCTTTACACAGAAGCCAAACACAGAAGTGTGATTCGTCACCCCACAGAACAGGTTTCCACTGCTCCAGAGTCCAGTGGTGTGTATACAAGAGGTGTGTCCCAATACTTTTGTCCATAGCTATATATATTTTCTATCCTTAAATTAAAATGTCTATTTTTGGCTCCTATGCCTTTAAGAAACATCCCGTAGCAGTGAAATGTGCCCCATACTTTGAGAATTTAAAGTTATAAGATAGCCCGGGTAAGAAGCAGCAGTCTATCTGCCTCCCTCCAGTCCTGCAGAATAGACTAACATTTGTTCAAATGATATTGGCATAATGACAGAGATGGTTATGATGGCTGTGAATGGAGGGGGATTGGTATGGTGCCATTCCAGCGGCAGCCGAGCGCAACATCAGGCTCTATTAAGCACCAACACCCTTCTAATGGTCTCCGCGCTGACTAAATGGATAGGCCATTTGCACTCGAAGGTCATTTCTGTTTCGACCCATGGATTCAGAAATGTTACACAGAGGTGCGATATATCTGAACAGCCGTGTTAAAGACAGAAGGCTAGCTGTGCTGTTCTTCATGTAAAAACTAATGTGCGTATGATTATCTTCACCTGGTCGGGGCATCAAACGGATCCAGATAACCTGATCCAAGACCCATCTTCTTGATGGTCTGCATGATATGATCAGGAACAAGCTTGCAGCGTGACCTGTTTTATGGCAACCACTATGATATATAAATGATTATGTTTTTTTTCCTCATATAATAGCACATACTATGAAAATGCACTGTTACAAAATATATATGGACTAAGATTATATACATATATGCACATAATACTAAATTAATTAAATATATACACTGCCGCTCAAAATTTGGCATCAGAAAGATGTTTAATGTTTTTTAAGGGAGTCTCTTCTGCTCATCAAGGCTGTATTTATTCGATCAAAAATACAGAAAAAAAGTAATATTGTGAAATCTTATTGCAATTTCTAATATTGGTTTCCTATTTTAATATACTTTAAAACAGAATTTATTTCTGTGACGCAGTGCTGAATTTTCAGCATCATTACTCCAGTCTTCAGTGTCACATGATCCTTCAGAAATCATTCTAATATGCTGATTTATTATGAGTGTTGTGCTGCTTTATATTGTTTTTTGGAACATGTGATACTTTTTTCTTTGATTCTTTGATGAATACAAAGTTAAAAAGAGCAGCATTTGTACAAAATAGAAATCTTTTCTAACAATATGTCTTTACTATGACCTTTTTATTCATTTAACACATCCCTCCTGAATAAAAGTATTAATTTCTTAAAAAAAAAAAAGAAAGAAAAAATGTACTGACCCCAAACTTTAAATAGCATTGTATATTGTAACACAAAATTTCTTTTTTAAATAAATGATGTTCTTTTTAACTTTTTATTAATCAAGAGAATCCAATATATATATATATATATATATGTGTGTGTGTGTGTATCACAGGTCCCCCCAAAAAAATGAAGCAGCACAACGGTTTTCAACATTGATTATAAATCAGCATATTAGAATGATTTCTGAAGGATCATGTGACACTGAAGACTGGAGTAATGATGCTGAAAACTCAGAGCTGTGTCGCAGGAATAAATTCTATTTTAAAGTATATTAAAATAGAAAACTGCTATTTTAAATTGCAATAATATTTCACAAAATAACAGTTTTTTCTGTATTTTTGATCAAATAGATACAGCCTTGATGAGCAGCAGAAACTTCTTTAAAAACATTAAAAATCTTACTAATCCCAAACATTTGACCTGGCAGTCTATATTCAAATATATACACTGAACAAAATTATAAACGCAACACTTTTGTTTTTGCCCCCATTTTTCATGAGTTGAACTCAAAGATCTAAGACTTTTTCTATGTACACAAAAGGCCTATTTCCCTCAAATATTGTTCACAAATAAATCTGTGTTAGTGAGCACTTCTCCTTTGCCGAGATAATCCATCCACCTCACAGGTGTGGCATATCAAGATGCTGATTAGACAGCATGATTATTGCGCAGGTGTGCCTTAGGCTGGCCACAATAAAAGGCCACTCTAAAATGTGCAGTTTTACTGTATTGGGGGGGGGGGGGGGGGGGTCCGGGGGGGTCCGGGGGGGTCCGAAAACCAGTCAGTATCTGGTGTGACCACAATTTGCCTCACGCAGTACAACACATCTCCACATAGAGTTGATCAGGTTGTTGATTGTGGCCTGTGGAATGTTGGTCCACTCCTCTTCAATGGCTGTGCGAAGTTGCTGGATATTGGCAGGAACTGGAACCCGCTGTCGTATACGCCGATCCAGAACATCCCAAACATGCTCAATGGGTGACATGTCCGGTGAGTATGCTGGCCATGCAAGAACTGGGATGTTTTCAGCTTCCAGGAATTGTGTACAGATCCTTGCAACATGGGGCCATGCATTATCATGCTGCAATATGAGGTGATGGTCGTGGATGAATGGCACAACAATGGGCCTCAGGATCTCATCACGGTATATCTGTGCATTCAAAATGCCATCAATATAATGCACCTGTGTTCGTTGTCCATAACATACGCCTGCCCATACCATAACCCTACCGCCACCATGGGCCACTCGATCTACAAAGTTGAAATCAGCAAACCACTCACCCACACGACGCCATACACGCTGTCTGCCATCTGCCCTGTACAGTGAAAACCAGGATTCATCCGTGAAGAGAACACCTCTCCAAAGTGCCAGACGCCATCGAATGTGAGCATTTGTCTACTCAAGTCGGTTACAACGACGAACTGCAGTCAAGTCGAGACCCCAATGAGGACGACGAGCATGCAGATGAGCTTCCCTGAGACGGTTTCTGACAGTTTGTGCAGAAATCCTTTGGTTATGCAAACCGATTGTTGCAGGCCTTTTGTGTACATAGAAAAAGTCTTAGATCTTTGAGTTCAGCTCATGAAAAATGGGGGCAAAAACAAAAGTGTTGCGTTTATTATTTATAAATATAAATACTCGTAATCAGACTACAGTTACTTTTCTATTGATTACTTGATTACATATATTCACACAATAGCAATACATTATTCAGAATTCATTGATTCTCCCTAATTCTTTTTCATCTTTTTAATATTCATTTCTAAAATGCCTGCATGACAAGCAGATAAACAAAATATTTCATTTTTTAGTAAGCATTTTATTTTGATTGATGTTATTTTAAAATAATTTATATTAATTTTACATTTTTTTTACTTAATTATTAGCTTTTCATTAAACTCACAAACCCCCCGCAGATCCTTCACGAACCCCAGTTTGGGAAACCTTGAAATAATGTAATGCTTAGTTCACTTTATGTTGTTAATAACAAAGAATGGAATATATTTTTTCTTTGCAGTTTAATATCAATATGTTGCAATATTATCCTATTTAAATCAATGTGATAAATGAGTTAGGTTAAAAGTAATCAAAACGTAGTCTGATTATATTACCTAAAATGTGTAATGTAATGGATTACGTTACTAACTATAATTTTTGTCATGTATTTTGGAATTAGTAAAAGACTACAATTTGTAAGTAATCTGCAAGTAGATTGCTTGAAAATTGTAATCCATTTCTCTCTCTCTCTCTCTCTCTCTCTCTCTCTCTCTCTCTCTCTCTCTATATATATATATATATATATATCTCACACAGTACATTTTGGTTCTGTGTTAAGTTGCCACTAGATGTCCAATATAAAATCTGTTTCCTGAAGAAACCCATTGAGAATGACTGCTGTAAATCATATGTATGAGTTGGATACGGAAGCAATAACATCTCAGGGTGACTTCATATAGCTGCCAGTGTTGTTGACACAAAGCCGGTTTGATCTGTTTTTGGGAAGCATTGATCACCCCCGAAACTGCCGTATGAAAGCCCTGTGGGGAGGAGCTCGCTCCACAGCGGATCTGACATTCGTCTGAGTCCACACAACAAAATCAAACACAAGCCCCTCGACCTTTCATCATTTCATTTCCACGGCCTTGATGGGCCAACAATGTTGTTTAAGCACCAAGCATCTACTATATTGTGATGAAATAGCTCTTTTTAATTTTTGAATTGTGAACAGAACAACAGTTTTCCTGCATTTACAAAAAGTCCCTGGGGGAAAACTATGTTTTTCATGTGAAAGAAAAAATAAACAAGGCTACTTTCATTCAAATGTTTCCTAGCATCCTAGTAGATATACTGTATGTGTGGAGCCACAAAAACAACCTAGGGCCTTTACACACAAGAAAAGCAAAAAATTTAAATTCTTTAGACACAAAATACCAAAAAGAGGTTAGAATGACTAAAAAATTAAAAGCATTCGAATAATTAAGCATCTCAAAAGCTGAATTTGTCACGTTCATCAGTTTACAAAATAATTCAGTATTTTTCCCATATTGTTTATAAAACACAGCTTAGTATTTTTTGCTGAAAGGAGTCAAAATGTCTTTTTGCTATTTGAATGAAAATTTACATATCTTCAGGCATAAAATTTAACATGCTCTGACATCAAACAGAAATCTTTGAAATGTAAGTACCGTAGTTATGTTTAAACTGTGGGTTTCCTCTAAATTTACATAATTACATTCAGGCCTTTAATTAAATCTCAAGAGACTCACTCAACCCAAGTAACAATAATTTCTTAGAGATATATCAAACAGCGAACATGCTGCCCTGAATTAGTAGGAAGTACTTAGGTGTAGAAGGTAATAATTAATCAATTGTTCTGTAAAAAGCTACTTTAAAGTGCCGTTTAACTTTGAAAGGCTTCATGTTGGGCTTGAATGAAACAGTCGGAATTAAAGGGTTAGTTCACTCAAAAATAAAAATCCTGTCATCATTTACTCACCCTCATGTCATTTTAAACCTGTATAACTTTTTTTCTTCAGAGAAACACAAAAGAAGATATTAAACAGAATGCCCAAGCTTCAATTTTCCATACAAGAATCTATCTATCTATCTATCTATCTATCTATCTATCTATCTATCTATCTATCTATCTATCTATCTATCTATCTATCTATCTATCTATTCATTCATCCATCCTGAAACATCAAGGCCTTTAAAACTTTTTAAACTTACATTCCAACTTTGCTTTTGTAATGAAAACTTACAATTACATGAATTTCTTGGAATTTCAAGTCATTTTAATTCTACTTCCTTACATTTAAATGCCAAATCTGTTTGAATGGAATTGGAATTTAAAAGGCATTCTCAACTGAGTTCTGTATAGTGCATGACCTTCTTTGCATCTAAACAGTAAAATTACTTGTTGATTCACTGCTGGACTCTGGGCTTCTTAATTCCACATTTCAATTCTTCTGAGGGCTCTTTAAAGGAAGCGCAGTTCGTGTTTCAATTAGAACTAAAGCGAGGCACTTGAGGACGTGAGGCAATAGTGAAAACGCAGGCCCTCGTGCTGAGCTGTGCCAGTGGAGGACAGATTTCTTTCTGACAGGCCAAAAGCTGCGCTCATTTTCTCTCCATGCAACCGTCCTCTGCTATTAATTTTTAATCAAGCTGCTTCATCTGCGTTTCAGCGAGGGCTCTACTGCGCACCGCAAACCGTTCTATGAGACACGTCTCGCATGGCTGTTCCCTGCGCCCTGTCAGACAAAAGCGAGACATTCGAGAAATTAAGCAGAGAGATCCACTCTCACAAACACATAAATTCGCACATGTGATTGCGCCCTGAGGTCGCGGCATATGGGGCTTTGAACACCTGCCAGCAGAGTGACACAGCATCCAGCGCTTCTTCAGTTCTCCGCAGGATGAATCATCGCACCTAACGTGCCCGTCCCTTCCCAGCGAGCCGCATCAAAGCTGCTGTTTACAGGTGGGCGCCGTCGACCGCACCGATATCGATTTTGCTAATTTTCCAAAGCCTGTCTGCAAGTCTCTATGAAATCCATTTTTGGGCCTTGAGCTCAATTATATGCAAATCAAGAAAAAGGGATTTAATTACGCCTGATGCAGTTCTTGTTTACATATTCAGAACGAAGAAAGTGTCTCTTGTCATCTGCAGGAACCTCCAGAGGGATTCTGGAGGAATATGCAATGACCCTTCCGCTGTCAGACGCCAGATCAGAGCATTAAATAAGAGACTCAAGGTACCGGAGCGCAGTGATTTGGAAACAGCTGAGGTAAAATGGACAAGGTGTAAAACCTAGAGCAGAACAGCTGTTCATATGCTATTGAAAACACATCTGTAAGTACACTTCACATCAATCCAGTTGTTTCAGCGCAATTAAAAAGAGCATATGGAGACCTGCCTCCAGAGACTGGAACGAACACAGTGTTTCTGGCAACTTGCTGAACACAGAAGCTATAGAACAGGGAGACCTGCTTTATATCATTGGCCATTCATACATTCCTGACCAATCCAATTAAACATGCTGATAATGAGCTCTGCACCATTAAAGAAGGGTAATTATTTATGACTACTGCTAATGTGATACACCATTGTGCATTTAAGTTTGCTGATTTCTCATTACAGAATTCACAAAAGCACAAATCCTTTGTTATTCTGGTTAAGTGCACTTTAAAATGTCAATGCTGTACCTTTAATATAATGTTAACTTTTTATTATGACTTTCTTTTTAAGGGATTATTTTTCTTTAATTCATTTTATACAAGAGTTAATTAACCAAGACATTAATATCAAGTAACCTAACTTTAAGAAACAATATTGCCAGTTATTTTGTCCATTTTTGCTCCGCAAACATAAATAGTTCCAGGCAAACTTCATAGTGGCGTTCCTAAATAAATTAGTGTTACTTGACTGAATTGGTGTGTTTGAATAAATCGGCTCTGTGAATGATTCTCTGATTCACTCACTCATTAGTTTTGTTCCAGAATGGATCAGTGTTGTTTTTTTTTAACAGATCGGCTGTGTGAATGATTCACTGACTCACTCAAGCACTTGTTTTGTTCCAGAATGAATCAGTGTTTTTGAATGAATTGTTTGAGTAAATGATTCAGTGACTCACTCATAAACAGAGTCACTTGGTCTTTCCTGAATGAAATGATGTTTTTGAATGAATGCTTTGAGTCCGTTAGTCAATGACCCCACTCATAAATTAAGCCAATCGTTTTTTCCTAAATGAATCAATTATTTTGAACAAATCGGCTGTGTGAATGATTCACTGACTCACTCATAAACACATGCACTTGTTTTATTCCAGGATGAATCAATGTTTTTGAATGAATTGTTTTAGTGAATGACTGAGTGAGTGAAAGTCACTTGGCCTTTCTTGAACAAATCCTTTGAGTAAATGATTTTGCTGGCATAACTAACATGGAACAATCCATGTAAATATACTTAAACCACCTCTGTGAGTCTGTGTAAGCAGTATATTTTTAATGTAATAGATGTGGCTTCTACAGTATATAGTGTATAGCTCTAGAAACGCAAATCTAATAATCATATACCTGGCTCATAATGCTGTAAAGCTGTAAATCTATGCATATGCACATACAACAGCTTGCTTCATAAGGACTTTGGTTTGGACTTGAATCTGTGTCTCCAGCTTGAGCACAACAGCTCAACGTCAGGAGCACACATACCGAACCAGCACCATGAATTTGAAATTAATTCATTCTAATTTAATATGTGCCAACAGAGCATGTTTGAACTGGCACTGACAAAAATGAAGCTGAACAAGACTGTCGTCGGATCCAGCGCGATTCACATCCTTTATTCATGGGGGGACTGTCACAACAAATAACATTTCACGTGTCACTAAGGTAAAAACTTAATTTGTGTGTTGGGATACTGTGGCGCACACAAGCAGCCATTTCACTCGTCTATACATAGGGAAATTAAATAAATCAGAACGTCTTAAATAATGCATTCAGACTCCAAGAGTCTTTATAGGGGAGATCAGAACAGCAGTTCGACTTTTCTCCTGCATTTTACTGCTGGTCACACAAAGGCTCAGTTTTGAAGGGATACACTCAGAAATGAAAATTTGGTCATCATTTGCACACTCGTGTCATTCAAGCTGTATGATTTGCTTTTTCTTTGGAACACAAAGAGGAGAAATGTTGAGGTATGAGGATTGGAAACCTTGCTAAATTTAAAGGGATCGTTGACCCAAAAATGAAAATTCTGTCATCATTTACTCATCCTCAAGTTGTTCTAAATCTGTAGCTTATTTTTTCTGTTGAGCACAAAGAAGATAATTTGAAGAATGTTGGTAACTAAACAGTTGACAGTAGCATTGAGTTTGATAGCATGGGGGAAAAAAACACTATGTCAAAGTCAATGGCTACCATTTGGTTACCACCATTCTTCAAAATAACTTATTTTGTGTTCAGCAAAAGAAAAAAACTCATACAGGTTTAAACAAGTGGAGGGTGAATAAATGATGACAGAATTTTCACTTTTGGGTGAACTAAGTCATTATTCACTAATAATCTTCCAAGTGAAATTATAATTCAAAGAACTGGTTCATTGATTCAATTAGTTAAATGGTCTGATTCATGAACAAAACATTCTGTTTTCAAGTTTTCTGATTCATTAAATGGACTGTCAGTATTTTTTGATTTTGAAATGATTTCCGTCTGTTCACCACACAAATCTATTGTATGGTTCTATGTAGACTATTTGAAATATAGTGCACTAGTCATATGGACTACATTTATGATACTTTGATGATGCATTTATGATGCTTTTGGTTACTTTTTGAAGGCTGAAAGCTTCATTATGTATTTATTAACTGCATGAAAATGAGTAACTAGCACAATATTCAAAATTTCTTCTTTAATGTTCTCTCAGAAGTCACACAAGTGTGCAACAACACGAGTGCAAGTAAATGAAGAGAGAATATTAATTTTTGCCTGAACTATCCTCTAGTTCCCCATCGCGGTGTATGCTGTATTAATAAGATAAGGCCAGGTCTGTTCCCCACATTCATCTATGAAGTTATGAGGTATTAATGGCCTTTTGGTTAGCAGTGTGAAATTAGCTGGAGTGTTTTCACTGATAGCATCACAGCGGCTTTGCGTTGCCATCAGCTGAAATCTTATCAGGGACATCAGCATCCTATCTGTGTGCTGACCCGGTTTCATGTCTACAGCTCGCCGCCTGCTTATTCCTCTGAAACGCTTCACAAAACACACATTACAGTTCATTACTGCGTCAGGTTTGGCTAAATGAATGGATGCCATGGGACAGAAAAATATGTAGAGCATCCCGAAGGTTACAGAGACTAGAAAAATAATACTCCTTGAAAAATAGCTCCCATTAGGAATCTGAAGCATTCAATGGAGCATTGCTATTTAACATTTTTAAAAATGCATAATCTCTGAGAACGGTAAAGCTTTGCATCTGTCTTAATAGCGAGAAGAATCCTTGGCCAGATGCAACCTTTGCACAGTCATGAATAGGATTTTGGGCCACATCAAAAGAAACAATGAATTAATTTTTATGTGAACAGGGTTTTATTCGGTAAGTTGTGCAAGTTAAATCACAAAAGTTTTCTAAAGTAAAATAACTAATGTCTCTTAAATCAGTGATTCGCAACCAGAGGGAACTTGAGCAGGTTCCATGGGGAAAGATTTTGCATTTTTTAAACCGAAGAACAGAAATGAAATAAGAACACTTGAAAAACATAAGAATTTAAGTTCATTAAATAATATACTGTCTTCAGTATTGGTAAATTTTTTTTTAAAAGTTTTTCAAAGAAGTTTCTTCTGCTCACCAAGCCTGCATTTATTTGATTAAACGATACAGTAAAAATAGTAATTTTGTGAAATATTATTACAATTTTAAACAACTTTTGTTTAATGTATAATGTATAAATAACATATTTTAAAACGTAACTGATAGCAAAGCTGAATTTTCAGCATCATTACTCCAGTCTTCAGTGTCACATGATCGTTCAGAAATCATTCTAATATGCTAATTTGATGCTCAAGAAACATTTCTTATTATTATCCATTTTAAAAACAGTTGTACAGTTGTCTAATATTTTTGCGGAAACTATGATGCATATTTTCATGATTTTTTGATGAATAGAATTTATTTCAAATTAATTTGTATTCATTTTTGATTAATAGAATTTATTTAAAACAGAAATATTTTAACTTTTTAATAATCATTTAAAAAATTGTTACATTGTCTTGATTGTCACTTTTGATTGATTTATAGCATCCTTGCTAAATAAAATAAAATAAAATAAAATAAAATTAAATTAAATTAAATTTAAAAAAAGCGTATCACTGATCTATAATAGAGAGTCATTATATAGATCAGTGGTACTGACCCCTGTAACAATATTACATATTTTTTTAACAAAATTGTTTTATAATATAATAACATTTAAAAAGTTTAGCATAAAAACTGTTTATTTAATTTTTTTTAAATGTTATATATTTTGTTTATGAATAATACAATTATATAAATAAATGCTACTTGGTTTGGTTTTTGTTATATAATGCAAAGCCATTCAGACATTTATAAGTGTGGTTAAAATGTCAAAATACTTTTTGGGGTCACTGTACACTTAAAAATAAAGGTTCCAAAGGTGTTTTCATAGTGGTGCAACAGTAGATCCATTTGGGGCTCCCAAAGAACCTTTCAGTGAACAGATCTTAAAAAGAACCATTTTTTCTTAATGTGAATATTTAATAATCTGAAGGACCTTTTTCCAATATAAAGAACCTTTTGTGCAACGGAAATGTTTAAGTTTCTACATGGAACCACTGACAGCAATAAAGAACCTTCATTTTTAAGAGCATATGCAACCAAACCTGTCGCAAAAGTTCTGTCATGGTCTTCTCATTAACATAACTGCTTCATACGAGGTGACACTTTTCTGGTGTTGAGGAAGTGATGTTTCCGGATGGGTCTGTGCAGGTAAAACAAACACAGTTGGGAAACACTGTGAAAATATGCAACGATAACACAGGATGGAGAAGCATTACCAGTGTCATGACTTTTTCTTTTCCAAGAGGAAAACACTGGGATTGATAACATTTATAATGGATTAGGGTGTTTAAAAGCGAAGCTGAAAGCTGTGATAGCATCTCATTCCCACAGAAGGAAGAAGAAAGATAGAGAGAGAAATAGATGCAATAATGCAGAAGGGCAAGGACGGGAGGAGAAGAAGATCAGAGGAGTTTTCAATTTTAGCTCACATCTCCCCCATAAAATTCAAGGCCATCCGTGCATGGCCAGCGAGCGCCGTGTGGTTAATCCACAGCGCGAGATAAGTAGTCAGTCTAAAACAATCCGAATGGCGATTAATGGAACGCTTTGTGGATGCTGAGCAAGGCCATGTTTTATTCAGAGCCTCTGGAGAGCTATACTCACAGATAAATCACAGATAAAGACTCAGTGAAAATTGCCAATATTTTCATAGCACCAAACAAGTCAGTAGGGACCACGTTGGTTTGATATCCATCTATTTCCCTGCTTAGATTCATTCCTCCAGTCTGTAGACACATTGGAGCACTCCATCGAAGAGGCGATGGATGTGTCTTGAAAGATCTACCCTATTTATTTTGTCCGTCCGTTATTTTTATCTCTCTGAGTCATCCGGGAATTCACCTACAGACCAAGATGACTATTGCTGGATGTGGACACAACGCTGTTCTCTATTACCTTACATGAGATGTATGAAAATGCAGAGATCTCACGGAGGAAACCTGACCTGTGAAGAAGACTAAATTGTAAAGGGAAGACTAAATCCATCATGAGAGGAATACATTGTTAAAACAGGTATCACAACAGCGGTGCCAGCCAGCCAGTAACTAACTAAAAGTAGCAGCATTACATTTTTCAGTAGTGTGACAGTTGCCCACACTGCAAAAAAAAAAAAAAAAAAAAACTTCTTACTCAGTATTTTTGTCATTTTCCAGTAAAAACTATCTAGACATTCTTAAAACAAAGTCAGTGTACTTGAAAAGCAAAGCTGCTCATAAAGACTTGTTTTCAGAGAACATTTCAACAAGTAAATTAATGAATAATTTAAAATGTTTTAAGCATAAATATCACTAATTTGTTAGATTTATGCTTAAAACCTAATGGTAACGGAGTAGAAACTTTTCCTCTCTTGCACAAATACTGTTGTCCAAACTGAGTCTTTTTCATAAATTAGTTTGTTTGATTGTTCATTTCAATGAAACATTTCATAAGATGACTCACCTATTCATGAGAGTCATCCTTTAGTAATATTTCTGGAACTCCATTTTTCATCTTCAAAACAAATATTTAGCATAAATAAATATACTTATAAATATTGATAGATTTTATGTATTTTACTTTATTTTATAAACATTCTTACTTTACACTATATGTATAAATATTCAGATGTTATACCTTTTTAAGCTATTCATTCATGTTTTCCACTCAGTTATATAAAAATGGTGTTTCTATACATATTTTTTATAATATATAAATTTTTCTAGAACTGAGCAGTTTTCTTTTTACGTTGGACAGGATGCCAGTACACAGCACTTGAACCACCAACTTTAACTTTCTGAATGCATAATGAAAGTACACTTAAGTTGAAGGTGAAAGTGAAAGTGAAAGTCGTGACGTATTGTCAAGTATGGTGACCCATACTCGAAATTGGTGCTCTGCATTTAACCCATCCAAGTGCACACACACAGCAGTGAGTAGTGAACAAACGCACACACACACACACAGTGAACACACACCCGGAGCAGTGGGCAGCCATTGCTCCAGCGCCCGACTCTCTAACCATCAGGCCACGACTTCCCAGTCTTGACTGATAATTCTCATCTCCACCCACATTACAGGCTGCACTGACTAATTCAGAGCTTGACTAAATCCTCAGCGTGGTACGCAGTTACATTTGTTAAAAACTTACAGTCTAGCTAACTACTTTTCAGCAGAGTTGCTTTACTACAGACTGTTATTGCTCTCATCAATAAGCCACTTGCACAGTTAAATTTTTCTTCAACCACTAATTGCACCTCGCCTAGTCTTGTGTTCACTGGAGGATCAACAAAAATGTCACATTTCTCTCGGCTTGTGAGATGTAAAGGTTTCTCTCCCGCAGCTGTGATCGAACACACTAAAGCATCAGGTGCACTTTAGACTGTTTAAAAATTTATTCTGAATTAACACTTTCTGACAGAAACATCTCGTTTGAGCATCTGTACAGTGGAGAATCACAGTATCGACTTGTGTTCTTTGAAATCCTCTGGTTTTTAAATATTGAAGAGGTCACTGTATACAGTGGATTCTTCCATCTTGTGGAAGTAAACAATAATAGTGTGATTCAGAAGGGAGAGCTTACACACACACACAGACACAGAGAGAGAGTAAAAAAACAGGATCTAGTAGAGACAAGCAGCAAAAGGAAAATATGTTTGTCAGCAGTATCTTGGCTATACATCTCAGTGTAACATCCAGGGGATTTTGGGAGTGTAATAGCAAGGTGCGGATTGGAAATGAGCGAGTGAGAGAACAAACCATGAATTTCAAAAAGACACGAGGAGGTGAGGATGCGAAGAAAGAGAGAGAAAACCAGCAGAGCCTTGATGTAGCTTGAATAGAGTTGGAAATAAAGCAAATTAGCAAGACTATTTTGTTGTTGTTGTTTTGTTTGGGGGTTTCTTTTAAGAAAAAGTCATTATTTCATCTGTCCAAAAAAAAAAAAAGTGTTCAGGATCAACGTTAATCTTGTCAACGGTGGTAAACTAGATTAGACATAAATATACATTATGACAATGAGATGATTTTAATTAAAACATACTTTAGATGAAAATATTACTAAAAATAACACTTATAACAAAACATTACATATATATAAATAAAATATGTGTGTGCAAAATATAATTGCATGAAAAATATTACTGAAGAAGGAAAATCTAGAAAAAAATATATGTTTTTCTTTTATGTTGATACATTTAAATTAATGTATAAAATTTGTATAAAATTTTAAATATTTGCACAAAAACAATATACACTACCTTTCAAAATTTTGGGGTCAGTATGATTTAAGTTTAATTTACTATTACTATTGTCTTTATTATTGTTTTAATTTATTTATTTATTACTGTTTTCAGCGTTGAAAAACCATTATGGTGCTTAATATTTTTGTGGAAACTGTGATGCATTTTTTTCAGGAATGGATGGTGAATATTTGAAACAGAAATCTTCTGTAACATTATAAATGTATTTACTGTCAATTCTGATAAATATTTAGTTTTTAATATAAAGTATTAAAAACTAAAACTTGAACTGACCCTAAACCTTTAAATGGTAGTGTAAATGCACATACATGATGTTTAATTTTGAAAAAAAAAAAAAAATTTACATTTTCAATTAAAATGATATGCCATTTTGATCAAAATGGACTCAAATTAATTTGACATGATGAAATAATTACTAAATTTAAAATATTTTCATCAAAACAGAAAAACTGTAAGTAAATCAAAAACTGTGTAAAAATGAAAACTAGAATATTCCAGAATATTCACCTAAAACAATCAATTCCATTGTCTTCCACAAACTTCAAATAACATGAGGGTAAGTAAACGATGGCAGAATTCTCTTTTGAAATATATTTGATCTCTTCACGGATGCAAATGACAGAATGACAATAAACCAGACCAGGTAGCCAAAAGCAGACTTCACAGGCTCCTATCACAGCGTGGCTCATTTTTGAAGCGGCTCAGGCTGTTAGAATGCATAGCAGTCTATTAATGGAGATTCTGTGTTGAGTAATGAGTGCAGAGACAGGGGAGAAACACCCAGGAGAGGCGGCCATCTTTTTAACCCACTTTTTAAAATTCACTCGGTCAGACGTGGGGAGCCCACATCAGTGGTGAGAAAATGCCTGTCTAAGCTTAATGAAATCAGCAGGACTTCAACATCCGAATAAGAAAATAAAGCAGGAAGCGAGAAAGCTGAGATTTAAGGGGGATTACGATATTCCGACAGTCAGCAATACACTGAAAGAGACTAGGGAAAACCTGGTAGAAGCAGTTAACGACTTCTTTCTCTCGTGACCAGCACGAGCGCCTGAGGCACAGCCAGTTTATGCATGTGTAGAAAATGGAAGTTACACTCGTATGTCATGCTGTAAGAACTAAAAGCCACCGGCATGCTTTTCTGAGATGTTCTGCTGGTAACTAAGTCACTTCACATCAACGGCATCCATCCACCCTCGCTTTCTTCACTTCTGAGATGTGTTCATGCCGTTTACATGCTCCGCCATAAAAAAGGAGAATGTAATGGGTCAAAAAGCCCTTGAGATAACATCTTCATTTATCGCTAGCTGAAGCAAGAGTGCATATCTGTGAATAAATTGCAAATGCACAAGACAGTGAAGTTGACCGAAGAATGTCTTTTTTATGTTTTCACAGCTAGTGATTCAACAAGTACAAGTCTTTTTCACTGACTCTGTTAAAGCAGCAGATAAGAACATAGTACAGCTAGATATTTTATCTTGACCATGACAAGACAAGCCGATATAGTGGCTTAAAAATAAGATTTTTTTTTTCTAATGGTCTATTTGAGCCAGTAGTTTAGCCCTAACAAAAAATGTCTTGTGCTAACTAAGGCTGCATTTACTTTTTAAAAAATACAGTAAAATTGTCAAATATTATTACAATTTAAAATAACTTTTCTACTGTAATATATTTTTGATATAATAATATATTTCACTGTACATGTAATATATTTCTGTGACAGCAAAGCTGAATTTTCAGCTGCCCTTACTGATATGCTTATTTGCTGCTCAGTTATTCTAATTTATTATTGGTTCTCAATATTAATATCTAATAACAATAAACTAATAATTAATTGGTATTATTATCAATGTTGAAAACATTTGTTGCTGCTTAATATTTTTTGTGGATATTTTGTGGAATGTTTTTCAGCATTATTTGATGAATAGAAAGTTAAATGATATATTATAAATCTTTTGCAACATTAAAAAATGATGTTACTGTCATTTTTGATCAATTTAATGCATCCTTGCTAAATAAAAAATGTGCATTATGACAAAATGCACATTTTGTCATAATAAAAAATTATTAAAAGTAATTTGAGTAAAAAATGTGCATTATGACAATAATTAAAAGATGGTGAGCATAAGAGACGTCTTTAAAAAAAACATAAAAAACAGAATTATTCAACATTTTTGACAGGTAATAAAGTTTGTATATAGAATTTATCAACATATTTTTAATTTTTAACATTTTTGTGTTGAGACACAAAAAAGTTTTTAAGTTAACAGTTTCTTTACCTATGCAACCTAGATTTTTAATGATCAAGAATAGATTGAAATTATACAGTAATAATGTGACTCCATGACAATTATACTCATAAAAACATTTCGCATTTGATCTAGAACATTCCACATTGGTTTGTAATTTTCAATCTGTCCTAACTGATGCTTCTAAAACCATCACAAATCCATACAAAAACCTCTATGCAAGCCAGCTAGATAATTTTAACTTGGTAAAAAAGTTAAAATCAGTTAAACTCACAATACTGTTCAGTGTATCACAGAAAATCAAATGCTTATGTTTGCAAGGTATAAAAACATGTAGATTCAAAATGCACTGGTGCATGCGTATTCATCTAAAAGATGGTTGTCTTCAAGACATTTATGATTTAGAATGCATGCAAAGTTTGTACACAATAGATGAAGCGCTCTTTAACAGACATCTTAGAGATGTATGTGTGCTTACTAGAGATTGGGCAAGTGACAGAAACACTTTCACACTGGCCCTCAGGAAATCCATCCTTATTGGTGAGCCCTGAAATATGATATCTTCAGAAAAAAAGAAAAAAAAAATCAATGAACGAAATAATGGTTCTTGTTCTTTACCTCTGCATAGTCTTTTATATATCGACCACAGCCTTTAGCCTGACAAACTTCTGCAAAGTTTCCTTGCCAGAAGGAAGTTCACAGGGTCAGACTAAACTGTCTGTCATTGCATACTTTGCAAAGCAGTTTCATTGTTTGACTCTATCTCTGTCTAGATATTGTGGCAGTATCTGCTCTCAGGAAGATAAGGACTGAGGACACACAATTTCAAACTGCAGAGCATTTGTTATGAGTCATGTATTAAAAATTTTCATTGTCAAACTACTTCCTTAATATAAAGACTCAAGTATAAGTAAGAGATTTATTGGCTTCCTTGAAAAGACAGGAGTCTATTATTGAACTTTTATTTTTCCAATTGTGTAGACATTACAGATTTCAGCTTTAATGAATGCCGACTGACATCGCTAACACCAGATGCTGTGCAGCACTGGCAAACCAGATACGTTTCATATCAATTATGCTGAAAAATTCTCACATAGTCTCTCAGGGTCTCTCTAGTGAGATTACGTCACCAAAAAACTCATCAGAAACATCCATCTGTCCTGTCTTGTATCCAAAAACATGACAAAGAGCAAACGAATAGCTAAATCTTTTGTAGTGTAAACAGTTGTGCCAATTTTTGACTTCTATCTGGACACATTTGTGATGAGACGAGGCTTGTGAGGGTCGATGAGATTATAGGCGACGATCCTTTTTTCTGCTGATGTGGAGCTGGACAGACTTTCAGGAACGCTATGTAATGACTGCGGGGATACGGCAGGGATAGAGTAAATGTGATTAAATACACCCTTTTCTTCCTTAAGTTCATTATTTTGGGCAAAAGAAGCAAGTTCACTTCACAAAAGAACAGGCCAATAGGATTCTGATAAAAAAAAGTTAACCACACAATTTCATGTCTGCTTTATTATTTGATTTGTGATCTTGTTAACATGTGCACACATAAACATTTTTGCAACCTTAATAGACTATATAACTGTTATTGAACTTTGACATTTACCTTTGGTAAATAATTACATTTTAGTTATTCTCATAATTGATGTTGGGGTCAGTATAAGAGTTTTTAAATGTTTTTGCAAGAAGTCTCATATGCTCATTAAAGCTCAAAATAAAGCAAAAAATAACACTAATTTTGTCAACAACAACAACAACAACAAAAAAAAATCAGATTTAAATGCAATCTAAAAGAATTGTTTTATAGTTGAAAATATTTTATAATGTAATATATAAAGCTGAATTTTCACAGGGTCACATGATCCTTTAGAAATCATTCTAATATGCTGATTTACTGCTCAAGAAACATTTTTTTTTATTATTAATGTTAAAAACAGTTGCTCATCTCAATATTTTTAGAACTGTGATACTGTGATTTTTATTTTTATTTTTCAGTTTTATTTTACACAAAGTTATTTTAAATATTTTGTTGTTCAGTTTAATTTATCAATGCTAAATAAAATGTTTAAAAAAAGTAGTGGTATTTATTTTATTCAACCGAGATGGGTTCAGTAGAAGTACAATGGAAATAGTTGAATAGCTGATCTGGCATTTCCCAGATATAATAAAGCTTGATACAGACAGTTACATATAAAATGAAACCTGCTGATTCAGTTGATACCAGCGTATAATCATTTCAAATCCATTAACATAATCATTAATCAAACAATAAAATTGACATAAAATTACCCAAGTAAAAAAGTTATATATTTAAAATATTATTACTACTAAGCACAGTTAAAATCTATTAACATATTTACAGACTTACTGATATAGAAATTATAATTAAACTTTATTTGGAGTACTACTTGTGCACAGTGCACATCACTATTAATATTAAGCCTAAAATGTCACTATTGATGAGGATTGCATGATCTTTGAATAATATAAGTCTTTAAATGCAAGATATTTAAAGTCTACCTGAAGTATATTTGCAATAGTTCCACTTTATCACAATCAAATATACTTCAGTATATCTTTAGTTGGACTTCAGCACAATTAAAGTGCATTAAGTACAAACCTAGTTGTTCCAATTTAGCAGACTTTAAGTTTAGCAGTTTAGTATACCAAAAGGACAATTGCAGGGTATTTTTATTAAGTACATAAATGTTTAAATGTATTTATACTTAGTATGGAATAAATGTATTTCAAATACATTTTAGTATATTTATTTTTCACCAGGGTACATTTTACCTTAACATCCTCTAAATACTTACACAGAGACTTCTATCACTTCTACTATCACCTCAGTTGGATGGTGGTCACGTATGATCCCCCCTTCTAACTTATTTCATTAGTTAAATAGATGGTGTTACAACTCACGCCGGGTTACAACACTCCTCATTCTTCCCTATAGTAAGAATGTAATCATTATAATTATTAAGAACAATAGCAGTTCATGGGAGTTCATGAGCTTTACATGAGCACTTGAGTCTTGTATCGACACACATCTGTAAATATTCAGGGAATGGGAATGACTTATTATAAGCAATTCAACAGAATTATGTGAAAATGACTGATAAAAGACTTATTTATAGTGCTCTGGGAGGTTGATCATGAATGGATATGCTAATACACTACAAAAGGAAATTATGGAATGATAATTCAAACCTCTCCTTTGATGACACAAAAATACACTCTTGTGCATTAATATTCATATTGCTCCCTTAATATTCGACTTACATTTATGCATAAGCATTTCATGCTAATTGGTAATGCGGCACTAAAACGATCTTCGCTTACATGCACGCCAAAAGTAGCTCATAAGTTTCTCTGAGAAACTTCAGATTTGTCCGACATTCGCTCTATACAGAAACCAAAAGAAATATTGATAAATAGAATTATATTTTACTCAGTATTGAAAAGTATCAGCAAAAAAGTTCAGTCAAGTTTTTGTATTTTTATGCTTATTAGAGTATCACACTAATCACTTAGCAATGTAAATCTCTAATGAAATCAGTTTATGATTACAAGTTTATGAGTCTGAAGATTTTTTTGAACTTTTTTGAAGATTGAAAGATTTTTATTTGAAAAAGGCATTTGTTTACAGAGGCTGTCAGGGACATTAAATGTTATAAAATTCATAAAAGTTGTGTTCATTTGTGAAGATTAGTATGATGAACAAAATGTGTAGGAATCATAAATGTTTGTTGGTCACAGAGCTCATTTTTGCAATAATCCTAAAACCCAATGGAAAAATCCTATCGGGTTTTTGTGGAGGCAACCAAGGTGATACAAACTGGGTTGGACTACAACAATACGTCATCACTGCAGCACTCTATTCAAGCACACTAGCTATTTATTAGTATTCATAAATCATATATTAATGCCTTATTCTGCATGACCACATTTTAGCTCCCTTAACCCTACCTTAACTTAACAACAGGCTTACTAACTATTAATAAGCAGCAAATTAGGAGTTTATTGAGGCAAAAGTCATAGTTAATAGTAAGTTAACAGTGAGAATTGATCCTTAAAAAAAAGTGTGACCCTTTTTGCTTTACTTTTTTCAAAACTTTCAGCCAAGGCTTTGTTAAACCAACATTCAATGGTTTAACTTTCTACTTAAAATTAGTTGTATGAATTCCAATTCACTTTAATTCTAATTTCTTACATTCAAATACAGCAATTCTGCATCCTGTTTGTTCAGAATCAGTTTAAATCCAGCAACTGAACTAGAATTTATCAGGCATTCCCAATTCAATTCAGAATGGCGCCCGAGCAAGTTCTGCAACAGAGCTATTGTGAACTGTGCTCCGTATTCTATTTGTTGGAGGTGAGAGGCTATACTGTCTCTCGCTACAGGTCCTCTGCCCTCAACGGTTTCCCTGTCACCTCATTCCTGATGAGTCTGTGTTGTTGATGTTTTCTGGAACTCATTTCACCAGCCCTGGAGGTTAATTGTCTCCAGCTCCCTCATGTCTCTTATTGATTAAGAGCGTGGGCTGGAGCAGCTCAACTCATTGGCAGTGATGCACATCTTCACCATGAGGCAGGGCCCTGAACTTCGTCACTCCAGGGAGGACTGTTCCATCCTGGGCTTGCCCACGGGGACCCGAACCCCTGACCACCAGCGACACAAGCAATATCCTGTGTCGAAAAGCCTGTGGAATTGCTCTTGGCTTGTCTTACTCACTGTGAAGAAAAAGGAGCAGGCCATGGGAAAAGTCATTCTCAGCCACAGCGGGCGTGAGAGACACTGCTAGCCAGCGCTGTCCTGCACTCGCTGTGAAGCCGTCAATCTCTCCAAGATGACACTCTGTGACGGGCCTGTCATAGTTCATCATGGCTGATTGAGACACAGGACCCTGAGCGCACATTACAGACAACAACTCTACAAGTCTAGACCAAAAATGTTTATCAGGCAAAGGCGAAAAAGGAAACAAGACGCAGCCCACAAGCATCGCCTTCGCAGAAAATATTTCCATCTTTTTTTCCTCGAAAGAGGAGCAACCTTGCAGTAAATAAAAGAAAATGCAATTTATCTTCTCCACGTTCAACATACTGGAGAGCAACCAGCTGTCACGGAAAATGCACAAACAAACCACACTGGTTTCCTTATTCCATTTATCAGGTTTAAAAGAATAAGTCATCCAAAAAAATGAAAATTCTGTCATTTAATTGCCTCACATCGTTGCAAACGGATTCTCAAATATTTTTTGAGAATCTTTAAGCTTTTTTCCCATACAATGACAGTTCATACTAGCAACCTGGTTTGTCAAGTATCTTAAAAGTAGAGTATACAACTCTATTCCAGGTTCCATAGCTTTGTGTGAGAAACAGACCTAACGCCAAACAGAAGACATGGACTACTTATATGGTGCTTTGACTTTATTTTATGTTATTTTTAATTTTATTGAATAAAATACCTTTCAGTTTTGAAATGAAATATAAATATATTCATACTTTACATTTCCCTGAACTTGTCACAATTCATTCTGGGATTTCCTTTATTTTTTATTTTATTTAATAGATTTTAGACCAGTTTTATTTTATTTTATAGAATAGCATATAGTATATAATACAATTTTAATATCAGGTATTTGTAAGTTATCCATCATAACATAATTTAGCTAATTTATTATCCAATTAGCTTATCTATATTGGCCATCATTTTTAAAAAGTTACCTTTCAATTTTGAATGAAATACAAATATATTTATACTTCACATTTCTCTGACCTTGTCACAATGCATACTGAAATCGCCTTTATTTTAGTTTAGTTTAATTTATATTTCATTTAATATTTTATTTTTGTTTAATTTAATTTATATTTAATATAATATTTTATTTTATTTTTTATTTTATTTTATTTTTGTTCTTCATGGAAAAACAGCAGAATACAGGTTTGGAATAACAAAGTTGAGTAAATAATGACAGCACTTTAAATTTTAATAAACTACTGCCTTAAAAAACTGTGAGCTGAATCAACGAGAACTAATCTGTAATTCCAGTATTGGATAAAGCAAAAAATTTCCAATGCTTGATCAGTGGACGCTATGATGAGTTTCATCCCTACATTCAGTCTCTTTATAAAGCTCTGCTCCCTGTCCACCCACAGCCATCTGCTATGCTCGGCTTTGGACACACAGCTTGGCATTTTGTCCATGCTGGCAGCTCACCGTTGCAATAACTGAACTCGCCCGTGTTCCTTACAGTTGTTGGAAAAACAGTCATATATAAAAGAGTGACAAACATAATGAGCGTGTTTGTGTGTGTATGTCACGACAGAAGTAAAATAACTCCTCAGCTTGCTTTTAAAGACATTGATGCCATTCAAAACCAAAAGTGTAAAACTGTGATTCACAGTTGCGGGTGCACTTTTATACAACAGTTCTATAAACAAGAAGTTATATAAAGTTACTTACATTTCAGACACAACATGATCAGTTCTGGTTTATTCTGGTTAGTTTTGCTCCTTCAACAGAAACTGTTTGATAAAATATTATGAACCAAACTATCTATTTGTATAGTGATTATCACATAATATATAGTACTTATTATACACTATTTATGATGTACATTTTTTAATATGCAGAAATGGATATTACAGCTGCATGCAACTAAACATTGTTTTAAACATTTGTAACACCTCAGAAATGAGGAGAAAAATTGTTTGGAAATGTTCTATACATCTCTTAGTGACATTAATATTACTAAAGCATTTTCCAGACAGATTGTTTTACAGATAGTGGCACAGAAGGCTTACCAAGCCAATGCTCTCCTGTTATCTTGCCAAATCCTTCACGATAAGCTTCCCAGTCACGGAAAAAGTTAACAGAGCCATCTTCTCTGCGTTGAATCACCTGAAAAAAAGTAAAAAATAACATTGTTGTACATTTAAACACACTGTTATCAATATAATATTCATGCAGAGGTGATATGTGTATAAACCCCCTACAATAGGAAAATGTATGATTATTATAGACACCGCTTTAACGCAAACTGTAGCCTTCCCCAAATAATTTTGCCCTCAGAATGGTAAAGTTACAACATCTATCAGCAGGGATATTCCTCATCCTTCGGACTAAACCACTTCGATGAGAGATTCATGATATATGAATATATATATATATATATATATATATATATATATATATATATATATATATATATAATTTTATTTTATTTTTTACGATTTTATACATATGTTTTTTTTAATTATTATTAATATATATATTAATAATAATACATTTTTCCCCCTGTGGCAATAATGTAAAGAAATTCAAATTGCTAATTAATAATGTATTATAAAATACTATAATTTCTTCTAATTGTTTATGTTAATTTTTTATTTTTTACCTTTACATTACACTTAGATTCGCCATCGTCTAACACTCACATAAAATTAATCTTTACAAAACATTAATTTAATTATACTAAAAAAATGTAATCTTTAGCAAATTTTAAAATTAATATGCATTTTCAAACAGTATATTATAATGTTGTAATTTCTAAATTCACTTGTAGCACTTAGTGATTTTAGCTTTTAGTGTTTTACTTTTAATCTATTTTGACAAAACAGTATAGAATTTTAATATCAGCTATTTATTAGTTATTAGTCATAACATGAAAAAAATCAACTCATCTGTATTGGCCAGAATTTTATGCACCATCCATCCATAATTTTTAAGTTAACTTTCAATTTTGAAATACAAATATACTTCTAATTCACATTTCTCTGTGCTTGACAAAGGGCATTCTGGAATTGTTAAATTATAATACCTTAAAATACTCTCTAGGTAAGCAGCTCCCTAGGTTTTGGAACATAAAGTTAGACCTATGACCATTACCAGACAGGCAAGCACAGCACTATCTTGTCATATCTTATGTCAACCCTCTGCTCACTTCTACTTAAAAACAGAAAGCTAATGAATCCTAGTGAAACCTGATTCAGTCTCTAGGTAGCTAACACACGCGTCTCTTTCCTGCAGGTACATCCTTTGTCTTTGGTATGCAGATGTATTCTTTACTCTGAGAGGAATGAAGGGGAAACATGTAAATTGACTGGAGATGGATATTTCTGGAGTGCTGTACAGAGGACGCATGTAGACGGGTTGGAGTCCTCAAGGGAAAGGTGACGCACACAGACACTAATTGACTTCTGATCCCTTTATAGAAGATTAATCAGGCAGGCAGTGGATCAATGGCTGTTGAAAATGCCAGCAAAGGAAAAGCCATCAATGTAAATGAGCCAAGCACAGCGCCCTTCTCACATGCTCACCAGTGCCTGCCAAGATGAAAACACACATGCCTCCAGGGACAGTTCCCAGAGGAACACCCTCACCTAAACAAGTCGGGAAGAACTCAAGGAACTCAACACTCAAGGAAAACCACCTTCCAACCTCAGAAATATTACAACAATCTACCTGTTTATGAGATGACAGTGATGTCAATGTGTTTGTTTAAAATAAGGCAAAAATTTAAACAGGTATGTAAATGTTACTTAGGGTGTATTCACACCAGGAAAGGCCGCTAGTTCACTTGCTTTGGTCTGGACCAAATACAATGATTTTTTTTGTTTGGTGCGGTTCGCTTTCACATTGCTCTTTTTGCAAGTGAACCAGAAATTGTAAACAAAACAACATGTGTGCTTATTGTCATCCATTCATTGGTTCATCCATTCAACCATACTAGAGTTCATTTGGAAGTGGACCGAGACCACCTCTTCAGCTGGGTCTCATTACGGTTGTTTGGCGCACACCTGAGTGTGATTGCTGTATTCACACCTGCCCAAAAGATCCGCACCAAAGGGGGAAACGAACTTGAGTTCGATTCAATCGAACCAAACAAGACAGGTGTGACTACATCCTTAGTATGAATATTTCATTAGGATGTTAGGAATAGTTCACTTTTATGTCAAAATTTTCTCACCCTTATGTCATTCCAAACCTGTATGACTTTTATCAGTTTTATCAATTATATTTCTAAAGGATTTTTTGACTCAATGTTATATTGTAATATAGAATTTAATTGAATATATATTTGCTAAAAATTACAAATGCACAATAAAACTACTAAAAATGAAATTACAAAAAATTAATACTCTCATAATACTTTACTCCACATAATACACTGCTTTTAATACACTAATACAATAAGCTTTTTAATGAAACAACTCAATGTTCCTTCGTTACTAGTTCTAAAATGTGACCTTTTCGAATTAGTAATGGAGGCTTGGGTTCAGCTGTTAATTGTGCTCATATGTACACTAAAAATAACTAATGCACAATAAAACTACTAAAACTGAAATGAAAATAAAAAAACATGAAAATGAAAACTGATTAAAAATATGAACCCATTTAATTTAATTTAAAGGGATAGTTCTACTAACCCTTTAATTTAATGTAATTTTAAAACTATAGACATTAAAAAACTAATTATAATGACAAAAACTCACAACAAAATTACTAAAACTTTAAAATGAAAACAGAAAATATAAAATAAAAAACAGTTCAAAACATTAACATAACTACAGTATAATAGTGAATTAATGATAAAATAACAAAATAACATTGATATGTTTTATATATTTTTATATCTATCTACACACACACACACACACATATATATATATATATATATATACACACACACACACATACTGTCACAGTCCTGTCTGTCTTGTCTTGTGTGTTTCCCCCTCCTTGCCCATATTTGGTCCTTCCTGTTCCTGTCCTCGTCAAGTCTGATTGTTTATCATTTATTTCAGGTGTGTGTGTTAATTATCATGTGTATTTAGTTCTTGCCTGTTCTGTTCATTTTGGTCTGGTCTACTCGTTACTCCCGGTGTCTCTGTCTGTCCCAGCCTTGCCTTGTTTGGATTTTATTAAAGACTGTATATTTTTTTCCCTCGTGTGTGCACCGTCACACCCACACACCCACACACACACACAAAATGTTATATTATATTATAATTTCTGTAGAACACAGGTGAATTTTTTCCAATCTGTTACATTTTGTCAATGAATCTGTCAATTTTATAATTATAATTAACTCAATTATATTTCAATAATAAATATTTAATTTCTAACATTGTTAATATTTTAAATAATATAATTGTTATTAACTAAAAAATAACAATACATAAATATGTAATTAATCATTTTCCCGACCTCTGAACGTTGTCTAAGAATGAAACGTACTATGCACTATCAATTGCTGCCACATGTGAAAATCATGTTTGTGTCGCTAGAAACATGAATTCACATACTCGCGTAGGAGTTTCAGTCCTGAATATACTGAAGGTGCTTTTCCTTGTTAGAGGAGTTTATGTTTAGCTAAGGGGCTTTATGTGTGATGACACACAACATATAGATTCTGCAGAGAAGACCTTTGAGTGGGACCTCCCGGGCATGTGATCTTGGAAAACACAGCCGCTCTCTCAATAAAACATGCCAACACTCTGTGCAGGTGCTTTGGGCCGCATTCAGAATTAATGGATGTGGCTTGACTCTGAACAAGTCCTTTCATTGGTTCCTCTTCCAATCCGCAGAGCAACCAAAAAGATTTTAAATATTCACCATAATCTCTGTAAATGAACACTGCGTCACCTTTCAGCAGTGGGCTCACTTAATCGTTATTGTACCTCGAGTATAAAACAGGTAATTAAAATACAGGGAAATTTTTGTGTTCCGATAAATATTTCATAAGTGCTGCTTTGAATATTCCCACCGGCGCAGCATGAGAAGACTTCAAGCAGGGCACCGTTTAGATGGTGGAAAATCAGATGCATATTTCAGGTGGGCACATCTTGGGGCATTCCTAGGGTTCAGAGAGGGGATACTGGGGGCGACTGATTGCTTCGGGCCTGTTGTATCACTGCACAGCTGAATAGCTGACTAAAAACATTTGATGCACTAAATATATGCAAATAAAGATTAGGGCTATCAATTTAACACATTTATTTTTGTGTAGGACATATTGGAGCAGACTGTCAGACTATACTGTATAGTGTGAGATGTCACAATCAAACCTGTAAACAGTAAAATAACTATGACATAAAATCAATTCATGATGCTGTAAGTCAAAGACAGAAAAAAATAAATTAAATAATACACATTTATGCTAAATACATGTATATGATACTAGCTATATATAATATTATAATTTAATGAAACATATATATATATATATATATATATATATATATATATTAGTGTTGTCAAACGATTAATTGCGATTAATCGCATCCAAAATAAAAGGTTTTGTTTACATAATATATGTGTGTGTGCTGTGTATATTTATTATGTATATATAAATACACACACAGTATATATTTTGAAAATATTTATATGTATTTATATGTATAAATTTATAATCATATAATTTATATTTTATATAAATATATTTACTATATAAAAATAACATATTTTTCTGAAATATATACATGCATGTGTGTGTATTTATATATACATAATAAATATACACAGTACACACACATATTATGTAAACTAATTTATTTTGTATAATTTATTTATTTTGTATAATTTATTTTATTTTGGATGCGATTAATCGTGATTAATCGTTTGACAGCACTAATATATATATATATATATATATATATATATATATATATATATATATATATATATATTAGGGGTGTCCCTGACTAAGGATTTTCATAGTCGAATCGGAATTTTCGAATCATATGTTTGGGGGCGGGGCCAAAATACATTACCAAGAATCAAGTCAGACATTCAACAGTCATAAATACACAAAGAAAATGTGTAACGGGCGCCTCGCAGATACAAACGGGGTAAATAATGTTTTATGTTTTGATTAAAAGATAGTTAACATTAAACGTCAGCGAAACCCTTAAGAATTCACAACATTTTTTTACAATAGCACTCTCATTATAACGTTATGTATATGATCGTAGTTATAACGTTCTACATTTCTGTTTTGAGCTGCGCGAGCTGAAGATGACCAGTAGAATGAAGCATATGATAGCAGGTTTTTAATCAATGGGATTTAACTCATTTATCTCACATAGAATACGCTCCGTTATTTATATAACATAACGTTAATATTACGACTTATAGGCTATCTGCACAAAATGCCCCGAATGCACATGAACGCGTCTGCGCGGCTCTGAATGAACTCCTTTTGTGGACGCGTTCTTCACGCAATAACATGCAGAAACACAACTAAACACTAAAAAATCACAGCGTTTTATTATAATAGTGTTCTCATTATAATGCTATGTATATGACAGTGCCAGTCATAGTTACTAATATTCAGCATTTTTGTCCTGCTCGCACCACGCTCTGAAGAGATAATCAACGTATAGTACTACAATGAAGCGCTTTACTGTAGCGTAACTCAACCAAATGCATCTTATACGAGATAAATAATATATACACAATATAAATAAACCGACTGAAACGTTTTGAAATCACTTATTGTATCCTACCTGATTGAAAAAAACGAAGTCTTCCACTCTGCCTGTGTCAGTTTGAGTCTTGTTAAAGATTTAAATCCCTGCCGCCAAGATGCTCCTCTGTCGGTGACGGATTAGAAAGGGGAAGTCGGATTTATTCATGCACGTTAAAATATTTATTTAAAGCTTCTTTCTTTTAAGATTCTTATTTACAACATTATCATAATAGGCTGTATATTAACTTATTGGGAGAAAACCGGTAGTTCGATGTGAAATCAGACACTGAGCACCCCCATATAGCCAAAATGGCATGGTCATAACACCCCGCGAATATTCGACTGTGAGATTGGGAGTCGAATCAGGCTCCTCGAATCGAAGCATCGAATCGTCGACTATTCGGGGACACCCCTAATATATATATATATATATATATATATATATAAATCAAATATAAACATTTTTATTATATATATACATTTTTGTTATTTAAAAAAAGTAAAATAAAACAGAATAATCTTTTATTTTAACTAGTTGTCAAGGCAACATTTCTCATTTTTATTTAACTTTATTTTGATTTGCTAAAATAACTTAAAATTGAAATCTAAATTTATATATAACTTATTGTATATTTATTTATATACTTATTTATCTTATAATATAGATATAGATATATAGATAACTACTAACACTGACACATTATTAAACACAGCAAAATTAAAGTTTAAAATTAAAAAGACAACAGGATATAAAAATAAAAAACTGACTCAAAATATTAATAAAACCTATACTCTAATACTCTCACTGACACTAAGGGCCAGTTTTACTAAACAGGGCAAATTAGCGCGAGAGTGCAATTCCAAAACAGCGCAGATGGGAGGGGAAATTTCTGCGGGTGATTTCCAAACAACGCGCAAATTAAAGAACACAGATGCATCATCTCATTTCCATAATGACTAACGCAATCTACCAAGCGCAGTGCAAATTAGCATAGTCTCAAATAAACAATAAAGAAATAAAGAAGCCACAGCACGTTGAAAAGAACCGGAGGACAAAAAAATTAAGGTCTGCAAGAAGTTTTGATAGAGCTGGTATTGCGTGACTCCCAGTTGGGGGTTCCAAGTTGTCTTTTATTTCCTGAAGCAAATTAAAAATAACATGGCTTGGCAAACGATATGTTTGGACAATGTGTTCTTCTTGCTTTCTAAATATGTGTGGAAAAAATCCTCTCCCTTCTACCACCCTTCTACCACATGCTCTCTGTTTTCTGCGTGCCTCCTCTTAGCAACAATAATTGCAGTGATTTCAAGCGCAAAATAATTTAAGACATGCTTTATTTGGGCGTTAAATAATGGCGCAAAGACCAGTAATTTGACGAGCGCAAAATTTAGTACACCTCGTTGCTTAATTCATTTGAATACTCTCCTCCCATAAATTTTGTGCCTAAAAGGGAAACTCCTACAAATGCATATTCAATAAGGTCAGGCGCAAAAAAACTGTGTCAACGCCTTTTCAGCCCTAATTCTTCGCTGTGCGTCTGTAGTAAAACCTGACAGTACAATTTTAACGCCAAAAGATGGTTTGCGCTGGCGCAAGCTGTTAGTAAAACTGGCCCTAAAACTACTCTGCTAAATGACTAAATGTAAATGTAAATGTACTCTGATATGTAAAATTAAATATTAACATTGTATATCATTACATATGATTAAATATATAATAATAATAATTTAAATGTGATTGTTTTAATAATTTTCAATAGTTAACTATATACAGTATATATATACAGTATATATATATATATGTGTGTGTGTGTGTGTATGTAAACATTAATTTAGTAAAGAAATGTAATGTTTCTTCACTTAGTTACTTGTCTGTCAAAAATGTTTTTCAAATTTTTAATTTGTGCACTTTTCTCAGCACACTGGTTATTTATAATTTAACTGACAGATCATGTAATGAAATGATTGACAGCCCTAGTAAGAATGTAAATCTATATTATTTTCATCATTATGTCATAAACAGAAGGGAACCACGGTGTTCTGCTCCTGCTGTTGTGTTCCTCTGTGCATCTATTTCCGTTAGCCTAATTCCAGAGCCACACTCCAGCTGATGTGTCCCAAAAGCAATTTCTCCTGTTACAATGAATCTCCAATGGCAGCAGAGCACACGGCAGCAGACGTGAGTCCTTCGACGCAGATGAGGCTCAGCTCCAGGTCACTGCATCGGGCCGCAAACGGCCGCGCACTTTGTCTGAAGCGTTAACGCAGATGGATGACCTTGTTCCACAGGAAACGAGATGTTCTTCACTTTCACAATTGCCACAGACTCACACGTGCGCAATTCAGACAGAGAACAAACCAGACAGACGGTTCACTCGAGTCACTCGCTCATAAGGAAAGCAGCCTTAAGAATCGTCTTGTTATCTCTTAATTATCTACGCTTTGATTTGCGGCACTACGGTAGACGGCACACAGCGAGGCCCGGGGGAGTTTTGAAACACCTCTAGTGAGCTGGTAAAAATTAATAATTGTTCTCAAAGGCTGAACCTCCCTCATATTAGCTGAAGTATTTCATTTGCAGTCAATGTAAGAGAGGGAGTGTGTGAAAGATTAAAAGGAAAATGAGAATTGTGTTGAATATTCAGAAATGATGGAGTGTTTTGGCTCCCTCGAGCGAATTAGATTACGAATTTATTTCACCGTTTTGCAGCCGATGGCTAGGTTTAATTCTAAAGAAGAGGAAAAGAAGTGCGAGTTTATTGGTCTAACAACGGTTCTATAATATCTGATTTATCTTTTGGAGTGCAGGTAATGACCTCTGTAATTTCTCAAGAGATATCCTTTGTAATCTACCTCATTTTTCATTGTTTTGCTATGTTGGCTGGAAGTGAGAATTAATTGTTCAGAGGATAACCAACAGGCCAGATAAGACATAACTGCACGTTTCCACTGTCATTCTAAGAGATACAGTTTATTTAACAGTGGGGCATGTTGTCACAGTATATGGAGTAATTTGCCACAGTAAAACCTGCTATTAAAACACCAATTATACGCTTTCATACAAAATTAAACCAGTAAAATAATCACAATGCACAAAACACAAGTTTGAAATTTTAACATAAAATTGTTGTGGACAACAAATATTGTAATAAATAAAATTGCAACACATAAAATGATAACCACCCCCATTAAAAAACTAACATAATTAATAATACTAATAATTATTATTGTATTGTTTGTTATTTTATTTTATTTTATTCTATTCTATTCTATTCTACTCTATTCTGGATTACTAAAAAAGTACCAAAAAAAAAAAAAAAAACCCACAACACTATTGATTTGGCTTGTAAAAAGTGTAGTGATTTCAGAAAGCAAACATCAACACAAATAAAACTGTTTGTCCTATGTCCTGGCACCAAATTTGATCAAAAACACAGCCAATGACATGCAGCACTTAAAATAAAACACATAAGGAACATGGACCGTGGACCGTGTATAATTTAGCTGCCTAAATGAAATGCATTAAAATACTTTGCATGCAGAACCAGATCTTTAACATCCACCAAGTGACAGCAAAAACAGACTTCTGAAAGAAATCAATGACCTTTTATTTGAACTGCAGACAAAACCTGTAGTTAAAAATATCCTAAACTTCAATGATAAGCTTTATTCACATCTATTAACCACACATGTTGCAAAATATAAGAATAATCAAGAATAATAAAGTCACTTCTTTAGGTAAATAGCCTCTCCGAGCTTGTAGTGGAACATTTGTGGGCAATAAATGCTGCAGCAGTGTGGACTGTTTTTCACCGGAGAGTCGCTAGGTACTGGCAGGTTTGGTTTCATATTGCTGAGAGCAGTGAAAACAACCCTGCTGCAAAAAATAACTGAAATCAAATCATGTTGTTCGCTCATATTCCCCATTGAGACCCCTCCCGCAGCCAGCAGTTGCACAACAGACCGCTGGTAACAATCTGCTGGGCTGGAACAAGAGAAGACATTCAGTGCCAAAAAACACGGCCTCCTCCTGTCACTCTGACAGAAAACAGAGTCTGACCACACACAGGGCGAAGAGGTTGAGGATTTGACAATGGTCTCCCTGAGGGCTGTCAATCAACAGAGGTATAAACTTGTGACATCTACACCTCTGGTTGCACTGGCGGAGGGTCAGAGGCGGTGACTGAGCACGCTCAGAGAGCAACAGATGTGTCCGCTTTTTACTACAGCGACATTGTCTCCAATATTGATCCAAAACTAAAAATTGATGTTGACGGTACATTGCATGACAGAGATGATCAGAACGGCTGAATAATTTAAGCAAGCAATATGGTCGTAATAGTATAATACTATAAGTCATGTCAGCACAAGGATTTTCATTGACAATTTATTGGTTTTCCTTAAATTTGTTTAATATTCTATTACATTATATTACAAATTATTGCATTATGCTATTTAAGAAACACATTTCACAAAAAGATGTTTGTTAGCCATAGTAAAAAAATAATATATTTAAAATATATTTATTTCATACTAAGTATAGTTCAAATCTATTAACATATTTACTGACATATCGCTGATATAAAAATAATAATTCAACTTTATTTGGAGTACTACTTGTGCACAATGCACATTTCTTAAGCCTAAAATGTGTTTTAATGTCACTATTGATGAGGATTGTAAATGTGAGCCAAAATCATCACAATTAAAAGAACCAAAGACTTAAACTACTTCAGTCTGTGTGCACTGAATTTATTTAATACACGAGTTTCACAATTTGAGCTGAATTACTGAAATAAATGAAATAACTTTTCCACGACATTCTAATTTATTGAGATGCACCTGTATATATGTTGTAAATAGCGCAGTTTAGGGAAACATTTTCAAAATGAAAATGTATTCTAGTTAAACCTTCAATGGCAAAATAATATTACAAAATATACTTCAAGCAGCAAACCAGTACCAATATTAACCCCCCTCCCCCCCTCCAAAAAAAAGGAAAGAATGAATGAATACAATAAAAAACTAAATAAAAATTCTAATTCTGAGAAAAATGCTGCATCATTATTTATTTTTAGTGTGATTTTAGTGTCCAAATGCTTTTTGGAGCCATCATATGCTTATTTCAACATTCACTGCACAAATGTGAAAGTGCACAAGTGAAACTAGATCACTATTGCAACTAGAGTAAAGATATAGAATTAATAAAAATAGGCGTAACAAGATGAATGATAAAAATCCCTGTTTTTTCTTCCGTTTATGGTGCATATTCTGCCTCTTTCCGGAGTCATGCAGAGTTAAAATGGCCCATGATATCTATTGCATAACTAGGGCCCTATTTTAACAATCTAAGCGCATGATCTAAAGCGCACGGCGCAAGTGCACTCAGGGCGTGACCGAATCCACTTTTGCTAGTTTAACGACGAGAAAACGGTCAGCACGCCCGGGCGCATGGTCTAAACTGGTTGTCCCTATTCTCTTAATGAGTAATGGGTGTTTTTTGGGAGTAACGTGCAATAAACCAATCAGAGTCTCATCTCTCATTACCTTTAAGAGTGAGTTGCGCTCGCACCTTGGCGGATTCGCTATTTAAGCGGCGGAATTTTAAGGCGCACAGACTGAACGCGTCTCCAGAGAGCAAACGGATCTGCTCATGCGCGAGCAAATACGTAGGCTAATTCTGATACATGCAATGACTATCCATTATGACATGTATGACATTTTTATATTTATGTAGCCTACACAATAATATTCTTTTACACTGTAATCCTTTAATTTTTAATATTTGGCATGTTTGTGTGCTGCTGCGCATCCCTGTGTGTAATAAGCAAAGTGAACGCGCGTTGTGGACCTGCCCAGAGGCGCATTTTTTACTAACGTGCTCTTTAAATAACAAAAAAAATATTGCGCCATTGACTTTAGACTAGGTTTGAGTTGGTCTATGGCGCAGTCTATTTTCAGTTCCTCAAAATAGCAACGCGCTAACAATGCGCCTGAACACACCTCTTTTTTAGACCAGCACGCCCATGGGCGCACAAATGGGCGCAAATGCATTTGCTATTTAAACCACGCACCGCAGGATGGGAAAATGAGAACTGCGTCGGGCTGAAACTAGCAAAAACACTTACGCCGCGTCTTGCTCCGGGTGTATGATAGGGCCCCTAGAATTTACCGTAAAAATTACTTTGCACTAACCGAAAGCCAACCGGAATGCACAGCGTCTTTGAGACACTTCTCTATAAAAGGCTTGCAAGTGTCTGACACAAAGTCATTTGAGCTGACGTCAGAGTGAAAACAGGTCACATTTTGAGTGGTGACCCTTTCCTTCTCTGCTTCTCACCAACAGCAGCTCTCCAAATTACAGAGAAAACATCACGAACGGAACCAGCCGCACTGTTATTTTCAGACAGATCACACAGTGTCTATATTGAACAACTTTCATTCTTTATCAAGGCAGATATACCGCCTGGCTAACATAGTCCTGAAAAAAAATGCATAAAAAGACAAACAAAATGTAGCATTACTTCATGTACCACAAAAGACATGATTAAACAAATTGAAGGGGTGGATTTCAGACCACTACATGTTCTTAATGATACTCTGAGTATTTAATTAAGACTAATCTTGTAATCTACTTGTGTAGTCTGGCATTTTGCGTCGCAGACTGAGTCTGATCCTTGGGAAATGGTTTGTAAAAACAAAAAGCGTCATTATTTTCTCATTCTTGTCATTCCAAGCACTGTATATTGTTATTGTTTTTTTCCTATGGAACACAAAACCAAAGCTACAAAAGGAAGGAAGGAAGGAAGGAAGGAAGGATGGATGGATGGATGGATGGATGGATGGATGGATGGATGGATAATATAACTAGAGCATGATATTCTAAGTCTTCTGCAGACATATAATACTATACAGCAAATTATATGCATTTTTCTGGCCAAAACAACCAAAATATATACTAAATATATGTTGTAAAGAGTGCAGTTCAAGAAAATATAGTACAGGTGAATCTCAATAAATTAGAATGTCATGGAAAAGTTCATTTATTTCAGTAATTCAACTCAAATTGTGAAACTTGTGTATTAAATAAATTCAATGCACACAGACTGAAGTTGTTTAAGTCTTTGGTTCTTTTAATTGTGATGATTTTGGCTCACATTTAACAAAAACCCACCAATTTCACCAATCTCAACAAATTAGAATAAGGTGACATGCCAATCAGCTAATCAAGTCAAAACACCTGCCAAGGTTTCCTGAGCCTTCAAAATGGTCTCTCAGTTTGGTTCACTAGGCTACACAATCATGGGGAAGACTGCTGATCTGACAGTTGTCCATAAGACAATCATTGAAACCCTTCACAAGGATGGTAAGCCACAAACATTCATTGCCAAAGAAGCTGGCTGTTCACAGAGTGCTGTATCCAAGCATGTTAACAGAAAGTTGAGTGGAAGGAAAAAGTGTGGAAGAAAAAGATGCACAACCAACCGAGAGAACCGCAGCCTTATGAGGATTGTCAAGCAAAATCGATTCAAGAATTTGGGTGAAATTCACAAGGAATGGACTGAGGCTGGGGTCAAGGCATCAAGAGCCACCACACACAGACGTGTCAAGGAATTTGGCTACAGTTGTCGTATTCCTCTTGTTAAGCCACTCCTGAACCACAGACAACGTCAGAGGTATCTTACCTGGGCTAAGGAGAAGAAGAACTGGACTGTTGCCCAGTGGTCCAAAGTCCTCTTTTCAGATGAGAGCAAGTTTTGCATTTCATTTGGAAACCAAGGTCCTAGAGTCTGGAGGAAGGGTGGAGAAGCTCATAGCCCAAGTTGCTTGAAGTCCAGTGTTAAGTTTCCACAGTCTGTGATGATTTGGGGTGCAATGTCATCTGCTGGTGTTGGTCCATTGTGTTTTTTGAAAACCAAAGTCACTGCACCCATTTACCAAGAAATTTTGGAGCACTTCATGCTTCCTTCTGCTGACCAGCTTTTTAAAGATGCTGATTTCATTTTCCAGCAGGATTTGGCACCTGCCCACACTGCCAAAAGCACCAAAAGTTGGTTAAATGACCATGGTGTTGGTGTGCTTGACTGGCCAGCAAACTCACCAGACCTGAACCCCATAGAGAATCTATGGGGTATTGTCAAGAGGAAAATGAGAAACAAGAGACCAAAAAATGCAGATGAGCTGAAGGCCACTGTCAAAGAAACCTGGGCTTCCATACCACCTCAGCAGTGCCACAAACTGATCACCTCCATGCAACGCCGAATTGAGGCAGTAATTAAAGCAAAAGCAGCCCCTACCAAGTATTGAGTACATACGTATTGAGTACAATACAGTAAATGAACATACTTTCCAGAAGGCCAACAATTCACTAAAAAAGCTTTATTGGTCTTATGAAGTATTCTAATTTGTTGAGATAGTGAATTGGTGGGTTTTTGTTAAATGTGAGCCAAAATCATCACAATTAAAAGAACCAAAGACTTAAACTACTTCAGTCTGTGTGCACTGAATTTATTTAATACACGAGTTTCACAATTTGAGTTGAATTACTGAAATAAATGAACTTTTCCATGACTTTCTAATTTATTGAGATGCACCTGTATATATTTCATCTAAGCCTTCAAATACAAATTAATATTGCAAAATGCAAGAAAATACGATTTCAAGTCTTAACTTTTTTTAGATATATTTTGGATATATATATTTAAAAATTCTTAAAATGGCCAAAAATCTATAAGGAAATATAACAATTATATTATATTATATTATATTATATTATATTATATTATATTATATTATATTATATTATATTATATTATATTATATTATATTATATTATATTATATTATATTATATTATATATTCTCCTATTATATATTAGACATTCTCTTAACTATATTCTTAACTCCTTACTTTGCAACATGTCAATCAACTCTCATCAGAGTATTAGTAGATTGTTAGGTTAGTTGTAGGGTTAGTAAGATGACGTTACTTATAGTAAGTAGAATGTCTGTTGAGGAATCAACAAAATAAAGTGTTTACAGATATTAAGCAGACAGTCTACTAATACTCTAATGACTATAAAGATATTTTGAAGAATGTAGGTAACCAAACAGTTGCCGGTAGCCATTGACTTCCATAGTATTTTTTTTTTTTTCCCCCCAAAACAACTTGACAGTGAGTAAATGATGACTATTTTCATTTTTGGGATGAACTATCCCTTTAATTATGACTTATGTTACCTTGATTACTGATGGTTAATCAGACTCAAGAAGCAGCCTGGTGTTTGGGAAAACATACAGTATAACCATAAAATATGTGAGTATTATCAGTACTCTTTAAATGGTATACAGCATAGGCTTTCTTATATGCATCCAATCTGTTTCACAGGTCGTTGGTGACCCTGATCCTCGCTCAGCGGCTTAAGGTCATACAGTTAAGCCATTTGGATTACCCATCATGTCATGAAGTTTAAGCACATGGAATGAACAGGCTCTTAAATGATCTACGCCACCTGTGAAGGACCACACTTCTATACCTCCACAAATCACGGCCATGTAATCCTGTCAATGCTGATAAACTCGCTAACAAACACCACTAACCCGATCAGAGCCAAGCTGTACTTAAACACCCGACACTCACTTCTGATTGGCTGCTCAGGTTATTATCAATCTGCTAGCTCGCGCCGTGTGCCAACTGTGTCACTGTTGCTCATGAGATCAGGGCTGTTGCCGCATGATTGAGAATGTTCACTTTGATGCATCGTGTTCTGGCAAAGCATCTGCAGTACATAATGAAGAAAAGACTCAGGAAAAGCTCTCAGATACCTTTTGCTAAAGTCAGGTTTTGACCTACGCTGCAGTCTCTTTAGACACAAATGATCAAACTGAAACACAGCCAGTGAAAAAAATGTACTGCAAAGCATGACACGGCTGTTTGAGTCAGATATCTGAATTTTCTTTTAAGACATGCAATGGAAAATGTCCTTCAAAAGAGAGAGAGAGAGAGACCCTCTCTTAGGGTTACTCCTATTCTACAATATATTTTTGTGTCCACATCATTTAAAGTTAATATAATGAATTAAATATTGAATTCACATTTTTAAAGGATGAAAATCATACTACTTAGTTTTCTTTCATCACAATTTGACCACTAAGTGGACATACAGGGTGAATTGTAAATCATTTTACTACTTTGGTTTGAGCAGATGTTGGAAATGACATGGTTTTTGGTAGAAAAACAACAGCATTAACTTTAATAACAATTTTGTGATTTTTTTGGGGGTGCCATTAGTTGGCAAAATTCAGGCTGCTGAAATTTTTTGCCAAAAAATGCCATAAAACATGAAAACGTAGAGAATATATGCCAAAAAATATATGAACAGAACCACAACTTTAACAGGTGGTGCAAAAGAAATTTTGAAGTGGGAAAAAAGGCAAATTATGAAGTTTAGAATATTATCCAAACCAACTCATATTTAATCTAAACAAAGACTGATGTTGCTTGTATTATCCAAAAAAACAGTTTGAGACTTTTTTTTTTAATAAATTGCCATTTGGAAGTGACATTACATTTATGTATTTGGCAGATGCTTTTTTTCCCAAAGCAACTGTGTTTCCAAGCCCATAATCTCAGGTATGATCTACCGGCTGAGCTGAGAAAATGTGTTCAAACTAAATAAAATTTAAAAAACTGAATTCACATTTTTTAAAGAAGGAAATCATACTACTTTGTAGTCTTTCATCACAATTCCCCAACTAACTAAACACAAAGGACAAATTTTTGAATCAATTCAATGCTTTGGTTTGAGCAGATGTTGGAAATTACATGGTTTTGTTTAGAAAACAACATCTGTGATTTTTTTGGCCGGTATTAGTTGGCATATTTTGAGACGCTGAAAATTTTTTGGCAAAAATTGCCATAAAACGTGAAAATAGGGAGATAAAATGTGCCAAAAAATATGAACAGAACTGATCTACCAACTGAGCTGACAAAATCTGTTCAACCCAGCAAAATGAAATTTTACTCATTTAAATTCACTAAACATTCAACTCAAATGTGATAGATATCAATTAAGTCTATAAAATTACCATAGGATTTAAATATGCTACGTCCCACAATCTCAGAGTTTCACTGTCCCCAACTAAAAATGCCACAGTGGCACAAAAGTAAGAAGGCTACAAATAACTTTTACACCTCTTGGGGGTCATGAAACTCCATATAGCGTAAACCACAGAATAAAAAGCTCTTGGCATCCGAGCTGTACTTCCAGGCAGAGTAAAGTCAGCCATTCTTGTGCCATTGTCTTTCAGTGTGAGATTGTAAATTGATCCAAACACACAATACTGTCCAGAAAATACACTGACACTTCAAAGGGCCGGGCTCTTAGAGGCCAAAGAGCCATTTCACACCTAATCAAGGCAGCCCTTAATCCGGACTGGGCCTGTGCAGATAACACACTTTGAAGTAAGTCTGAGAAAAGGATTCCTTCATTCAGGCTCATACGTGCTTATTCCGCTTTGCTTCATGGTTCAAGTTTGTCAGGCTCTGCAGTGTCATCATTCAAATGCTCCTTTTTCTTCCAATTCAAACTGTTCTAAACAAAACTGCAGTTTAATTTCAGCCTTGTTTACACCAGGTATTACCATCAGTCACGGGTGATCTAATTACACTGGTCAGCCAATCTAACATGCTTCTCAAACGTGCCTCCTGTGACCACTTGTGATCGGATTATGTCGTAGGGGAAGGTCTTTCATTTCATGACTACATACATCATTTATGTCAGTATGTAATTGTTTTTTAAAAAATAAATGTATACATTAATTCAGCAAGGATGCATTAAATTGATCAAAAGTGACTGTAAACACATTTACATTGATACAAAAAAATAAATAAATAAAAATAAATGCTGTGGTTTTGAACTTTCTATAATCAAAGAATCCTGGGAAAAAAACAAAAAACAAAACGTATGACAGTTTCCACAAAAATATTAATCTGTTTTCAACATTAATATTAAGACATTTTTCTTGAACACCAAATAAGAATTCTGAAGGATTCTGAAAGATTTCTGAAGGATCATGTGACACTGAAGACTGGAGTAATGACTGCTGAAATTCAGCTTTGCCATCACAGGAATAAATTATATTTTAAAATATATTTAAATATATTAAAATTATTTTAGCAAATAAATGTAGCCTTGTTGAGCATTAAGAGACTTTCATAAAACATAAAAAAAATCCTATGAACTCCAAAAACTTCTGAAATGTATTGTAAATACATTTTTTTGGTGCAAACTGCTTTTTAGGATGTTACAGCTGACTAACCGTGATAAAGATTTTAAACTGTGACACAAAATATCCCAGTTATTCTGATTGAAGTGTTTTTCTGTTTCTGATCAAATCATCGAAGCTGGAACATTAATACGAGGTATAAATGACGGCTAATAAATGGTTCAATGTTTATGATCCAGACGTGCCATCATTTCAAGTCATTTCAAACTAATTTTCAGTTTAAAACTTCGACAGTAAACATCTAGTAAATAGCTGAAAGGTTGATAAACTCCAGGCATAATTTTCTAAATACACATTAATGATGTTTAATATGCAGATTGTGTGGTTAAATCAGAGGAGAGTCGAGTCTCCATTAAAATCAATGGGACCATCTGCAACCCATCAGCGATTTTACACCCTCTAATGTGGTTCAAATTGAACTGTGGCACTGGACATTCAGACTTCCAACACCAGTGAATCAATAAAAGGCAGTCGTGCCGTGAAGGATTGCACAGATAGCATCTGTGACAAACTCTTGTTCAGATTCCAGCTGTGCAATGCTTTCCAGCCCTTAATACAGTACCACAAATATTGCAATATATGCGTGCTATATACAGAAGCTCTGTATATGGCATATAAATAGTATGTGCAATGCAGCCGAGTAGTTTGATAAGCCTTAAATGTCTTCTAAGACTAAATATCTCAGGTGAAGGTCATGTAGCGAACAGGGTATCTGTAAAGTGCAGTGAATGGGGCCAGATTTCAAGGGTTTACCCTCTAATTCTCAAGGTTAACATAAGCTTTCTCCTGTTATCTGGACCACATTAATCATTATATGAGTTGTGAGCTATATTAGGAGAATCATTGTGTGCTTGAACATATTCGCAGAGGCATAAAAGCAGATTTTTTTTATTCTCTTTATGAATAAGAGCGGCAAATACAACTATTGGATTAACGTTGGATTAAGTTTTGTGAGAATCACATAAAAGGCCAGAATATGTATAGGAATAATGTTTGAAAAGCGTATTTCGAAGTTATATACGTTATATAGGTTCAGCACAAACGTATATGGATTATTTGCACTTATAGGCATGGTGTTTGGGTGTTCACATACGTTTGGCCATATTAGAAACACATTAGAGGGTGTAAAATCGCTGGAGGATTGCAGATGGTACCATTAATTTTAATGAACACTCACTCTCTTCTGATTTAGCCTCACAATTTGCATATTAAACATCCTTAATATATACAGTATTTACATACAGACAGACAGATAGTTTAGCACCTGGATACATCAAAGTTTTTAACAAACTGATTGTGTCAATGCTTCAGTGGCTCACTCATAAATAAAGCCAACTGTATTGTTCCTGAACTGTGTTGTTGAATAAAAACAGTTGACTGAATGTTTCAACTGACTAACTCATAAAGACAGTCATTTGTCTCCACCAATTGTATCTTTTTAACAGTAACTGTTTGACCATTTGAAATTCTTCTGTCTATAAACATACGTCTAATATCAAGAAGTCACTTATGCTCAGCAATGCTACATTTATTGGATCAAAAACAAAGTAAAAAGTGCAATATTGTGAAATGTAATTACAATTTAAAATAACTGTCTATTTAATTTTGAAATCTTATTGATGGCAATCACAGGAATATACACTGCTCAAAAAAATTAAAGGAACACTTTTTAATCAGAGTATAGCATCAAGTCAATTAAACTCCTGGGATATTGATCTGCTCAGTTAAGTAGCAGAGGGCGTTGTTAATCAGTTTCAGCTGATTTGGTGTTAATGAAATTAACAACAGGTGTACTAGATGGGCAACAATGAGACGACCCTCAAAACAGGAATGGTTTCACAGGTGGAGGCCACTGACATTTTTTTCCGTACTCATCTTTTCTGACTGTTTTTCACTAGTTTTGCATTTGGCTAGGGTCAGTGTCACTACGGGTAGCATGAGGCGATACCTGGACACTACAGAGGCTGCACAGGCTGTCCAACTTCTCCAGGATGGCACATCAATATGTGCCATTACCAGAAGATTTTCTGTGTCTCCCAGCACAGCGTCAAGAGCATAGAGGAGATTCCAGGAGACAGGCAGTTACTCTAGGAGAGCTGGGCAGGGCCGTAAACGGTCCTTAACCCATCAGTAGGACCGGTATCTGCTACTTTGTGCAAGGGGGAACAGGATGAGCACTGCCAGAGCCCTACAAAATGACCTCCAGCAGGCCACTGCATGGTGTGAATGTCTCTGGCCAAACAAGAATATGCAGGCAGTTCCTCGAGGATGAAGGAATTGATACCACTGAATGGCCCCCATGCTCGCCTGACCTAAATCCAATAGAACACCTCTGGAACACTGTGTTTTCGGTCCATCCGACGCCACCAGGTTGCACATCAGACTGTCCAGGAGCTCAGTGATGACCTGGTCCAGATCTGGGAGGAAATACCCCAGGACAACATCCGTCGTCTCATTAGGAGCATGCCTCGACGTTGGGGGCCATATAAACTACTGAGTACCCTTTTGAGTTGCTGCAATGAAATTTCAGCAAAATGGACTAGCCTGGTGCATCATTTTTTCACTTTGATTTTCGGGGTGTCTTTGATTTCAGCCCTCTGTAGGTTGATCATTTTCATTTCTATCAAACGATGTGGCATTCTTTCATACCTAACACATTACCTATTCCATATCATTATATATATATCCAGCATTATATTTTTCCCCATTGAGAGCTGATGTGTTTTCAAAGTGTTCCTTTAATTTTTTTTGAGCAGTGTATATTGAGCTATTTGTATACATAGAGAGAGCTGTTTTAATGTATTGGAGAATGAATGGTGTTTGTAGGTGTGTCAGAGTCAAAAATATCCACCGCAGAGAAAAGTGAGAGATAACTTAACAGAATGTACTGAAGGGCCAAAGTGTTACAGAACAGATGAATGAATAGCAAAGGCTTTTCAGGAAATAAAAACACGGCAAGGCTTATGCACAAATTTCATAAAACATCAGTCCAGCTGGGAGCTTGAAGAAAGCCAATGAATTGCATGGCAATTTACGTGCTCTTTGAGAGCGGCCCGTGTAATAACCTTAACCCAGTGGGGGAAAAAAAAACACAAAAAGCCTGCCGTCTGAGGCCTGACAGCAAGCACGTAAAGATTCGCTTTACAGAAGAGGTAAATATTTCAACAGAGCCACTTCATGTGCCATCCTCTGGCAATCTACCATAGATAAAGCATTTCATTTCACCAGGCCACTTTTAAAAAAAATAGGAAATTATAATACAGCAAATAATGCTTTTTCTAGAGTGTTGTGATTACACTTTAAATTTTCAAAAAAGGACAGTGCAATCTGCATGAGGAATAATGCATTTTTCTTTCCCCTTTGAGACCAGCCTTACAATTCCAGCCTGTCTGTAATCATGAGAAATCATTACTTTCTGCTAAGATCAATGCCAGAGAGAAACCCGTCTGCCACTGTGGCGTGTGGCACCCGGCCATTTTGAAACAACCTGAATATAAATAGAGCAACCTCAAGAATCGTTAGACCTCCAGACCTTTAGTGGTCATGCAAAATTCAAACCGTCAAGATGGAAAAAGAAAAAGAAAGATATGCTGAGACTTTTCCCCCTCTGGCAATAATGTTACTTTCAACTTTCATCACCTTTTAAGATCTGCCATCAAAAAACCAACCCCGTTCTCTCCCCCCCTCTCCACATCTCCAGACTTTCTTCTCAAGAGTTACAAGGGGAGAAAAATACAGCAATTAGTGGAGATCCGGGGCAGGACCAGAGACGGCAGAACAGGGACGATTAAGATGCGGGAGTTTGGGAGTGGGCGGAGGGACTCCAGTTGAAACTTTTCTGGGTTTAAATTGAAATTAGATTGATATATTTCATTCCCCTGCCATGCCAACAAAGTAAGATGCCATCGCTGCTGCAATTTCCTCTCAGATGCTTTGATTGCCGCTCGTGTCAGGCCATCTTTCAAAGAGCTTTCTCTTGATGGACTCCTCGACTGAAGTCTGTCTTTGGGAAAAAAACAACAACAAAAAAAAAAACATTCATGAACCGCGCAGAAACCGCTTGAAGGTCTGCTCTAGTTTCTTCAATTATTCTGGTGGTGCGTTCTAACAAGTGCAGTGTGTACTCTTACACGCTTAAATAAAAAACAACTAACGTCCAATATGCTGCCTCAGGTTCAGAAGAACACAAAATTCAATCTAGCAACAGAAAATATCATTGTGCACACACTCTCAAGTCATTTCAAACCGACATGAGAGGTCATGAGAAAGGTAGCCATGTCAGATTTGTGAATGAATCACTATTTAGAATTAATTCGTTGATCCAGATCACAAAAATGATCGGAATCATTCTTTTACAAATCTGACTTAGTGACTCAGCCAAAGCGGTTAACAGCTCACTGGAGAAGATTATCAATAAATAATGACTTCATTTTTATGTCTTCTGAATCAAATGGCTTCAGAAGACCAGTGCACAAGATTTATGGGTCACTTTTATGGTGCTTTTGCAAGTTTGAAAGCTCCAGAAGCCAATCATTGTAATTGCATGGACTACAATAGTATTCATATACACTGGTCAAATCAGTTAAATTTCTGTTTTTGTGTTCCACAGAACAAAAAAAACATGGGGGTGAATAAACAAAGACAATTTTCATTTTAAAAGCAGCTTAAAAGTCTTGATTAAGAAGGTAGAGAAAAATAATCGAAAACAACAGAAACACATCCGGAGCACTTTTATGGCTCTCCTAAAAATAAAAGCAATTTATTATGTGTCCCAAAAACCAAAAAAGTTGAAAAAACACAGAGGAGGACAGCACTACTTATTAAAATTCCTCAGGGGACTATGGTTTCCAATATTTGAGGCGTTTTTTGCCTGGGAGTGCATTGTTATTTTTGACAAATAGTACTACGAGAAAGCTTCTGACAGAGGGGAAATATTACACAAAGAAACAAATCAATGCATTCAAGTGCAAAATAATCAGAATTTCTTGAAAAAGTGCTGGGGGGTAATTGCGGAGGAAACAGTATGCAACTTTCGGTGTTAAATGAGCTTTGAAGATCCAAATGTCAGCTGCACCATCTGACAGTGTCGAATGAGATCACTAGCTATTAGAAAACCAGCAGAGGTGAGGGGCTGATGTATGGTTGGAATCAAAAATCGGGTCCATTTTTTAAAAACAATATTGAAACTGAATGATTTTTATGAGTTGCATTTATGGTATTAGGTTATCTGTATGTGGACGAATGCTGCACTAAAATACTTTTGACAGTGTTTCCTGCAGTGCTACTGTATTTACAGTGCAGTGGCAAAAGAAATGACACTTGAGCTAAGTTGTGAGTTTTAGCTTGCAGTTTGAATTGACTGTGATTAAGGAGAAAGACTATTGGCTCATTCTCACTGGTTTAACACAACAATCAGTTTGTTTAAATTAATCTGTTATAAAGACTAAAAGAATCAGCTCTGAACATACGTGTTATCAGTCTGAATCTGCATTACAGCTCACTGGGAACAGAAGAATCATATGTTTAGAAGATTGTCATTGTTTGAATGGATAAACAGAAAGTCAGAAACATACACTATTATAGTTTAGTGTCTGCAAGATTTTTAAAATGCTTTTAAAATATTATTGCATTTTAAACTAACTTCTACAACATACAAAAATCATTCTGATATGCAAATATTCAAACCAGTTATGCTGCTTAACATCTGTCTTTTTTTTCTGGATATTTCTCCAGGATTCTTTTATGAATAGAAAATTCAAAAGAACAGCATTATTTAAAAAAAAAAATGAAATATTTTTGAAACATTATAAACATCCTTACTTTCACTTCAATCAATTTAATGCATCCTTGCTGAATAAAAGTACTAATTTCTTTAAAAACATAAAATAAATAAATAAATAACTGACAAAAAACCTTTGAATTATACTTTAGTGTTATCAGTTTGAATCAGTGTAACGACTCACTGCACTCACAGTTATTCTGAATGCTTATTCAGTAAAATGAATCATTAGTTCGCCATTACAAGGGGGCATAAAGACAAGCCAGGTTACATGAGGTAAATCTGAACAGACTGTGTGTGAAAATTACCTATAGAAATTCCTTCATTGTATAATTCACAAACTAAGCATGCATGCTTTCAAGTATCAAAACAATTCATTACAGTTCATTCAAATGAAAATAACAGGGCGTATGAAATACCCAGCACTCAGACAGGTGCTAGTTTTGTAAGCTGATGGAATGTGTGAGGACATGAAGTTCATGTCACTTCACTTCTCTGTTTCTTCACTTCTGCGTAGAAATTGACATTCTGTTCACAAGCTTCCAACAGTGGTTCACATCACACTGAGTCGTGTCACACTTTCCTTCCCAGCCAGTATGCTGAGAGAAAGACTTTGGGGGCGAAGATTCTGTAGTAGATTGTATTACCCTGAAAAAAATTCTACAAACCAAAACAAGGGGTCAGGACTGTGCTTATCTGCCTCTTTGCTGTTGGTCGATTTAACTGAGTGTTTAGGAAAGTGGTGTTCAGGAAGGCTGTTTGGGGCGGAATGCACCTGTGTACTGACGGAGGTAGAACAGGGACATTTTTCCAGACGTGGCTGGCAGCCACAGCTGCCTTCCAGATGTTTATATATCTGATTACAGCATAAATGAAGTATCTGCTCCAATTAACCACAGTTTGCCATTGTCATTTGTAGTTTCAGAGGATTCTAGCTTTTTTTCATCACCCCCATGTGCACTTTCTCCCCCTGACCCTGTCTGTCTATGTCTTTCTGCCTTTTTCTGTATGTATACAGGAGCAGCAATTGAGCTGAACACATTTAAAGAAATATTGTGGTCGAAAATTTAAATTTTGTTACCCATGGAACACTAAAGAAAATCAACAATCAGATCTTTAAATTCATTACTGTCAAGCTTATAAAAGCAACATAAAAGTGCCATAAAATTGTTCCATATGGTTCACAAACAAATGATTCTAATGTGTCAGTTCTTTTAAATTAATTGTATAAAAAACCTTCAAAAATCAGTTTTAAACATATGGATTGGAATCAATGTAAAACCTCACTGCAAACATGATCTTTTAAATCAATTGGTTAAAGAGCCAAAAATCAGCCTTGAACATATGAGGTATTGTTCTGAATCAGTGTAACAAAATGTGAACAAATGATTCACCTGGGGTAGGTATTTTATATGAATTGGTTAAAAAACATCCTTTTTTTTTGAATCAGGGTGAAGGGATGATTCTTATAAGCCAGTTCTTTAAAATGCACTATTTAAATAACAGAATAAAATAAAAGCAATTAAAAACAGTCTTTAACATATGGATTTGATTCAATGTTAATTCCAAATGAGCAATTCTGATGAGCCAGAACTTTTAAATAGTTTAGTTAAAAAGTGTCAAAAATCAGTCTTGAATGAATTACCAGTCTGAATCAGGGTAAAGACTCACAGCAAATGGATAACTGGCTAAGAAGACTCAAAAATCTGTCTTAAACATACAAAACATTGATTTGAATCATTGTAACAGCTCACTGCAAAACATATTATTCTTATGACCAAGAACTTTTAAATGAATTGGTTAAAAAAGAGAAAAATCAGCCTGAGTTATCGGTCTGAATCAGTGTAACAACTGTACTGCAAACAAATGATTCTTCTGGGCCAGGTTTTGTATATGAATTGGTTAAAAAGACTCAAAAATCACTCTCAAAACACATGCAAATTTATGGTCTGAATCGGAGTAATGACTCTCTGTGAAAAGATGATTCTTATGAGCTGGTTCTTTGAAATAACCTACATATTCTAAATCTTCTGCATTCAAACAATAGCTTTGAGGAAGAAAAAGGCTTAAATTTAAGTCTATATTCACGGTTCCTCACACAAAGCTATTAAATGACGCTATCATTTTTGGTGCATTATTTTATTTATTTGTTTGCTCCTTTCAGAGTTTGATACACGTAGCCACTCTCAACCATTGTTATACAAAAAAGCGGCATAAAAAAAAGTCAAAAATTTCTTCTTTTTTGTTCAACAGAAAAAAATAACACTATGTAGCTTTAGAACGACATGAGGGTGTGTAAATAATGACAGAATTTCATTTCTGGCTGAACTATTCCTTTAATAAAACACTAGAGACCAAGCGTTTGGAGAGGTGGCGAGAAGACAGCTCATTCCACCGTTAACTGGGAATGTCCGTGGCAGGGATTGTGTGCATGTCCTAGCATGTGAAATTACACCCCCTCCCCCACCACCCGTCTCCGTGACCCGCCTGAACTCGGCGTGATCTACTCCGCTACCAGCAGAAAAGCCCCACATCCTCATCAAAAACTGCTGGAGGCCGCAGATGATGAATAGGGGCGCTAGATCTATTAATTCCCTGTAACAGTTCCTTTCTGCCTCTTCAGATTCCCAGCGCTTCCGGCACGCTTAGCGGTGAAAGACGACGTGCTAAGCTAACGCTCTCGCTGCTGCAAAGCAGCTTTGACTGTAATCAGGGAATATAATATGTCACCCTTTTCAACACCATGTATGTAAGCCACCGAGAGGAAATATAAAAATACGTGTCCTGGCAATTGTATCGGAATGGAAGCTATTGTGTTTTTTTGTTCTCAACACAAGGACAACTCAGTACTGTACCGTCCTGTCCTTTCTGCCTCTACCACTGACCTTAACGAAATACATAAAGAGGCTGATGACCATAAAGACGATGTGTCATCAAATATCTTCTTTCCTTTTACTGCAGATGTCAGCCTCCCTCCTACTGTGTCTTTATCAGGATGCTCAAAGTCTTAGTTACACCATCTGCTATTTGAAATATCTCCTTTCATTGTAATAGCCTTGCAGAAACAAAGACGGACTTACGTAAAGCTTGTGATGTTCACCAAGTATTGTTCAAAGTATCTTCTCTGAGGACAGAGAGCAAATGAGGATACGGCGGTAACAGCGTTCTTTCAATTATTCATTATCAGATATGTTTCACATAGTCTAATCAGTTGGTTTTACAAATAATAGCGCTAAATTAAATTAAAACAAAGTGCTTTTCTGTTTCATATGCTTAGAGGATTGAAAATAATGAATGCAAGATCTGAAGCCACTTGTTTATGAAGCAGTACCGCTACATACCAACAAGCACTAAAAGTCATCCCTGAGAATTGATTAAACCATTTTTAAGAAGAAGGAACATGCTGTCTGAAAAGCAAGACCTGGAAACGTGCCACTTTGAAGCAATCAACGGTTTGCCACTGTAACAACTGTAGCAATTTTACAAAGTGGACTCTTTAATAATGGTGCTAGAAAAACACTCTTCAAGTTATTAAATAGCTGTCATATTTGTGGTGAGCAGCATTATCAAAACCTCATAGTACTGTATGAGCAATTTTACACAGTGTGCTACAGGCTATATATATATATATATATATATATATATATATAAACAATGATAATGATAATATAATTATTTTAATAATAATATTTAATAATAACATTTATTATTTAATATATTATATGTAAAGGTATTATGTATAGTTTAATGTTTTAGGGTTTTTTAAAAATATTTATTAATTTAATTTTTTTATATATATTAGAACTATTAAAATGACAAAAGCATATAACAAGAGGACAAACTAAAAAATCTAACAAAAATATTGAAATATAAAACGATAATAATATTTATGAAGTTATTTATAGTTTAATATTTTTATTTAAAATTTAATATTTTTAAATAAAATATCAAAATAATTACATATATATCTACACAAACATATTGTTTTAGATTAAATTCTAATACTATATATAAACATTTTAATGTTTAAAAATGACTCTTTATAAAACATATAGTCTCCAAAAAATAAAGTTTCTTGTGGGGGAAATCATTCCGTCGTGATTTAAATAGTAATTCTTAATACATAAAATGTCATGATAAATTATCGACTTTGCAATGAACATAAATATTTTAATTTTTAAAATATATTTACCATCTATGATTAAACAGGCTTCTCTGGTAAGAACAGAGCAGTGGTCTGGACACACTTCCAGTTTCACCTCCCCTTGTAAGCCATAATCTAATTCTGTTTACACTCAATAAACCAAATTCAAGTTCTGAGCGTCACATCATCAGCAATTAAATTGAGATTAAACTCAAACGGGACCCTAATGATAAGATTATTCATAACAACTGAATAATCAGTTAGTGCAAAGCCACCAAAAGTAAATCACTCACATTGTAGGCAAAAAAGCTGGAAGCACCAGTCTGTGACACATTTTAGAGTACTCTATAGTTTTCTGCTTGTCAGATTTGTTAATGCATATAAGCTTGGCGTAAACGGCACAGCAGAATTTTTACCAACTGACACTCTTCTATCGCAGCATGATATATACTGCCATCCCTATGTCTTATCTTTATTTTTATTCAAAAGACCATGAAATTAAAACTCTCCTGCGTGCATGGAATGTGAAGATAATGCTCTCGGAAAAGATAGTTTGCACTGTCTATTCTGTATGCAGCTGCTCTAATGAACTGTACACTTGTGAAACATCGGTTTGAAGCGTGTTTGTGCATGCGAATGCGTTCATGCGCGTATCTGTGACCTGCTTACTAATGCGTGGGAGCGTATGCTTAACAAGTCAATGCCTAATGGAGTGACTCATTACTAGTGATTTTTATTCCTACGGCTGTTCAGTCAATTCAGATATATTTGGAGGAAAAAAAAACAGCTCAGAGGTGACCAGAAACAACGTCCGAATTTCGCCCCGAGCTGCTGGCGTACTGTATGATGCTGACTTTGGGAACTGTGCAACTCACCGTCCATCCGCCCCCATCAGTAGTCATGTCACAGAAGACCTGGAAGCCTGCTGGGTAATGTGTGGGAAACACAGAGTAGATACCATCCTCTCTTTGCCCGCTGGCATAGATGTCACTGCAATCCCTGGCTCTGGAACCTGCCAGAAGATACGACATGCCAGCATCATCAATCTACATTACATGCCAAGCCATAACTGCATCTGGTTTTTTTCATTTTTTGAGAAAACCGTTCAAGGTACGGCGTAAGAAAAGAAAGCTTTCAGACTTCAAATCTGTCATCTCACACCTGCTGTCTAAGCAGTGGCATGTCTCTTTCACACGGCTAGAAAGCTTATGAGGGAATAGGTGTGAAACCATTCTAGGGCTCATTAGGGCTGGTTGGAAACTTGAGAATATGTAGCTAATGAGGAGGGGTTTTTTTTACCTTCTCCACCGGCGCAGCCCTTGGGCCGGACGCTGCGCACCGGAGCCCTCTGCAGATCTGCCTTGAGACGGCTCTTGATGTTTCCGGTTTCCTTCTGCATGGAGCTGAGTGCGTCGCTCACAGAGTTCACCACTTTCACCATGTTGATCTGGCCCTCTGACAGCAGCTGGAGAGAGAAAGCAGGGAAAAGTTTGAAGGACAGAGAATAACACACATTCCATTTCTTTTACTTAAGACTCACATACTCGCATGCTTGAATCAGTCTGACAATTCCATTAGAACACGAAAGTGAATCAAAATATTTTGAATCACTTTGCAAATATATATACACACATGCATCTACATACATATACATATATATATATATATATATATATATATACATACAGTATATATTTATATATATGTTTAAAAATTTAGATTTATAATTTATAAAATAGAAATCAATAGACTCTTGTCTAATTTTTATTATAATGTATTATATATTTATAATTTAATGTTTTAATAGTTTTTATTAAAATGAAAATCACTCATTTTAATTAAAATACTGTATTTCAAACTATAAATTATGCAACCAGAATGCTATTTTTAAATATATTGTTTTATATAAAAATTCAAATACTATATATAAACATATTTTAATGCTTAAAATTATTCTTTATATATAGAAATAATAATTATATATATATATATATATAGAGAGAGAGAGAGAGAGAGAGAGAGAGAGAGAGAGAGAGAGAGAGAGAAAGAGATAGATAGATAGATAGATAGATAGATAGATAGATAGATAGATAGATAGATAGATAGATAGATAGATAGATAGTTTCTAATTAAAAATCATTAATTTAACATTTATTCTACAATACTAAACCAGGTTAATGGTGTGTGTGTGTGTGTGTGTGTGTGTGTGTATGTGTGTGTGTGTGTGTGTGTGTGTGTGTGTGTGCATTTTTGTGACATATGAGGACACACATTTTTATAATGACATGGGTATGACATAGGTATTACAAAGAGAAGGTGAATTATGAGGACATTACCCTATGTCCCATTTTTTAAAAGGCTTATAAATCACACAAAAAAAGTTTTTTTTTTTTTTTGTTTTTTTTGAGAAAGTAAATGTGCACAAAGTTTCCTGTAAGGGGTAGGTTTAGGTGTAGGGTTGGTGTAGGGCGATAAAAAATATGGTTTGTACAGTATAAAAACCATTACGCCTATGGAATGTCCCCACAATTCACAAAAACAAACGTGTGTGTGTGTGTGTGTGTGTGTATATATACACACATATGTGTGTGTATATATACACACTAGGGCTGGTAAGCGATTAAAATTTTTAATCTAATAAATTACATGATGTGGCGATTAATTAATCTAATTAATTGCAAATTAATCACACATCAAATTTGGCTGAGAAATTACTCCCAAAAGATCATTTAAAGTCATTGTTGTGTAAAGCATCAAACAGACATTACAAAAAGTAGCTTCAGCAAGAAATATTTTGTTTAATAAAATTGATTAAATATACTCTTTTGGACCATGGGGGTGAGTAAATGATGACACAATTGTCATTTTTGGGTGGGTGAACTATAACTTTAATAATTTAATTTTATTATTTTTTTTATTATTATTACTATGGAAATAAGAAATTATTTATTGATAATGATACATTAATTGATAAATGATAGTCTAAATAATAAACTAAAAGTGCCAGTAGGTGGTGGTAAATGTCTTAATGATTAAGTCATCGAGTCATTTATTCATTCGATTCCTTCAATTAATTAATTAATCTAATTAACACATTAAATTACCAGCCCTAATACACACACACACACACACACACACACAAACACAGACACACACATACAGTACATACACAATCACGTCTACTATTGAAAATTTTTTAATAATTACAATTTATATTCATAAGTCCCTTATGCAGACCAAGGATGAATTTAATTGATTAAAAATACATTAACCACTGCAATATTATGAAATAATACAATTTAAAAGAATTGTTTTCTGTATGAATATATTTCAAAATGTAATTTATTCCCGTGATGCAAAGCTGAATTTTCAGCATCATTACTTCAGTGTCTCGTGATCCTTCAGAAATCATTTTAATATGCTGATTTGCTGCTCAAGAAACATTTCTTATTATCAAACCATTTAAAACCGTTATTGCCGCTTAACATTTTTGTGGAAAAAATTGCTTGCTGTTGAAATCACGTTGCGTCATACCTGGTTTGGACATGATTTCTGTGGCGTTTCCGTGCCATTATAACAGAGCTTTGGTTGACTTTGGCCTTTCCTAAAAGCCTGGCTTAAACAATAACAACAATGGAGTCTCTGTATCAGCATGTGGTCCCCGGCACTGCATTAAAGTAACAGGTGCACTCTGCTGCACAACACTGATAGCGCTTCAGTTTAGCAGGCTCACGGCCAGCGGCTCTGGAAACCGCTCGGTTTGAGTTTCCCAGACAGCTCTCTTTATTGCCTGCATCAGCAAAGCCGTTCAGGTCACCTCGATGGAGAAAAAAAAATACTTGATTCTGAGTGGCAAACTGTGTGCCTTTCTCCAAGGACAGATCTTCGTGTCTCACATCAAACATCATGAATCAACGTGGCACTTGAGGATGTAGGAAGCTCAGTTGGCGATTAGCAAAAATTAGCCCTAAAGTGAAGCTTGTTTCCTATGACATATGAAAGCGTAAAGCTCTCCTTTGGGGTGTGAACGAGCATCGAGTTCTTTGAGAGTGTGTCGTTAACACGTCTGCGTGTGCGCATATTTCACTGTGTCACACTGCAAGCTAAGTAGGAGCTGGTGTGTGTGTGTGTGTGTGTGTGTGTGTGTGTGAACTCGCTTGAAGTTGATGACGGCTGACGCACTGAGCGGATGGTCAGGACATTAGCACTCGCAGCTCTCAAAACGCTGCCATAGCAACACGTCTATCATTACGAGGCCATCCAGCATCAAAAGAAAAAACATAATGTCCCCAAAAGTACAATGCACTCCATGCTATAACCTCTAACTAAACCCGTTTTTTAAATGGCTCGAACCTCTTGGCATACACTCGACAGGACACAAGACCTCAGTCACCACATCTACTCTAAACATTGCCTCTCTTTCATTAAAGCACACAGCAGGAAACTACCAATTAAAAGATCCAGGCCTTCAAAACTCACCTTGAACTATCAATTTCAATGGATGTGTTTGGAACAGAATACATTGTTTGCTGCATACATACATTTTTTAACAAAGATGTCAGTATGTCAGCAGTAGCCATTATTTCATGATGATTGTTTCGATGACTGTTTACATGTATAAACATATTCGAGTATTAGTCAGAATTTGCTCATATTTGTAAACACATCAATATTCTTTTTTCTCAAAAATGTAAACATCTGGCATTTGCCTGTATTTATCAAAATTTGGGAGCAGGTAAGCACCTAATTTTGAATATTGAATTATTTTTATTATTTATTGGTGTATTCGGGCCCTATTTTAACGATCTAAACGCATGGTCTAAAGCGCACTGCGCAGGTGCAATTAGGGCATGTCCGAATCCACTTTTGCTAGTTTAACGAGAGGAAAAACGGTCAGCGCATGGTCAAAAAGGGTTGTCCCTATTCTCTTAATGAGTAATGGGTGTGTTTTTGGCATAACGTGCAGTAAACCAATCATATTCTCATCTCCCATTCCCACTCCAATTAGGCCATCCAATCAAATAATGCGTCAAGAAAGAGATAATATTATTATTATTTCTGGATTGTATATCACACTGTAATTGGAAGATCAAGTCGACCACACTTCATTATGGGATGTCACATTCCACACTGTAAACTCTGGTTTATAAGACAAACATAACAGGTTATGCAGGTATTGTGAATATACCTGTATACATGTACTGTATATTGCAGAAACAGCAAGAGCGATAAAGCACAGCCAATGTCACGGCATGGTACCGGCCACATTAGCGCCCACTGACTGCACATCTACCCGAGGTCTGTATACGTTCATCGCTCTAAAACCGTGTTAAGAGATGATGGAGGAAAATTAACTGAGGTTAAGAGTCTCATGACAAAACATTTTAGCAGATAAAGAGTCACAGATAGCCCCTCTTTTAAATAAGTACTGCCTGGCCCATTTGTCATATCCAGGCTGGACCAGGACATCGATGGCATAAACATTATTTAAAAGGAATCTGCTTCCTGTTTGAGGGGCTTCCATTAATCACAGACATATTCCAGCGCGCTTCCTCCGCAAGACTCCGTATCATCAATAATCTCGCCAACATGCATCCAAGTTTGGAACACAGCTCTCAGTTTTGGAAATGACTAATGATAGATCAAAGGCGAAAGATTAATAAGCACAATCGAACAGGAGGAGACCAAAGCGAAAAATTGTGCTGCTTGCTGACATATCAAAACTTTCTTAGTATGCAAATGACTGAAACACAAGATTCTACACTCATGTGAACTCAACGTTTCCTATAGATTGTGCATTAATTTTAAATTCTCTGGTTCTACAACAATAGCTTTCAGATAATGCTGCTGTTAAGTTATTTCAGGCCTAATTTCATAGTGATGTCAACATGTACCTATAAATTCTAATATAAAATGTCCATAAAAAGTATTTGGACACCTTTGAACATATAAATCACGCTTAAAATTTATGAATGTCATTGCATCAAAATAAGTGATATCTACAAATAAAATTCTGCTAAAGCTTTGTTCGGAATAAACCTAATTTTTTCAATTAGTTTTTAACATATATAGATAGATAGATAGATAGATAGATAGATAGATAGATAGATAGATAGATAGACAGATAGATAGACAGATAGATAGATAGATAGATGTCAGTTCCTAAAGTTCACACAGGAGTTATATTTCTTTAAAATGTAACTTTGCTCTTAAAATTTGAGTTTAAATGCCTCTTTTGATCTCAAGAGAGTGTTAACTACAACTACTCACAAATCAGGCAACCAACTGGACCTTATTTTCACACGACACTGCTCCACTGATCATGTGCTGGTTACTCCACTGCGCACCTCAGATCACTTCCTCCTCACTCTTAACTTCAACATGGTTTCTGACACAACACATACCCCTACACGTCATCTTTCGACGTAACCTACGGTCACTCTCACCCTCCCAGCTATCTGCTATGGTTTCATCTTCGCTTCCTCCCCCTAAACAGCTAGCATCTCTTGATGCTAACAGTGCTACTGATACTTTCTGCTCCACTCTTACATCTTGTTCAGACACTGTCTGCCCCTTGTCTTCCAGGCCAGCCTGTACCACCCCTTCTGCCCCTTGGCTGTCTGATGTTCTCTGCGAACATCGTTCTAAACTCAGGGCTGCTGAAAGGGTGTGGCGCAAATCCAAAAATCCTACTGACCTTAATGTGTATCAGTCACTCCTCTCTTCCTTCTCTGCTAATGTCTTCACTGCTAAAAGGACATACTATCAAAGACGTCATGGGGGGGGGGGGGGGGGGCACAGCAGCCACAACAGCACTTATTTTTTATTTAGTTTTATTTATTTTTTCCTTTTTATTCGAAACATTCCCAAGCACATTAACTATATCATGAAATATCTTGATTCTCACCTTTATAGATTATGAAGCTGTTTACACTATGAAATTAATATCTTACAGATTCGTACACACATCTGTACTTTGTTGTTTCTGACGAGAGAATTCGCCAGAAAGAGGTATTCAGTCAGCAAGTGAGTGAAGAAAACAGGCATTTTAGCGAAGACTCATCTGAACACCTATGATTGGTCATTGCATTCATAAGCTCAACAGAATCGTGTGTGATTGGTGATAATGCAGTGCGGTACAAACACATCTGTATCTTTGCTCAGCGCCAGCCAGCGAATGCAGATTTGAATTTAGCAGCTGATGATATGATGCACTGAACATTTTAATCACGCCGGTGTGATTGTATCAAATATAAAAAATATTTATCAGCAATTTTTTGTGTTTTGGAAGCTGCATTCAAAATCAACTTGAATATATATATGTGTGTGTGTGTGTGTGTGTGTGTGTTTGTGTGTATATATATATATATATATATTAGTGGTGTCAAAATTAGCGCGTTAACGCAGGCGATTAATTTTTTCAGTTTAACGCGTTAAAAATATTTAATGCAATTAACGCTGGGGCGGAGCTAGGGTTGGCCACTCCACTCACAACTGCTGTTTCTGCCACTTTTTCTATTGACAAGAAGTGCATTTATTCAGTCACAGAACGTCTTTACAACCACATCAAACCGGAGACGTTTCAGACGCGCTCCAACTTCACTTCAGTGTCAGGCACAAGTCAAACGAGCACGAAAATGGTACTGCGCTCACAGTGCATGCTCTCCAACTGCACGCACAAAGGCACCGGCGTCCTATACACTTTTCATATCAACGCGCGAAATAAACTACGTGCATGCAATGCCGTGGTCAGTTAAGTCATGAAGTTACCAGAAAGGCGATTCAAGCTGCCTTAAATCTGTGCATGCATGTAATATAAAAACATGTCTCTGAAATGGTTTTCAAAACTGTCCTGGAGCAGCCCAGCATGGTCTCCCTCATCTAACACACCCGATTTAAGAGACTTTAAGACCTGAAGTGGGTCAGAAAAGGTGAAGAGAGTTGAGAGAAAATATGATGCTAGCCAGATCTGCATCACATTCAGCAGCTGCAGCTCTTAAAAGAAATAACAGCCAAAACAACCAAATATAATCAGCTGCTGTGACGTTTGTCAATCAAAGAAAAAAAAGAAAAAAAGAGGAAATCAATAACTTTTTTAGCTTTAAGGATTCATCTATATTTAATTTAGAATTTAGAGTTTGATAACTTCAATTTCAATTTCTGTATATTTCTGCTGAAGGGCACAGGTAAATATCATATTTATTATAATGGGTTTATGTGAAGATTGTTTTAAGTTCACTTAAATTAAAAGGTTTTTTTTAAAGTCTAATAAATGTTCAAATTGATAGCTCTCAATTATACTGTAATGTTCAATAGCTATAGTCAATGGTTAAATATTAGGGGGAAAAACAGTTTTATAGAGACATCAGTGTATTGGTATCAGTGATACTGGTCTTCAGTCATTAAAAAAGATGCCATTAAGCAAATATAAAAAAATATGCTGTCTTTATGTTGTTTGTACATTAATTTGAAGATTTAATGTGAAATTATTGCAATATAAGTACAAGTATATTTAAAAACTGTAATGTTAGGTGGGATTAATCGCAATCAATTGCGATTAATTTCAGAAAAAAATGTGCGATCATTTTTTTTAATTGATTGACAGCACTAATATATATATATATATATATATATATATATATATATATATATATATATAAGTAAAATGAGTGACAAAAATTATGAAAATAATAATAATAACAATAATTTTCTATAATCTCCTTTTTTGTGTCACAGTGTTATTTTCAGAGAGTTTAGCATAATTAAATAATCAAATAATTAACAACGTCATTCTCCAGGCATAACAACAGTCACAAAAAAGTTAAGTCGAAACTGATCTTTCATTCAAGACACCATCCTAGTGTTTCGTGGCACACGACAGATACGATTTTGCCAGGAGAAAAGGAAAAGTGTCAGCATGTATTAATTTCAAAGTTTGGCTGACAGATGAGTCAACATTTCCTTCCTCCACCCACCTTCCAAAGCAAAGGGCAAAAGAAAGTGATCTCTTTGCCAAAAGTTTATCATAAAGAAAGAAAGGCTGCAAGCTTTCACAGAGCAATATCCTCGGGCAACCGTTCTAATGAGTCTACACACATAATTAACAAGAGAGTTTTAATAAGGTCCTATAGCAGGACTAATAAGTTCTCCTGCAGGACCAAATGGGGTTTAAAAAAAGACTGTCAGAGGGTACCTGCCCTTTACAAAACCCAGGTTTCATGATATACTGAACATTGGTGTTAAGATGCTGTTAAAGTGGAATAGTGAGGTGCAAACTACTTCCCCAAATGCATGTTACTGATCTTCTGCCACCTCAAATGTGCTGCCAACTCTGCAGCCATGGCAGTGACCTAGTTGTGAGTGCTCCGGCCTTAACGAGGAGAGGGAGATGGCAGGTACTTGTGCTTTATGCCGGATACAAACTATATTCCATGAAAGTTAACAACGCGCAACTATTTAAAAACGTCAATTTCATTTAGCTTGAGCTGACTTTGCAATACAGAGATTAAAGTATGATTAATAACTGAATTTAACAGATCATGCTCTTAAAAATGTTATCTATTGGTATCTATGGTTCCAGAAGAACCTTTAAAGAAATTGTTCACCCAAAAACTAAAATTGCCTGAAAACCTATTCACTCTCAAGCCATCCAAGATGTAAATGAGTTTGTTTCTTCATCGGAACAGATTTGGAGAAATTTAGCATTGCATCACTTCCTCACCAATGGATCCTCTGCAGTGAATGGGTGCCGGCATTGACAGTCCAAACAGCAGATAAAACATCACAATTAGGGCTGCACGATATATTGCATGCGATTGTCATGCACATCTCGTCAGTAAAGCCGGTTCTGTGATTAGTAATAAATCTCCATCACCCGTTTTCAAATGGAGCGGCATTTAATACACAGAGCCGTAGTTCACCGACAAGCTAAGCAATTCGCACTCAGAATTGCAGATGAATCGCCTGCAATATTGAACGTGATATTGCTTGTCAGTGAACTACGGCTGTGTATTAAATGCCGCTCCATTTGAAAACAGGTGATGGAGATTTATTACTAATCACAGAACTGGCTTTACTGACGAGATGCGCATGACAATTGCATGCGATATATCGTGCAGCCCTAATCACAATAATCCACAAGTAGTCTACACCACTCCAGTCTATCAATTAACGTCTTGTGAAGTTAAAACTGCATGTTTGTAATAAATAAATCCATCATTAGGATGTTTTAGCTTTAAACTGTCACTTCTGGCCAAAATACAAGTCCATAATCCGTAATAACAATTCCTCCAGTGAAAAGGTCACATCAAAATCCACCAACATATTTGTTTAGAACTGTTTCCGCTTGTAAATGTTGTGCATATTTCTCTCCTAATTCAAATGAGATGACTTGTTCACTAGAGAAAGCAATATTATGGAAGCAATGGTTTTAAGTTAAAACATTTTAATGACAGATTTGTTTTCTACAAACATGCAGCTTTTCACTTTACAAGACATTAACTGATCAGCCGGAGACATGTGGATTAGTTCAAGTTCAAGTTCAAGTTGAGCTTTATTGTCATTCTGCTACATGTGTGGACATATAGTGGAACGAAATGTCGTGTCTCGCAGGACCACGGTGCTACATACAAGTTAAGCATAAGATAAACATACAACAATGCAAATATAGGAAAAACAATAGAGCTATACAACAGTTTAACCATCTGACTATACATATACTATAAATACTATAACTACTATACCTAGTTGACTACACATACACAAACTGAGACTGTACAAGAACTTTACATAAATACTGTACATGAAATTGTGCTAAAGAGATATTTGTACATGAAAATGTGCAGAAAAATATATTTTGTACATTAAATTGCTCAGAAGAGAGGTTTTGTGGGAAGCAGCGCATTTTAAGATTTAGTAGTGCAATGCTCAAGTAAACATTATTTTGTAGTGCAATGTTCAAGTAAACATATATTATCTTATTGTGTCTTTGTAGCAGGGAGTGTTTATAGAAAGTGTCTAGTGTGCATATAGTGGGACGAGTGCGTTACTACAGGTGGTTTGTATAGCCCACTCACCTGTGTGTAGCACACTCAGAATTGCACTTAGGAAAATTGTCAATAGTTATTTATGAGTTGGGGGGCTGAGGTGTTCATGGTTTCAGAGGGGGACAGGGAGATTGGAGTTAAGAGCTCTCACAGCCTGGGGAAAAAAGCTGTTGAGCAATCTGACTGAACGAGCTTTGATACTCCGGTACCTTTTACCTGATGGCAGGAGCTGGAAGAGGTTATGGGAGGGGTGGGTGGGGTCCTTCACGATGCTGGAGGCCTTGCTGGAGCATCGTGCAAGGAAAATGTCCAGGATGGAGGGGAGAGGGGCACCGATGATCTTTGCGGCAGTGTTCACTGTCCGTTGTAGGGTCTTGCGGTCAGCAGCACTGCAGTTCCCATACCAGACAGTGATGCAGGTGGTCAGCACGCTCTCAATGGTGCCCCTGTAGAAAGTGGTGAGGATGGGTGGAGGGAGACTTGCTCTTTTCAGCCGGCAGAGAAAGTGGAGGCGCTGTTGTCCCTTCTTGTTGAGTGACGTGATGTTGGTGGTCCAGGTGAGATCCTCTGTGATGTGCACTCCCAGGAATTTAGTGCTACCGACTCTCTCCACAGTTGAGCCGTCGATGGTCAGTGGGGGGTGGTCAACAGAGTTTCTCCTGAAGTCCATCACAACCTCTTTTGTCTTACCCACATTGAGGGACAGGATGTTAGCACCACACCATTTGGCCAGCTGTGCTATTTCCTCTCTGTAGTGCGTTTCATCGTTGTTGCTGATGAGACCTACCACAGTTGTGTCATCAGCAAACTTGATGATGTGGTTGGAGCTGGACTTGGCAATGCAGTCGTGGGTCAGCAGTGTGAAGATCAGCGGGCTGAGCACACAGCCTTGTGGGGTACCTGTGCTCAGTGTGGTAGTGCTGGAGGTGTTGCGGCTGACACGGACTGACTGAGGTCTTGCAGTTAAAAAGTCCAGGATCCAGTTACAGAGGGAGGTGTTAAGGCCCAGCAGGTTTAGTTTGTGGATGAGCTGTTGTGGGATTATTGTGTTGAATGCTGAGCTGAAGTCAATGAACAGCATTCTTACATAGGAGTCTTTCTGTTCCAGATGAGTAAGAGCTAGGTGGAGCGTGGTGGATATTGCATCGTCCGTGGAACGGTTTGGATGGTATGCAAACTGGAATGGGTCCAGCGTGCTTGGGAGACTGGACTTGATGTGATGCATGACTAACCTCTCAAAGCACTTCATCATGATTGGGGTCAGTGCTATGGGACGATAGTCATTCAGACAGGACACATGTGACTTCTTTGGTTCTGGGATTATGGAGGTGGATTTGAGACACGTGGGGACGACTGCCTGGCTCAGCGAGGTGTTGAAGATGTCTGTTAGGACATCCGTCAGCTGTGCAGCACAGTCTCTCAGTACACATCCAGGTATGTTGTCAGGGCCCGCAGCCTTTCGTGGGTTAATCCTGGATAGGGTCTTCCTTACATCGGCTTGGGAGAGACAGAGTACCTGGTTGTTTGGAGATGTGGGTAGTTTCTGTGCAGGTGTGTCGTTCTGTATCTCAAATCGTGAGTAGAAGTGGTTGAGTGCCTCTGGTAGGGATGTGTCATCGTCACTGGCCTGTGGCGGGGGCTTGTAGTCAGTGATGGTCTGAATGGCTTGCCACAGGGTCCGAGTGTCTTTACTGTCGCTGAAGTTGTTGTTGATTTTTTTAGCATACTGATGTTTTGCCTTCTTGATGCCATGAGACAGATTGGCTCTTGCTGTTTTGAGGGCTGCTTTATCTCCTGATTTGAATGCTTCATCTCTGGTCTTTAGCAGCCCACGAACCTCTGCTGTCATCCATGGCTTCTGGTTGGCACGTGTGGTGATGGTCTTGGTGACTGTCTTGGTGACTGTCATCGATCCAAGAAGGCGGCGCGGTCAGACGCAGCGGCTACTCCAGGTCCCAAAGACGGTGCTTTTATGTCTTTTAATGTCATCTGTTCGTTTCCAAATAGTGTCAATTTACCGCTAATTCATAAGGAAATCACACCAAAACTCATCTATGATCGCCAAAGTCTTTTGAATATTGGCAACGCATACAAACACCAACTCTCGCCGGCGGCTACTGAGAAGCTACAAGGCCTTTTGGCCAAAACCGCGGCCTCGCCTACTGACGCTACCCACACAAGGCAGCAGTGTAAGAGAGGACGGAAGCGTGGTAAGCGTGGAGGTATATGAGCTAGGCTGAGGGCTAACCCCACAAGACCGGCTCTTCCAACACTCATGCTCTCAAACGTTCGCTCTCTGGAAAACAAACTGGACTTAATTCAACTCAGTCGATCTACACAGCATGAGGCAAGGGATTGTTGTGTGTTTGTTTTCACTGAAACATGGCTAAAGGACAACATCCCGGACTCCGCCATTCAGCTGCACGGGCTAAACTGCTACCGAGCGGACAGAGATTCATCACTGTCTGGTAAGACTCGCGGGGGTGGCTTGTGTGTGTATATCAACAAAGAATGGTGTAACAATGCTGCGGTAGAATCAAAACACTGTTCGTCGCTGGTGGAGTTTATGGTTGTGAAGTGTCGACCGTTCTATCTGCCGCAGGAGTTTACGGCCATTGTTATTGTCGCGGTTTACATTCCCCCATGTGCAAACGCTAAGGATGCGTTTCGTGAACTGTACAGCGCCATCAGCGAACAACAAACAAATAACCCTGACGGCTTTTTCATCATAGCCGGTGACTTCAACCACGCAAACCTAAAGACAGTTTTGCCAAAGTTCTACCAACATGTGAACTTTGCAACAAGGGGAAACAACATACTGGACTTTGTTTATACAACAGAGAAAAACGCATACAAAGCTGAACCCTGCCTCCACCTCGGGTACTCGGACCACATCTCTGTTATGCTAATCCCAGCGTACAGACCACTTCTCAAACTTGCCAAACCGGTTCAAAAGCAGATCACGGTATGGCCAGACAGTGCCACCTCAGGACTGCTTCCAGGACACAGACTGGAACATGTTTAAAGAGGCGGCCACCTACAACAACTACACAGACCTGCAGGAGTACATTACTTATGGATTATTATTATGTTTTTATCAGCTGTTTGGACTCTCATTCTGAAGGCACCCATTCACTGCAGAAGATCCATTGGTGAGCAAGTGATGTAATTCTAAATTTCTCCAAATCTGTTCCAATGAAGAAACAAAGTCATCTACATCTTGGATGGCCTGATGGTGAGTAAATTTTTGTTCTTTTAACATCCATGAAACCTTTTCATTGCATTAAAGATCATTTTCAATGGAAAAAGTTTATTTAGATTTTTAAAATGTACACATTAAAAATTGTTCTTTCAAAAGCTGCTCACTAAAGGGTTCTTTGGGGAACAAAAAAAGAACAGGTTCTTCTATGAAATAGCTATGAAAATCCCTTTTGGACCTTTATTTTTAAGAGTGTATGCAATGGGGTTCAACAGTGAGAAAGCTATGCTTTTGGACCTCACTGTATAACACTCAGATCAAAAGCATGCAGACTCATGCAATGTTACACAGTGGTAACATTCTGTGGAAGTTATGCTATAAAAGTGGCATATTCACCCCAATGCGTCACCATGTTCCCCGTGTTCTAGTTTCTCGGGAGCACTGAGGTGGGATAATGACTAAGGAGGCCTGGATTCAGCCAACCTCATTAATGATCCAGGGCTTCTGCCGAGTCAGATCGCTAGCACCTTGGGATCCACAAAAGAAACCTTTATCCATCCTTCAAAGACGCCCTGAGGATAGATTTACTTAGCATCTCTGCAATTCCATTGTCACTGGAAGAAATAAGCCTTCTATTGATCAAAGTTTGAGCATGTGATTTTTGCACCACTAGTGGTGAAAACTGGAATTGCAAAAATAAAGAGATTCCAAACTCTGTGTGTGTGTGTGTGTGTGTGTGTGTAAAGTCACCACAAAAATAAATAATGTTGTTTTACGATTAGATAAATTAATAATTCCATGAAGTAATGATAAGTGAGAACATAATTTAAGTTTACTGCAAAATATTCAGATATTTACAAATATACAAACAGACATACATATACATACATTAACAAAGGAATAAACTACATTTTAAATTAAAACATATCTATATAAATATTGGTCCACTCAGAAAGAGCAATTTTCCCTATAGTGTTAGACCAATCGCTTACATCTGTCGTACATGAAAAAATTACCTGTAAAAATACATTTAATGATGCCTATTGTGATTTACTTGAGCTTACTTTATATAACATGATCAAATCCACTATTTTCTAGTAAGTACTGAGCAGATATTGCACTTCATTTCATCTGTAGAGGGTACGTAAACACAGGTTATAGACAGATCTAATCATATGAGTTCAGGATATCATGGTATATCTGTAATTAAATTTTGAAATTACCCTTCAGAACTTTCATTCGGTATTCTTGTAATTCTGCTCAATGGCCTCATATTTGCTTTCAGATTTATCCTGCGGTTTTCAAGGAGAGAGTGAGCAAACCAGTTTATAACTCCCATCAAGCTAACCACGACAATCGTATGTGTCCCTTGGGCTGAGAAATCCATCCATATCATGAAGTTATCTCTGACTCTGTGATAAATAATAAAAAGCTCCCATGATATTACCAGGCTGTATAGTCTAAACTCCACATGGCTGAAGAATACAACCCCCTTTTCTCAACCCAATCATCCCTATTGATGGGGCTGTGTTTTTATTGTCTGGCTGAAGGAATCTAATGAAAGCATGGCCCTAGTTTACTGGCTGAATTCATAAACCGCTGATCTAAATGTAGGGGCCGCAGATCCCATCTGTCTCTCATTCTGTCTCCTACTCTCCAGAGCCAGGTCTGAAATGATGATATCACATATCAGACACACAGAACACCTACTGCACTTTTACAAATATTTTAAAAAATATGGACAATTACACAATAATTTACACAATTTAACAAGGGATTTGACTGATCAGACTTTTAGTAGATTATCAAGACATCCCTATGACAAAAAGGTATTTAAAAAGTACTATTATGAGATACTAGGAAACATAGAAATAGCTGATTTGATAAAATATGTAATAGAATATATTGGTCAAAATATATAAGACAGTTATGAACTGTAAATGTTTTACAGGAAAAAGCAGCACAGCCGAATCTCGATAAAGCATACTGAAATATATAAACATTGTCATAGACAGACAACTGTATGTAATGTATATTTTATATATATTTGTATAATACATTTGAATATAAAAAATGCTACTATAAATATTATGTAGATATATTACATAATATGCATATATGGCAAAAGGTTTTAAAATAAAATATATAAAAAACATTTTATAATATTTATAATACACATTACATTAAATCAGATTATGCAATATTATATTATATTATATTATGATATATTAATATTATTACTTTTTATAAGTAAAAAGTTTTCAATAAAAAGCAGCACAGCCAAATTTCAATAAAGCACATTCAAATATATACACACACAGACAACTGTACGTAATATATTTTATAATATTTCTGGATATAAAATGATTACGTAATATTTAGGACTGTAAAATCGATTAATGAAAATGAATCCCATCCAAAATAGAAGTCTGTGTTTACTTAATATATGTGTGCGTACTGTGTATATTTATATGTATAAATATTTAAGAAATATACGTTATATATGTATATTTATATATAAATCATATATAAATATGGTAAATATTTTTAATAGTAAAATATGGTAAATAATAGTAAAATATGGTAAATATATCCTAAATATATACATGTATGTGTGTTTATTTACATATACTTTTATTTTAAATGTGATTAATCGCGATTAATCGATTTTACAGCCTACTAATATTATGTACAGTAAATATGTCATATATAACAATAAAATATATATTTTGTTTAATATACCAATAAAATATATGTTATATGTTTAATATAATATAATATAATATAATATAATATAATATAACATAGCAAAAGAAAAACATTTTGCCATAAAAAGCCGCACAGCCGAATCTCAATAAAGCACATTCAAATGGGTCTATATCTCGTAAACAGACATCATCAGGTCGACTGAATTCTCTGCTATAAATTCCTTGTGGTGTGCCACATCAAATAAAGTCCTCCGCTGTTTGACACCACTGAGTTCCAATGCATTTTGTCATCTCATCTTCAAATGCACAGTGAAAATGAGGTGTGTGCCTAGTGGGGATGTTGGCATACGGCTGCATAGTGTGAGCTTGATCCCCCGCTAGTGCACGGGCAAGTCACTTTCCTCAAGTTTCAATTAAAAAAAAAAAAAAAAAGGGAGAACTAAATAAAGACGGAGCCGTTCATCACATGGCAAAAACTCATAAAGAGCTTTAGTATGCCAACAACATATTGGCGGAATAGACAAATGGTATCTTGTAAACACTAGGAGATTTGTTGAATGTTTGAGAAACCTTAGTATTTCAGCCTCAAATTACTGTCAAGGAAAAATAATCTCTCCGTCTGCTGTAATCAGTGAGTGTTACACTCATAAAAGGTCATAAAGTGGGAGCTTGTAGGACATTGTGAGTAATGGTGCTTGTGATTTTCTTTCCGTCTTTCGTCTTGACAATCCAGACGGTGTTGATGAAGGCTTTTATAATAATGACACAGGTGAAGGAGAGGCAAGCAGTATGGTACTTATGAAGTTGAGTTAAACTATTTTAAAACTGCTATCAGTAAAAAGTTCAGCAAAATGCAAAATGTGGTTTTCAAGTAGGTGTCAAGGCCTGTTCACATGAAATCAGATGCCACACAGAAGCATAACATATATCAAAGTTGGGTTATATTGAGAATGTGGAGAACTTGAATGGTGCACAACCACAAAAATATTAAGCAGCAAAAAAATATTTTTAACATGGATACTAATAAGAACCATTACTAAGTATTGAGCAGCAAATCATCATATTAAAATGATTTCTGAAGGATCATGTGACACTGAAGACGGGAATAATGGCTGCTAAAAATTTCAGCTTTTACTTTGGCCGAAATAGTTTTGGAGGGTTGAAATCAATGACCGAAATAGTGTCTTTTAATTAGTGTTTCTCTGACTGACTGTGTCAGTGTCTATTCTGGGCACACAATGTGGATGAGTTACATCAGTTAAACACGTCAGCTGTGTGGACACTAGTGCTGGATTAACAATATTGATTTCTAGTTTTTAATCAATACTGGTATGGATTTTTAAATCTCAAGACTAATCTTCTAGTCTACTGATTCTATGCTATTTTCTGTTGATGTGTGAACTTCACTAAACATTATTTGTAGCTCACCTGAAATCCAATAATCACAATAAGCTTTGTACTTTCTCACTTTTTATATGAAACAAAGTCTCAGCCTACCAATTCCTGTCAACCTGTCAATTTTATCACGAAATACAAACAATAATTGTGGTTTTGACGGTAACGCTTCAGTTCAAACGGCATGTGAACCAATGTTCTCTTCTTATTTACTACTAGTTATAGCACTAAATAAATATGAACGAAAATCAGAAAGTATGTTGAAAGAAACCATCATGGTTTAAATGTTTATGTTTCAACAACAAATTGGAGTAGAAACATAATTCAGTTATCAAAATGTTGACATAAAAACTGCCTTATGTGCAGCAATACTAAATCCAGAAGAACTGTGGCAACATCTCCAAGATGCTTCAAGAGACCTACCTGCAAAGCTACAGTACTGTTAAAAGTTTTAGGCACTTATGTAAAAATGCTGTAAAAATAATTTCATAAATAGATTTTCTTTATCAATTAACTTCTATTAACTAAATTAAATCAACATTTGGTGAGACCATCCTTTGCATTTAAAGCAGCATTTGCCCTAAGTGCACTAGTGCATATTTTTTCAGGTAGCTTTGCAGGTAGGTCTCTTGAAGCATCTTGGAGACGTTGCCACAGTTCTTCTGGATTTAGTCTGTCTCAGTTTGTTTCTTCATGTCATTCCAGACAGACTGGATGATGATGAGATCAGATCTCTGTGTGGAGCACTGGCTGTTGTCAGACTCCTTGTCCAAACAAAAATCTCACTGGATTATTACAATTAATGGCAAAATTAATGTTTGGAAATGTAAACTGATATTCCCTACTGACACACTACAGCAAAAGATAGAAATAACTGACTTAAATTAAATTAATTACCATTTTTAGCTGGTGAAAATATTAGTGTTCTAATAATTTGGGCCCCCACTGTATATATATAATTGTGTATGTGTATACACATGAACATATCTTTTTCTATGTAAAAAAAGTTCTTGTACCTGGCACTATTAACGCCAATGGAAAGCAGACGGCAAACCAAATTTAGAATAGCTGTTCCATTATAACCAGGCACATATCCAGACCAGTGAGGTGAGTGAGCCGAGTCAGGTACCTGGACCACAGTCATTGGGCAATGCTGTACAGTCCCAGCAAAGTATGCCAGATCACATAGTGTGCAGCATTACCCAACAACCTCAAAATCAGAACCAGCCTGAAAATGGTCACATTTGCATGGTTAACTAATTTGCAAAAATCCTTTAGTGAATCAGGCGCTAAAACAACGCAAACAGCGCATGCAAATTAAACAGCGCTATCAACGGCACCATTCATTCACTGTGAATCCTCTCAGCATTGTTGTATTTTAAAATCTTGTTTTCTAAGTTCTTCATGCCAGAAATTCAGACTTGGTTTCGCTCTGGAATTTGACTTTGTGGATAACGCAACAACTACAAGGGACAAATTCATTTCAGCCTGATTTGTTGGGTCTCCTCTTGGAGCACCAGTGAAATTTCCCAAACTAACCTGAATAAGCCGGCCCTGTTCGGTCTGCAGAGTGCTGAGCTCCTGTCCGATGTTGCTCTGGCCTTGTCTCAGCGCGTTGTACTCCATCTTCAGCTGACTGGCATGGGCGGACAGCTTGGCCACCTCCTCAGCCAGTTTAACAAGCAGAGCCCGATCTTGCCCTTTCACTGACTTCAGATCAGTGTCATGGTCGGTGAGCGAGTGCAGCAGTGAGGTCTGCACACCCTCCAGACGCAGGAAGTTATTGTTGTAGTCGGGACAGTTGGGGTCAATGAAGATGTTGATGCGGAAGCCGTCTCCTCTCTCAATGGTTACTAGGGCATTACCCTCATCCTGGTTAGTGCTGATGAGAGGGGGGCCGTCCGGGCCGCTGGGTGCTTGGTAATGGTTCATCAGAAGGATGATCCCAGTTACTGTGACAGCCAGTAACACAGCAACAAAGAGCAGGATGGTGCATAGGAGATAGCTACAGCTCATCCTCTGTAGAAAAACAGAGAGAACGAGACGCATTAGCATACAGAAATAAAAGACAAGTCTGAAAAGAAGAATTAAAATGACCAGCACGTCACATACAGACGGAAATGTGTGTTTTTTTTTTTTTTTCATTTTAATCTTAAATACAACTCCGTAAAGCTGATGCATAAGTAATATACGCCGATTAAACTTGCAGGAGGCCATATCAAATCTGACATACACCGATAACACAGATTCAAAAGTAGGTTCCCCACAACTGCAGCTTACAAATTTCTAAAAATCCCTGTTGTGCATTAAACATGCATGGAGATGCTTCTTGAAAGTTTAATCTGCTATTATGTAATACCTGAAGACTCCCGAATGCATAAATTCAGGCTTTTCACAAAGGTGTTTATAAAAGACGGAAAAGAAATTATATTTGCTCGGTTGCCTAAGACCTAATCATCATCCCTTGCTCCAGATAATTTAAGTCAGGATGATAGTATTCATAGCACATGAATGCAACCTCAACCAGTAGGAAACTCTGGATTGGGGTTTCTGGATTGGGGGTGTTTTGATAAAGAATTGTGTCGAATGCAAAATGATATTGGAGGTAATTACATTTTTATTTTGAGTGCGCCGTTTGGTTTGCAGTGAATGTATTTAGAATAGCTACAAAGCTAAAATACTACTCATTTAGCTTGTTTAAGAAGCAACTAAACTACATTCTCTGTGTGTTTTATCATTCTAGTTCTCCCACAGATAAATCATCAATTACACATAATGTGCATCATTTGCTCCTCATTATGTACTAGAGATAATATATATCGTGAATATATGAAATTGCTCACATCATCATTATGACCTCTGGAACTTTGAATAAGTATATAATTCCATTCATGAATTTACATACCCTTTGGAGAATATGCAAGATGTTAATAATTTTAACAAAATAAGAGTGGTGATTAAAAAAATGCTTGTTATTTTTTATTTACTACTGTCCTGAATAAGCTGTTTCACAGATGTTTACATAGAGTCCACCAAGACAAAATAATAACTGAATTTACATAAATGAACTAGTTCAAAAGTTCACATACCCTTGAATCGTAATACAGTGTTGGAGGATCAACAATTTTTTGTTTTGCAAGGTGTTCCTGAGTTCCTTGTTTGTCCTGAGCACTTAAACTGCAACTGTTCTTCAGGAAAAATGCATTTAACTGAACCCTTAGCAGTGACTGTATGATTTTGAGATCCATCTTCTCACAATGAAGACAACTGAGGGAGGACTCAACTATTACAAAAGGTGAAAACATCACTGACGCTCAAGAAGGAAACACAATGCATTAAGAGCTGGGAGTGCAAACTTTTGAAAAGACTGATGAGGTGTAATTATTTCTTATTTTGTTAAAAGATTATATATTTTTTCCATTTAGTACTGCCCTTCGGAAACTACATGGATGTTTACATGTTTCCCAAAAGACGAAATAAGTACAATTTACACAGATAATCCAATTTAAAAAAAAAGCCGTCAATGCATATTTTCAGAATACAGAAAACACTGTAAACTAGTGCTAGCATTTGAGAAACAAAAATGATTACGTACATGACATGCTGATCAATCAAATCCAATTAACTACAAAAATAAAAATCAATAGTATTAATATTAGTACAATTTGTGCAAATTTTACTCAGAAATCGTAAGTAAATTTCACAGATAATTACAAAGAACCAGCAACTAACACATTAAACTAGTATGAAAACTGAAATAGTATTTTTCAAACATAAGACGCACCTCATTGTGGTTGAGATGCATGTAAGCTTCTGTTCATCTTATTGTGCATTAAAAATGTAGCATAAAGCCAGAACCAGTGTACATTAGAAAGAGGAGTGGCAGTAGATAATTTGTGAACACTTTACACTGATTTCTGTGATTGCCCGGGGCCTGAGCGGTCGGCTGGAATATAAACGACAAGATGAACAGTGTTTCCTTTGAGGATCTAGGAAGGCAAATCCCCACAGGGCAAAAGACTAGAAACTACAGACATAAGCCTTACAGCTCAATATTACGGTTTGGTTAAGTGCCCAGAGTTGACAACTCTCTCATCTAGGCGAGTGTGTGCCAGCATGCGGACGTGTGTGTGTGTGTGTGTGTGTGTGTGTGTGTGCATTCGGCAACAAACGCAGATATAACAACAAATGAAGTGAAGAACATTTGATGGGAAACTGGGGAACGCCACGCAGGCACTGGAGAGGGCTTGCTTATCATTTTGCCGTGTCTTTTTATTCAAGGGGAGCCTGCTATTATACAAGTGCCACTTCAATATTCCACTTGACAGCGGGTGTCGGTCCCTCGCGTGAGCTTCGCGTACATTTTGTGTATTTATTTGTCGCACTTTTACATATATGCCAGAGTGACTCAATGCCCATGTGCCATAGTGCCATTTATGATTGAAATTAAATCACTGACACTCAGACTGAAACAGCGCACAGCTGCAATAAGATATTTACACGGATCAGTAGTAAGAAATATTTCAGTTCAGTTGAATTGTTCAGATTTCTATTTGCCAGTATAATCACTGGCCCCAGCACAGAAAAGATTATAAATGTAAACATTTTAGAAATTATATTAGAAATTAATATAGCCAATATATAAATTATATAATCTTTTTTTGTGCTGAGGCCAGTGAATATGTTGGTAAACAGAAATCTGAACAACTGGCCTGACCACGTAAGCATAGATATTTCATTACATTTATAATTTTTTAATTAAAAAAATTAAAAAATACATTCATTGTTTTATACTTATTTGTAAATTATGAACTAATTAATAATACAAAATTTAAAAATATTTAGCATTTGTTTTTTTAAATATTATTTATTAGCATTTTTAAATGTAACTATCTGTTTTTCATCAATTGTTAAAATTGCTTTATAAGAAAAGAAAAAATGCAATAAAAGAAAATGTGCAATAAAAACTAAATTAATTAAAAATATTCAGAAAAACAAGACAGCAAAAAAAATAAAATAAAAAAATACACGGCAAAATAATACTTCTAGGTTCCTGATTTTTAACCTATTCAAATCCATGCAAAAAAAAAAAAAAAACCACTTTATCATGTCAAGCTACTCAATAAATTTATCATAGTTGACAGGTTTAAAATGTTGACAAGCTGAATTTTTGCAATCATATGTAACAGAAAACCAAATGTTTGAGGCATTATAATGCATGCGCACGTTCAAAGAAATAAGATATAGTGATGGCACAATTGGGCATGTGACAGTTAAACTATAACCATAGATCAGAGTTCTTCAACAGAGTATGGCGCTAACAACACCAAGGTCATGGGTCTGACAGGAAATGCATGCACTGGAGAAAAAAAAAAAAACATAACTTGAATGCACTTGAATGCCAAATATGTAAATGTAAATGAGGTGGCCCTATATTTCCATGTGAAGTTAAATCACCAAGTGCTGTACACTCGCATATACGCAAACACACACCCACAAACGCAATAAAAAACCATATACCCTCTGAGATGTTGATTTAGCAGTCACTGCAGTGAATAACAGCCCCTGCTCTCATGCAAAAGTTCCCGTAAAACACATCTAAATTTACGATGCCTGAGTTCTGTCCCTGAGTAATGGATACATTATTTTGCAGAGAATATTGTATTTCCATACTTGTGTGATAAAGTATCTCTTTACAAGACAACTATGAACAAAAGCACAAGTGCAGCCCAGTGAAGAGGGGCCTATTCCCACACCGAGCGCAGGCATTGTCATATTTATTTTAAAGATAATTAATGTGCACAAAAGACTCTGGCCTACTTCATCATGCAGCAGCAGATGAGAGCAGTCTCAGATCAATTTGTTACAATAAAGCAACAATACCTGCTGTCTGCAGGAATTAGCCGGGGCTTATATCTGACCCCTCCGCTGTGAGCGTATCGCACACAGCCGTGCGGCAACAAAGACGCGGGCGAGACCCTCCAGAGCAGCCCTGCGAGAAATCCTCGCCGGCACAATGAGGCAGCAAGCATGTCTATTCTATGTACGTGCGCACCATCAATCTTGCTTTTCTTCATTGTGATAGAGCCTCTCTACGGGTGTTTAGGAGAAAAACCGAGGGCTCGTAAACATTCGGTCGCCGTTCCACGACCTGCATCTTAACTAGACGGCGGGCCCTGACCGTGGCCGTCTTCGGAGGCGTCTACGCACCTTTACTTCCCTCTCACAGTCTAGTGGGCTGCAGGTATTCAGATGCCCCTTGAGCAGACATAGGTTGAGATTAGAGGGCCACGCTTAGCTGAGCGCAGACAATATTTGATAAGGGCTTTTATCTGTCGCACTGAGACGAGGCTCTTGAATGAGAAGAGGTGAAACAGAGGAGCCGGCGAACAAAAACACCGCTGCATTCTTTCCAACGCCCTCTTTAGACCTGTAAGACCCACAGCGGATCGACATAAATACCAGCCGCAGGAACTGAGAGGGAGGTCAAGCGCATTGACATGCTGGGAATGTCACACAACAGAGCGGGTGATTGCTTATTCGGGGAGATGTAGGTGAGGTGTCAGGTTCTCCTCTTGACACTGGTTTCCGACAAAAGAAAATGCACAAGAAAGAACGCATCGCCTGGCTATAATAAAGCAAAATTAAAATAAGATCACTAAGAGACAACAATAAGATTATATAGAAATTAGTTGAGAGGAAAATTACCCTAGTAATTCAGATATACTCTGATTCAGAATTGAGCAAAATCCAGAAATGAAGAACTGACTTCTTATTTTGATTAATTAGTGTAAATTTTAATTTAAAAGGATAGTCCCCAAAATGAAAGTTCTGTCATTAATTACTCACCCTTATGTCATTCCAAACCTGTAAGACCTTTGTTCATCTTCGGAACACAAATTAAGATATTTTGGATGAAATCCAAGAGCTTTCTGACCCTCCATAGACAGCAACGCAACTACCACATTCAAGGCCCAGAAAGGCAGTAAGGACATCGTTAAAATAGCTCTTGGATTTCATCAAAATTATCTTCATTTGTGTTCCGAAGATGAACAAAGTACTTATGGGTTTGAAACAACATGAGGGTGAGTAATTAATGACAGAATTTTCATTGTTGGATGAACTATGGCCACATGCTACAGGAAGTTAATTTGGAATTTGAATGGGAAAGACAGAAAGGATAACATATTAAGTATATGAAAAAATATATAAAGTGAAATTTAAAATACAGTTCATCAACTCAAATCTAAATTCAAATTAAAAGTCTGCATCCTGTTGGCTACCTCAATTCAGACTTATCTTAAAAGGCTTTCTCAATTCAATTGTGAATGGTGCACAACCTTGGTCTCCTCTAAAGTTTCAGGGCACATCGAGGAAGATCCTTCAAGGATCCATCCTAGAGGAGAGGGGCATCTAGTGGAAATCACATCAGCTAACCACTTGGCCGCCTCAGGGTTCTTCTGTTTTTTTTTCGTCTAAGGAAATTTAAGAGAAACATCTGAGAAAAAGTTAAAATATAATTGAAGAACTCCATTAAGTCTCCAGAGCTATGAAACGCAACCTCCAAGCTATAAAAATTTCCTCCGGGTGGTTTCGCTCACCATTAGTTTAATTGTAGGTTATATACCAGTTGAGATACCAGGGAAAATGGCCTTCTCTCTGTTCCTGAAAAATAGGACTCTCTTTTTTGGAAGGGGCAGCATCCTACCCTTGAGACACATATGGTTTAATCATAATTCAATCAATATTAAGAAAACAACCCTGAACCTCATTGCATTTGTGTGTCCTTCTAATCTTATAAATGCAGCTCTGCCAATTACAAACCATGAGACTGTGAACTGCCTCAGGTTTATATTGGTTTTTCAATGAATGCATGTATTCTAAAGGGTTCTCAATACAATGAACAACCAGCAAGGTCGCAGGCACTTTCAATAGCGACTCACAGTCTGTTCGGCTTAGCTTCATTGTAAGGTCAAAGCGGCAACATTTTAGAATACTGTTCCATCATTAATGAATAACTACACAAGAACACATGAGTAACGCAATATTAGCACTCTAGTAACTAACAAGGAACTCTGATTAATGAATTAGTAAGTGATAGTGCTTAGTCGAATGTGGTAGTTCACTATTAGCTAATCAGTAACTATTATTTTTTTATACCTCCCTTAGAACTACTAAGAACTACTGTATACAGGTTCATAATTAATATGAATAATACATAATGTATAATTAATTCTAAAGTAAAGGTCATGGTAACCCACTAGTTATGACTCAAGTATTACCAAATTCTTCAGAAGGAATTACTAATTATTTGGATCAGTATTCTAAAGTGAAGATCATGATAACTCCCTAGTAATGACTGAAATCATTGTAAGCTTTTGAGACTTTTGTAAAGTATTGGATAGTAATTATTCAGGTGGTACTATATCCTTCTACAGGAATTACAAATTTTTTGGATCAGTATTCTAAAGTGAAGATCGTGATAACTCCCTAATAATTACTGAAGTCATTGTAAACTTTTGAGGTTTTTGTAAGGTTTTGCTTAGTAATTAATTTTGCTAGATTTGGTAACACTTAAATCATTATTAGTGGGTTACCGTAATCTTCACTTTAGAATACTGATCCAAATAATTAGTAATTTCTTCAGAAGGATGTAGTAACACATGAGCCATTACTATCCAAAACCTTACGTATATCTCAAAATCTTACAATGACGTCAGTCAATATTAGGGAGTTATGATGCTTTTCACTTTAGAATACTGATTCAAGTAATTAATAGTTCTTTTAGAAGGATTTGGTAATACTTGAGTCATTACTAGTGGGTTACCATGATCTTCATTTTGGAATTAATTATACATTATGCATAATTCACATTAATTATGAACATGTATACAGTAGTTCTTAGTAGTTCTCCAGAATATATATATATATTAGTTAACAGTGAACTACCAGTTTCAACTGAGCGCTATTACTTACAAAATCATTAATCAGAGTTTCTTGTTAGGTAATAGTAGTTACTACAATGTTAATAGTGCATTAGTCACTTGTTCCTGTGTAGTTATTCATTAACGAAGGAACAGTATTCTAAAGTGTTACCGCCAAAGCTTTTAAAGTCACTTTTTTAGGTGTCATATTTTCTAATATGTGCCATAATATTGTTGCAAAGATGACCTTAAAACTAGTCAGGTATTAGTGAAAATTAAACAACAATAAGCTTTTGAAAACTTTCATAGAAGTATAAATCCAGTCTATGAATGTAGCATGTGAGAAGATGTAGTATGTGAATAGCAGAGATATTTCAACGGCTTAGCATCACTGTTGATTCCTTGGGCCTTTGAAAAGCTGTCATTTCTGATTTCAACATGGTAAATTTATTCTGGAGTGAATTTTACCTTAGTATTTGTACCAGTGGTCAGTCCACCTTCTACTCTGCTAAACTTAAAGGAACACAAGTATGTCAACATTTGCACAGCCAGTTTGTTAATTTATGTTACGGAGAACCATCTTTGCGAGATAGACTGCAAGTTAATGTCCTCACTTAACAGATGGAAAAGGGCTTAAATATAAACATTTAATTTTTGTACTGTACATGCAAGGATAACAGGCAAACGGACACCACTTCCGGTCAGCACCTGATAACAAACTTGATGATGTTTACTACAATATTTGCTTTAGCTCAGGGGTTGCTTTATCTTGCAATACAAATCTACAGCTCTTGCTGAAATATTGGGGTGCCTCAAGGCTCTAATCTAGGCCCGACCTAATCTTCTTATAAGAGCTTAAATTAGAAAGATGCTCTGCCAGCTGTGTATATACATTGGGAGGGTGAAAAAAAACAGGCTGGCAGTCAGACATACAGTATGTAGTTGTTTACTTTTTCCCCTGAGGTACAGATCTTCCTGATTTAAGAGTGCTGGGTATTCATTAACTATTGTACGGGTCTTGATGAGTGACCTTTTAATGTTCTCAATGCTTCAGCAGAAAACCAATCCCAGACAGACGAAAAAGCATCTGCTAATGTGTACGTAACTTGACCAACTAACAGCATACATTCAGAATATAGGCTATTTATATTCATTAGGGTTGAGAACCAAGAAAGGGGTCTTTTTCAGAACTGAAAAAAGCTGAATGATTTCTATGAGTTTTGGTTCTGGAAATGGCATGTATTCTTTTGACTCTTATTAATTGGTTCTTTTTTGTGAATCATAAACCCTTATAAAAACCCATAAAAGTTCTCTCAGACTCACTCACTGAGCTGCAGTTTTTAGGCTATTTTCATCATTTATGATTCAAAATGAATCAAGAACTGCTACCATGTTGATTTACTTATGGCTTTTCACATACATCAGTGGTTACTGACTGAGATTGTTCATATGACAATATGTAGTCAAAAATGCAGATTATGAGTTTTGTAATTATTAGTTATTTTATGAAAGAAAATTAATGATGCTAACAAATTTATCTGGTTTAATTAAAAAAAAATAGTTTAAAAACTAAAAAAAAAAAAAAAACGTATTTTTATTTATTTATATTTGAACTTCCTTAATTGTATTAATAAAAAATAAAAATAAAAATACCATTCTGGCAAAAGGTGTGTTTACTAAATGTAAAGGTCTGTGTACTAAAGGTGTGTTTATTAAATATATTATTTCTAATTTGTTATATTTGTTCTATATAATTCTGAAATGATCTCATCACTTGCCAGCAAAATGCAAAATAAAAAACAGATGTTTCTATCTCAGAAGTACTGAAAGATTCAATAAAAAGAATCGCTAATATCGTTCAATATTTGTATTAAAGATAGTACAATATAGTTCAGAATACATTTATTAAAGTTTTGGATGCTTAAAACTCAAATCGCTATTAAAACTATTTCCTTTTTTTTCTGTTTGTCATTTTAGACAAAAGAACTGTAAATGTAATGCATCATTTACTGTACACTTCAAATGTTGATAATTTTTTTCTGTCCTAAAAACCTGCATATATCATATATTTAACATTTATATTGCACTCAGGTTCATGCTGCTGCCACGGTTTATATCAAGGTTTCAACCGAAGACCCCTAGAGCACTTTCAGACCCTTCAAAAACACAAAAGTCTTAAATGTGGTCAAGCTCCAGTTGTTTTACAAATTAGACACTTGTAAGGCCAAACGCCTGAAAGCAACGCCCGTCAACACGCATTAAAGGATCACTATTCCGTTCAACCTGAATTACACAGCAACCCGAGGTCTAAAACATATCTTGTGATACAACGTGAAAGCAGAAATCCCAACGAGTAAGTCTTAGCGCTTTGGGCAGACCAGATGTAGGGGATTATTCTTAATCTGCAAAATGGCCACACAACTCTAGCGCTTCTTCTCCAGTTCATCACTAATGTTCCACGGCAGTGAGTCGCGGGATCCTTAGCACTGACTCACTACGAAATCTGCACTGCCGCAGCCACACAAATCAAAACACACGCACACGTGTTCACACGTACCAGCACAATTTGCGCTGGCTCAGAATATGTGGCTTCATTAGCCGGTTTGAAATGATAAATAGTTTATTGTGCGTGGGGGGGCATGCCCGAGGCTGTCAAAAACAGACTGTTCCTCCCCCTCCCTCCAGCTCCACCAAGGCTATTAAAATGGCATCTTGCTAAAGTGTAAAACTGCTTTTCTGAGCCAATAGGTGATGACATCCTGAGAAGGGCCCTCTGCGTATCTTTGAAACATCTCACGAGCATCTCCGAAGCAGATAACTGCACCTCGCCGACAATCTGAGAAGTTCGTAGCGGGTCAAAGTGATGCAACGTGCTCGTTGTAGCCTGAGGTGAATGATAAAAATTATTCTACTTCCTGTGTAGGGCGAGACGGGTAAACAAGGCAGGGGATATGACTTCAAAATGAACGCACATTCTCTCGTAGCACACATACAGTTAATTAAAACGGAAAGGAAACAATGGTTCCCCAACTGTAGAGATGTCAAACTGAGATCTATACAAACGCGGGTCAAAAACAGCATTCTTTGTATAAAAATTGCAGGTCTTTCTGCGTAAAAGCACAATGTGGTGTTTATCGAAGGCATTTGCAGAGAAGCGGTCATACTTTGAGCTCTGCGTCCTCTCACCATCTCAAAGGAAATAAGTGGGTGCCACTGCGAATAGAGGAAATCAACACTTCAACGGTACATGTCGCTTCACGAAATGGCCGTCATGTGCAGCTAAAGTGGGTCTGAAATCTCGGCCATCAATTTTTAATCATAGTCCTCCTCCACTGACCCTAATCCTCCTTTCTGCAAACCTTAGATAACTTGGACTTGTGAGAAAATGTACGCCTGCTCTTTTTGTTGAATATTTCTTGCCTCTTCAGCTACAGGAATGAAAAATCACAACTGAGCTCTCTTTAATATCTCAAATCTTTAAATGGAGAGCAAATGGAGACTTTTTCATGAATCTTTTAATCTCAGATTTGTTTCAGAGTTTCAGAAGGGATTTCCACAATATCTCAAACTGGGCTCAGATTTACCAAAATGTCCACAATCAAAAATGAAAGAATTCAATATGGTCTCAAAATATCTTACAATGTTGCATAATCTGTGCTATACTTACATTTATTTATTTATTTAGTCTCTTATTATTTGATTATTGTTGTTTTTATTTAATATATAATATTAATTTTATACAATATTAAACAACTGTTTTTCAACATTAATATTAATAATAAAATGTTTCTTGAGCACCAAATCAGAATATTAGAATGATTTCTAAACATGTGACACCAAGAACTAGAGTAATGGCTGCTGAAAATTCAGCTTTGCCATCACAGTAATGAATCACATTTTAAAATATAATAAAATAGCCAACAGTTGTTTTAGAGTATGATAATATTTCAAAATATTACTGTTTGACTTTATTTTGATCAAATAAATGCAACATTGGTGAACTTAAGAGATTTCTTTCAAAAACATTTTAAAAAATCCTACTTAATTTTAGTTAATTCTGCAGAATTTTTTGCTGATGTAGAAATGTTGTGTCTTTTTCTTTAATGAACTGTTGTAAAAAAAAGCAAATATCACACTTGTAACTGTGGTGAAAAAATTGCAACTGCATGAGCGCCCACAAAGAAAACTTTGGGAGTGTGCACAATATCTTCAAGGCAAAGCATATATTTACTGCTATATACAACAAAAAGTGTTTGTAACTGTAGTGTGTGTCCACTCAACTGACTGTTGACATGATTTAGCCTCAGCGTGTGGTGCGTGTGTGTGTTTGCGGTTTGTGTATGCGTAACTCGGCAGAGTGGCAAGCAGCAGTGACAGTGCCTTCACTCTGCAGGCTTGCCTGTCAGTGCACTCCAAGGACAGGCAGCGATGTGTGCAAGCAGCGATTTGTCTTTCAGGCCTCTTCTGGGCTCCAGAGAGCAGCTTCTGCAGGGATGCCATAAGTCACCATTCACACTCTTCCTCTCCACTCCCTAATGGCTGACACACAGAAGTCAGCTCTGGCTTTGCTCTGACACGCTGGATCAAAACTGCAAGGGACAAAAGATCAGCCTGTACACACACAGACATACACTCACGGACCAATGGATGCCATATGAGAGAAAATAAATGCATAAGACGTAAAAGCGAACAGCGCCGCTTATTTGTGATGCCAGCAGTGAGCAAACAGATCTCAAAATGTTATTTCGCTGTGTTCGAGCAGCAAGCGAAATGTTGTTTTGGTTGTCTTGTGCACAAGAAGTTCAACATCCTTCAAGCAAAAGTTCAAAGGAATGAGAAATTTTCAGGAGAAATCCAGTTGTGACATTTAGTTTGGGAGTCTGAAATGAACAAGATTTCAGAGGAACTTTTACATCATTTTACTGAAACATTGCAAAATGCTTGGTTAAATAGAAACTAGAGAAAAAGCTTTTTTATACATCTTGCTTATTTTGGGTAAAACTGTTGAGTCGTCTACATTGTCAATATTGTTACCTTAAAACTAAATTTATTAAAACTTATTTTATTAATTGAAATAAAGATGAAAATTAACAAAATATATTGAAATAAACAATGAAAAACTGAAAAAGAAAAAAATGAATTATTAAATTAATAAAAAACTGAAAAACAAAACTCATGAATAAAATAAACTAAAAACTAAAAACAAAATTCAAGATGACTAGAAATATTTAAAAAAAACTAATTTATAACAATTACAAAAGCATATAACAAAATTACTAAAACTAATTAAAATGAAAACTGATATTTTAACAATAAAAGCTAATTCAAAATATTAATAAATATTATAACAGAATATAAATAATACTAAAATAACACTGGTCATTTGGGGAAACTGCAGCAATTGTTGATTCGATTCTGATAGCAACTCTACTACCTTTAAAATTCACTGGCAGAGAAAATATGCAACAAAAAAAATTACATTTAACTGGGGCAATACCATCAAAGGTACACCTATGAATGTTAACTTCCACTAAATAGTGCATATTAGTACTTCAATGACATGAATAAAATGATTTTTATTTTGGGGTGAACTATCCTTTTAAATAAGCTGTGCCATCTATTTATATTCTTTCTCTATCATCACATTCAATTCAATTTCAATTGAATTGAACTGACCAGAAAACATAATGGTCTTACCCTTATATGCCATAATATAATCCTAAAGGCCACAACATTTCTAAAAACACAGGTGATGCAGGACTTTGAAGTGTTTCTGCTCAGCAATCGAGAAAGAAAAAGCAAATGGAAAAATTCTATCACTCATGGGAAGTCACAGCTTGTGGTGCTTAATAATGGTCATTTATTTCTGTTACAGAGAGGCATTTTTTTCCCCCCCAGAAAGCCATAGTTAGAAAGTGGCAGGAAATACTACTGGGAGGAAATGTCTCGCTGAAAGAATCTGAGACACATTTCCATAAAACGCTGCGGTATTGTAAGGGTCAGACAAAATGTTTTCAAGTCACATCTTTAAAAATCCAAAATAGAAGGAACAGAAGAACACTGCCAATGGAAATCTTTTTAAAATTCAGCATATTATGCACAGACGTTCAATAAATTGCAGCTTTCACACACTTATGAACACCATCACGAAATGCACTTTGCTTCAAAATGGGGACCTTCAAGAATTAGCCGGTAATTTGCACACAAAACCCCCTGAATGGCGTGCGTTTTGAACCCTGGCGTGTGCTGAGCATTTCAAATGACACAGCCGGTTAGGGCTTCACAGTGCAGAAACTAATTAGATTGTCCATAATGGATTCCATCTCACTTTATATGATGTGACTTGACAGCTGCCAAAGCAGTTGTGAAGTATGAAACTGGTTTTTGTGTGTCTGAGCGCAGTAATTCGGCCCCTTATCTCTGGCTTTCCAAGTATGATGTGTATGCTTCTAAAATCCCTGTTAGTCGATGACTGGCTCTCTCTGTAGAGGTCAAATCCATTTGCGCTTACTGCAGGTGGCATCACACCAGGATGACCCCAGGTCAGAGTGCCACCGAAAACAGCCTTTTAAAAGCCATCAGAAATCCCAAGCCACATGCACAAACCCGGGGATGTTAAGTAAAGGTGGGCCGGGGTGATTTAATGCCACTTGTTTTGTTAGTGACTAATGCACATGGTCCAGATTTTGGGCTGTGATGCTCATGAGAAATCCAGATGAAGACCTACAATATTTCAATTCAATGGCTTATCTTTGGACAAAAACATCATTCTATGTTCACCATTGACAGGGTCACATAGCAGCTCCACTTGTGATATTTTCATAAATGGTTGGCAATCTGACACTTCTCTCTGTTTGCATTCTGCTAAGCCTCATATACACAACCCAACCAATCATTCCACAAGTGGGCCATTTAACAGGACTGTTTTGTTGAATTGTAAAAATCCTATTAATGGTCACAAAACAGTTTACTGAAAAGGCTTCATGGTTGCCTAGGAAAGCAAAACAATGTTTCCACAACAATTTTCAATGATGACACTGGATGTTGAGAGAAAAAGCAATGCAATACCAAGCAGACACAAGAACTATTCCTACCTACTTGAATGAAGCCCTGAAATCTCTCAAACTGTGTGCCAAGATTACGTTTTATACAACATGTCACCAATTGCAAAAAAAACTATACTTTTCAGATTGTTCCTACTATTTTACATGCAGCCATTTTTTCAATCAAAGCAATCCTTTCTTTTCCTAAAGTCACTATACTGAGTGTTGCAAATGATAAAACATCTACTGTATATAAAAGTCAATTACACAATTAATTCTTCTTTTTTTTAATATATAGGATTAATGATAAAGCACATTCTCTCTCATTTGGGGCTTGAAAAAGCTAAAGAAATATGAAATTGCCCTTTATATTACTGACCAAAGTCATCTGAACCCACGCCATGCTACAATTACGATTATGAAGCCAAAATTTCTCAATAGGAAGTGATAATTGGCATTGGCATTGATCCAGTGGTTGATTTGGATAAAGGAGTATTTATGCTAGGCAGAAGAAAAAGGTGATGATTTAGTAATAGTGATTGAACAGTCAAACAGTCCTTCATTACCAGTGTTGGGGGTAACTAATTACAAGTAACGTGAGTTGCATACTCAGATGACTTTTTTCCAGTAACTAGTTAGGTAACACTTTACTTTTAAATTTACAAGAAAATATCTGAATTACTTTTTCAAATAAGTAACACAAATTATTTAGTATTTCCATTTATTCACTGACAGCTCTCCCCATGTTGAGCTGAAATCACGTTTCGTCTCATACGTACCTTGTTAGTGTCTGCGCTTGCGTGGCCATTTATTGTGATTAACAGGAAAGTGTGTTCAAGCGCCAGCAGAAGACGGTGTAAGAAATACTCTTTGAGAGAAGCAGTCTATCAGTGGAAGTTAAAAGTAGCTCGTAAGTGTATTTACTTGTCTCATTAGTGTTTAGCGCAGTTGCCGTTGCTAGGAAACGCTTGTTTTGTTTACTGAGTGGAGACGTGCTGAAATCGCATTTGGTATCGTACATACCTTGTTAGTGTCTGCGCTTGTGTGGCCATTTATTGTGATTAACAGGAAAGTGTGTCCAGCTTAATTCAATTAGTGATTTGTTAGATGGGGGAAAAAAAAGTTATTATACCGTGGCAGCGGTCGCGGCAGCCCTCGTCGTGTGAAGACCAAAGTGTGTAAAGACCATCGACTCTACCGTGCGACTCCACCGGCAGGGACACCGGCAAGGGATAAGTATTGCTTTTCATTTATTCTCTTTCCTATTACTTGTTTCACTTCTCTTTCGGTTTTTATAACCATTTCTTACTTGTATGTTTGGCACAGTTATTTTTTTAGGATTACTGTTAAATTAATGTAGTTTGATTTGTATATGTTATCTATTTTAATTTTAGTTACAGTTGTAGTAATGTTTGTCATTTTATTAGTTTTTTTCTATTATGTCTGTATAAGTTATTTATTAAGTTTTAGTTTTATTTCATTTGAGTTATTTTAGTACTTCAACAAACTACATGGAAATGAAATAATATTGAATTTATGGATATGCGTATGCGTGTGTGTGTGTGTGTGTGTGTGTGTGTGCATATATGTCTGTGTGTGTGTGTACATACACGTAGTTGTTTTAGGTGTTTGGCTTAGTTTTATGTTAGAATCATTATTACACTCTTATACCTTTTGTTCTCTTAATATTTTGAATTGTTTGTAGCTTTATTTTGTTTTCAATTAAATGTTAAGTTTAGAAATTTTGTCATATGCATTTCTCATTTTTATTTAATTAATTTTTTTAATGTGTGTGTATATATGCTATTTATAAAGTTTTAGCTTTTAGTTTTGGATCAGTTTTAGTTGTTTTAATACTACAATTGATTGTTTCTGTTGTCCTCATTTGTAAGTCGCTTTGGATAAAAGCGTCTGCTAAATGACTAAAAATAAAAGTAAGTAAAGTAAGTAAAAGTTGAGCGACATTGAGAGTGAGGTGCAGTGGCACTTCCTTCAGGCTGAGGCTGATTAATTTCACTTTTGGTGTGAAAGGGTCTTTACAGTTGCCAAAAATATAACGTTTGGGTTTTTTGTTATTAAAGAATAAATAATCAAATCCCAGCTCATGTGACAAAAAGTAACACAAAAGTAACAATGCATTTCTTTCCATAAAAAGTAACTAAGTAACGCAATGCTTTTGCAACTTTATGCTCCATATCTGCTTATGTAGAACATATACAGTAGTCTATTAGAGCATATATCATATATGCTTTATATATGTCTACCCACAGAGCCTGTGTAAGAACTTTATGGCCCTCCACGGGCTCTACAGGAATCCCTGATGGAAGAAATAATTGTTATTTCAAACAATTAGGCCAGTACCATGTTTCAGTGAGATGTGAAATGGGGGTGAAATTAGTCTGATTATTTTTCCTTCAGTCCAGTCAAATGAAGAAGGTTGTGGTTATGTTGCTAGATGTCACATTCCAATCAGACACTTGATATATTCGTGGCCACTGTAAAGTTGGTTGGCCAGCTTTTAGTGTTACATTTACAAGAAGCTAAAATAGATGAGGCAGACCTCTACAGTAAATGCCTTATTTGCTACTATTGACAGCAAAGGTTTAGGAAAGTTATGGAGAAACTTGAATGCGATACAACAGGAAATCTATAGGTGCAGTCAGTGGGTGGTTGGCAGAAAGCAGAGCTGGATGTCGTAATGAGCAATGCCTTAGATATAAGGTTCTGCGAGACATTACACAGGGCAGAACGGCCATTAGCATCCTCTCTATATGGCTTCAAGCTAAAAGGAGCTGTCAGCAAAGCCCCAGTTTTCCCAATGTAGACCCTATAATCAATATGCAACACTGTTGTATCTGCAGAAAATCATCTCCTCTTCTGTTCATTTTGAGAAAGAATGATTATATGATTGTTCTGCTGTTGCTTGGCTACCAAAAAATAAAAAAATTGTGAGGTTTGTTTGACGTCAAAAAACACTAGATCCCTAATGTGAAACTACTAACTGCAGGGCAATCAAAAAAAAAACATATGTTGGCCTTGGCACATAATACATTAAATAGTGTAGCAATCATTTTTTGTCCACACAATAAAATCACATCATATGCAAAAGAGCCAAAAAGAAAACAAACATGGACAATGATAGGACTGCGTGATATACTCCTTAATATTTATGTACTTGCAATGAATCAGTTTAAAAGGCAATTTTATTAATTTATTTACATATTTTAAATTTTATTTAATTTTATTTATTTATTTTATTTATTTTTTTTTTATTATTTTATTTATTTCTTTATTTTTTTGAAACAGAGGAACCATCATTTCGACCAAAGGGTCACTGATGTCAGTTAGATTCAAAATACATGAACTGAAACACATACACAAATAATAATAATAATAATCATTTATTGTTATTATTATTAATCATCATCATTATTGATGAAGTCATGTTTTCCCACACTATTTTTCAATAAATTAACACAAATTATAATAATAATAATAATAATATAATCATTTATATTAAAATATATTAAAAATATAGTAATATCTTAACATTAAAAATAACACTAAAATTAATTTAATACTAAAAATAATATATGGCTACATATATGAAAATGCCAAACAGGGACTTCTGATCATATTTTTTTAAGTGATGACGCATCTTAAATTCAAAATGCATGATACAATCTTTAGGAAACTTAAAAGTTAAAAATCCACATTAACAATATTGCAATGTTCACAATCATCCTTAAGAGATAGAAAATTCTCTCTTCATTTACTCACCCTCATGCTGTTCAGCTGAACACAAAAGAAGAAATTTTGGCAACAAAATATGACTCCCATAACATTTTTTCAACACAATGGAAGTCAATGCGGACCATCAAATGTTTGATTACTACTATTTTTCAAATAAAAATATTTAATGTCATACAGAAAAAAGAAACTCGTACAGGTTTGGAACATTTTTGAATATTCAATTTATATTGCCCATTAGTGTAGCCCTAGGTCTAGTTATGATATCAGACAATCTGGCAAGGGAAAAATACGGGCATGAGAGGTTAAAAATGCAGAAGGCTTCCGGGATTCAGAGCTCAGAACAGCTGAGTCCTGTTTCAGACGTGTTTAATCTCCATCTCTCCTTTTTAAAACCACTCAGCTTCAAAATGGCCACCACACAGCGACAGAGATCAGAAAAGCCGAGGTATCCTGTCTTAAATCATTACTTGCACTAAGTCTTAAAAGACTGGTGATCTTTCACATTAACTGCCCTTTCCCCAGAGTGCCTAAAACATCATCCAGTTTGTAAATCACACCAATTGACTGGCAGAAAGCAAATCGTCCTGTCCTGCATGCTGCTGAATCGCTGTTAGTGACAATTATATTAGTGTCTGTACAGAAATCAACTGAAAACCAATGCACACTGATTTCCTGACAGAAGCGATAGAAGCAGACCACCAGTTGTGATAATGGCTAATATAACTTCATTAGCACACAGACCTACAAATCAACCACAAGATGTTCTCAACATTTCACTTACGAATGCAAGCCATAACGTCAGGATCATTTGCTGATGATAGCAAGAAAACTACTTTAACCACTGGCTGAATACATCAATAGAACTGTCTGCCACAACTGTCACAAATTGCCCCAAGTGTGAATGGGACTAAAGACCTTCTAAGAGACATGAACAGAAATCTGAACAGCAACAGCAGGATTTGCAGTAATGGTTTGTAAGAAGAGACAGTGAGGATGTGCTAAAAAATGAAAATGAAGTAAATGAGTCAAATGAAATTAAGTAAAAATATATAATATTATATATTTACTATATATTTATAGTATGTGCAGTACACACACACACAATCAAATATTTTATTTTAAAATATTTTATTTCATTTTAATATTTAAATTACATTTTATTTAATTTAGAAATATTAAGTTTATTTTGACTACATATTCTGACATATTATTATAACTAAACTATTTTGTGTGTATACTGTACATAGTAATGTACACATTTTTTACATAAAATGTAAATAAAATTTAATTTTTTACTTTCAGATTAAGTTTTTGTGTTAATGGATTGTATTATACATATGCATTTATATATGTACATACTGTACTGTACATATAGTGTGTGTGTTTTAATATTTAAATTAATTTTATTACTTTAAGAGACTATAAGTTTATTTTGACTACATGTTGATACAGTATTTTGATGTTTTATTGTGTATATCGACCCACTACAATCTTTTATCAGTGTTCCTAACATTGATTAACATATCAGCCTTCGTGGAAAATTCCCTCACAAACACCACTGAGAAACTGGTGGATGTTTTAGAAATCTCAAAATGAAAAGTCTCAGATGAATTTACCTGAAACATCCCGATAAAGACAACAGATGCACATCCGTTCAGATGCAATCCCTTGCAGACCTCATGCAGTGTGAGCAAAAGAACATGCGGTTTTATCGCGGCACCAGAGAAAATATCTTTATCTGTGTTACACTGTCTGTTACTGCTATTCAAAAGTGCACGAGTGGAAGGCCACTCCAGGGTCAATTCCAACAACAGCAAAAATTGCATGCTCTGACCTTCCAATACATTGAACAAATCTCTGCCAGCCATGTCACGTACAAATCCCTCATACTGCCAGATTCAATCCACATAGATCATAATCTGTCCACCCCAATTGGCTCCAGTATGAGATTCTGTCTCCTAATAACACAATCCACCACATTCAAATTCAGCTTTTATTCCACAGGCGACAAACAAAAAACTGACCGCCTTAAGCACTTGCTTTATATGATTATCTTTCCTCTAATACATTGGACTAATAGGCTTTGTGGCTATAATTTTCACACTCCCCTACTCATTATAATGCAGCAAATGCCACTCCATTTGTATTTATTCCACCATATGTGGCTGTTTATTGGATTGGATAACTGTGTTGATACCACGTAATGTTCTATTTTGTATTTGTCGCAATGCATCATATTATCCCGTTTAACGCCATTCTGTTTCAAGGCCTTTGACTCAACAATACATAAATGCATTGAATTATTATTTCAAAATATTAAAGTGGTATTCATTTTTTTTAAAAAAGCACACCTTTCATGCAAAAATAAGCTTGTTTGGTATAAAATAAAACCAAACAAGCTTAAAATAAAATATATACACACACACACATATATATATATATATATATATATATATGACCAAAATTTGTTATTTATTTAGGTATAGCCTAAATAACACCGTCACTATGGTCCATATATATATATATATATATATATATATAATGTTACATCAAAATGCCATGCCTAGCAGTACACACACATGCTATAGACAAGTTGAGCTGTGGTCCTCGTGGGAGATCCAGGTCTGCCTCCTGTTCCCGTTCCCACTAATTCCCTGTCGCCTTTCTACTGCCTGTGTCAATAAAAATAGCACAAATAGCACCACCAAAAATAAAAGCTGTGAAAACTGCTGACTCTTGAACACAACTGGTCAAGCAACATCACTGACTATGTCCATTGCTCTGGTGAGAGTTTGTGCTGCAGAATGAAAGTGCCACTTTGAAATTGCAATAAAATCTCAGCATTGTACGTGCTGAAAACAATTTGCATGCTGCACTTTTCCACTGGGAAAATTAACAAGATGCATGTTTTTTCATTTAAATATACAGTGTGCAAAAGCAGTGCAACTGTTTAATGAATTTAAATTAGTCGACTATGTCCACGTATTTTTATAAGATTTCTGAGCACAGTTTCTCCTGTTTCATTCAGGTTGACTAAAGATGGGTTTAACCTCAAAAGCGGAGAAGAAATGTCAAACACAAGATAAATACCAAAAGGTGTGTCTATAGTCCTGAATTAAATAAAAGTGGCTTTTGCAAAATGTCAACAGATCTGACCCAAAGCAAATTAGATTGTTTACTCCCATACCTCATCTTAAAAATCATTCCTTATTGTTGAAGGTGAGAGGGAAGAGACACGTCGGGGATCATCCGAATGATGTCAGAGGTTAAACCAAATAACATTCGCTCCATCACACTGAAAAAACGATCCATGACAGTTTGATATACAGACGCCATCTAGGAGAGCCATTGATGGCCTATAATTATACAACTACTCTTAGAGCGAGACCCTCGCCTGTGGGACTCCATATATCAGGATTCATACGCCCCCAAATAGCCCCACAATCCTGTGATGGATATCCAGCACAGATAACAGCAGAGAAGGGAAAACCATATATCTGCAGGGACTTAATAGCTTTCACATCCATCCACTGTCAATGTGCTACAACCAAGGCCAGAAGACTTTATTATGCATACAGGAGAGATTGACTAGAAATAAGGTATGGTTGAAAGGATAGGGTTGAAATTCTGATAGCAATTCTAGCCACAATAAACACAGAAACACCACAAGGATGGAAAGTGGAAGGGTTTTGAAGGATATTTGTTTTTATTTCGAGCCACAGCTGATTGATTTAAACCCATTTTTTTCCCTGGATCAAACATAAAATACCATAAGTACTATTGTGAGAGGAAATAAATGGCTTTGAGAAGAGAATAAGCAGGGTTTTGTCATTAATACGGCTGAAAAAGCACATGAGCGTCACGACATAATGAAACGGGAAGTGTTCTAGAGTCGTCGGAGCATACTTATTAAGCTAGGGGACACGCTAGGTATCCAGTGTTTTATCCTGTACACACATAATGGCTATGTTCAGTCATGCGGTTACAGCTTTCATTACAGAACAGCAGGCTTCCAGGTTTTTGGAGGAGTGTTTAATTGGCAGCGCCGTGTTTGACAAGCATCCCGAAGAAATGAATTTCGGCCCACATGTTTGGACTTTCCATCCCCATTGTGTCCAGCACACAATTGGTAAACATCTCTCACATTGTCTTTGTTTGGCCGCATTGAATTGCTGTGCGTGCCAATGGGGAATTGCTGGACAGAAAGCAGACAACGGTTGGGCACGACTTCGCAGATTCTCCAAAGATTAACTCTAGAGATAAAGTATCTGCACTTCCTCCACATCTACACTTCGTCCAGATGAAAAGCTACCCAGGCTGTCAGCAAGTCTGTTCACTTTGCAAATCCTAATAGCTACTACAACTTAAGCAGCTTGACACATTTGAGAGGAAAATGAATTGATAAAACTCTATTTAACTTCAGGTGGCTGCTATCATCCTGTGCTGAGATGAAGTCTGCAAGTTGTAATGGCCACTGCTCATTTTTTCGGCTCTACAGGATGGCAAATGTTTCTTACAGCTTTCAAAATCCTCAATCCCTCCAGCCCTTTAAAATGCCTGTAAGTCAAAAAGCCGACAAGCAAATCAATTACCTGCTCTGAAGAACCAGTCAGATGTTTTAGCCTGAAGTTTCCAGAGTTAAAAATACAGTAGCAGCTTAAAGAAACAGACTGTTCGCTCAAGAACGGATGTTCTGTCATTCTTTACTCACCTTCATGACGTTCCAAACCCGAACGAGAAGGAAAAGACATGTTTGGCAGGATGTTCACGTTATTCTCTCCCATACAATGACAGTCAATGGTGAGCAGGGGCTGTCAAGCTCCAGAAATGACAAGACGGCAACATAAAAATTCATAATGCATCATAAAAACAGCAGGCCATACAAACTACGCACTATATTCCAAGTCAGAAGACATATGATCAATTCTCTATAATCTGCTCTCATTTGTGTAATGTGAATATGAGAACATTAAAAATTGGGCATGTCACAAATAGGGTAAAAGACACAGAAAAACCAAAGAATTTTCGCAAACCTTTGAATGAGTGAATGAGTTCACACCAAACATGATAATTATATTAGTGTCCACACCAATGAACAATTACATTTAGTTATTATAAGCACAAACTGCAGTTATGTCGTCTGCCAGTTTAAATGCACAACCTCTTTTAAATTCAGCTGCATTCTGATTGGCTGATTGTCATCATTTTTATCAGCTGTACGTTCAATAATATCGTTCCTCTCTTTCATTATCATTATAGCTGTGGTATGGACATACACTCTTAAAGCTAAAGGTTCCAAAAGGGGGTTTTCACAGTGAAGAACCATTTTGGGTTTCCCAAAGAACCATTATTTTCAAAGCACAGAGAACACATAACCATCTGAAGAACATTTTTCCACTTGTACAATGGAAATGTTCTTTAAAGGTCCTTCATGGAACCACAGATGACAATAAAGAAGCTTTACTTTCAAGAGTGAACCTATTCTCATATCATTAGAATGTTTATTAAAACATATAGTCATTGTTCTTGACGCAAACAGCCCTGTAGATTGTAGTGCATGATTTGTGTGGGCTCTTTTTAAGGTCCTTTTGGTGACCACTGGTCAAAATTCACTTTAATTTTACACAAAATGGCTTCCAAACATTTCTTTTTGTGTTTCAAAAAAAAAAAAAAAAAAAAAAAAATATATATATATATATATATATATATATATCATACGGTTTTGGAAAGACATGAAGGTTGGTAAATAACGACAGAAAGAGAGATTTAAAAATCACTGCAGCTGTTTTGTTCCAGTGTGTGATCGTGTGTGTGTCTGCAGGAGTAGGCCTTAAAGAATAACACGGGTGGGCCGACAATGAAAAATCTCCATGAACAAGGAGCTAATGAGTCCATCTGACCATACCATACAATAATGTTATTGCCTGCAACTTAAAACTAGCTTACTGTGACTCCTTTGGCCATTACATAACACACACACCACATCACTGAAGGAAAGCTAAAAAATGCAAATCCTTCTTTTACCTGTACACCTGTTTCACGGGACACTTAAGCCTATTTTTAAGCACTGCACAATGGACCAGAGGCTTCACCTATTATACTCAACTATAAAAATCAAGGCACAAAGAGCAGCACAGGGAATTACAAATCGTGTCCATCAAAGTCTGAATGCTCCAGCACAGCAGGTGAACAGTTTTATTCGTCCCATGAGATCCCACCCCTCCTCTCTCTCTTTCTCTCCCAAGCGAATATTTTATTAATAAACATCAGTCAGAAATGGATGGCAGATGAATTCACATTGATTAATTAACAACCCCTAAAATAACTTATGCAGCACAAAGCAAACAAGCCCAGGCAGTTGGATAAACTGGCACGGCACTTCAGTTGTGCTGCGTGTTAAAATGACTCAGTTACACATGACGGGCAAATAAAGAAGTGCCATTAGAACAAGCGGCTCGTGTTGATGTTGACGCTTCAAAAGCAGGGCTTGACATATTCCTGAAAGGGCATTGTATTATGCACACTTCACACCCCCACTGAGAGAAGGTTAGAGGACGCCACGTGAGGATGATAGCAGTAATAAACAGCTGTTACAGCCGTGATCCCATCCTTAAACCTCTATAATCAGGATTGCTATAAACAGCATGTTATGTACATTCCCTCATAAATGCTCGCAGCAGATTACAGTGGCTGTGAAATGCAGGCAGTGGCGAGATATAGATTTTTTCAAACAAGCTTTGAAATAGACAGTGGGAGATAAAGAAAGCAAAGATGCAACACCCTTCAGCTTGCAGAGCTCCACCGTCAGCTCTGTGATGTGCTCTCTCTGCAGTGAATGCATGAACTTCCAGCATTCATGAGTGAAATTTTCTGGCAGGCATGCAGTCGCTCATACATGGAGGGGCTGAGCTTAATCCCTTAGTTCTGTGTGAGCTGCATAATAGAAACAAATGTATTCCCTCGTGTGCAGAGGGCATGGAGAGAGGTATCATCTGACACTGGTACTATATCACTCTGAACTCTTGAGAACTAAAGGGGCTTATTCTTTACTAGCAATAAACTTATTTTAAAACGATTAATCTGTCAATATTTTGGTATTGTCAGATTATCAGCATCCGCTTGGGAAACAGTCGGTTGCAAAATTTACCAAAGATTTTCTGCTTTCAAATAATTTTGAGTGGTTCTTAGTACTGTGTATAGCAAATGATTCTTTAAATTCACCAATTTTGTACATTTTATTTGCTGTCACTAAATTGTATTTGTTCTGACAAAGAGTATGCAATGCTGACCATTTTGCTCTTTGTATATCAATATTTAATTATTATAATTATTATTATTAATATTATTGAAGGACTCTTTTCTGCATGTGCAATTATTATGGTCTAACTTCTATTCTATTACATTATAGTATTTTTTGAATGACAAATATATGTATGTATGTATATATATATATATATATATATATACAGCCTATATCAAAAATATGTAGTCATACTCCTTAAATCCAAAGCAATTAGTTATAAGACACAGAATGGTCAAAAAGGCAAATAATAAAATTTCTTTCTATAATTGAATCAAATATATGTTTAAACAAATACTTTATTCCTCAAGGTTTGAACACATGACGTGTTCGAGATTTGTCAATAGAGGCATGTGCTCCAAAATATTCAGCTCTGAGTAATATCTCATGGAATTTGTTTACTGTCTAAACGCAATGAGACCTGTATATGGTCATATTTATAGTTTTTGACCTGCCTGAGCATCACGAATGGATCGACGCAGGTCTAATAGATCCCTACATGATGCGCGTGAAACATACCTGCGATTTATGCTGCTGTCCATCCTCGAGTTCTGAAACACTGTTCATGATTTTCCATCGATCATTTACCATTCTCTGGAATCCTTACCATCCGAGAGTTGTTTTCATGAGCATGAGGAGAGAACGGGACTGTCAGTCTTAAATTCCAGCATTCAAGAAAGAGAAAAGGGAGACAACACAACAGTCTACGGGAACTAAAACTACTTCACAAGATGATCCGCACAAACCTACTGAAAACCGGGGCACAGAACTAGAGATCCACACTCATTTTGTAACAGAAAATTATACGTACTTCAAGGGACTTGTCCCTCACCCACAAAAAGAAACAAACAAGAAAACGCAGTCCGAAAGTAGATCCGATCTCCTCAACGCACTCAAATGCTGAGGCGAAGGTGTGACGGTTTGCGGATGATGCGTTCCGTTCGTTGTCAGGTATTCCTCCTCAGATATAAAACTTTCCCTGTTAAGTCTATGAGAAACAAAAAAGACGCGGATTTAGATAATAAACCATAAAGTTATGCAAAATAACTGTGTGCTGGGCGTCCGTTTGATTTGCTTCATTCCTGTGGTGTAAGGACACGTTTGTGGTGGAGAGCTCCTGAAATCCGCCCCCCTCCCTAGCTTGCGCTTACACCGTGTCTACTAGCGAAGTCCGATCCGTGAGCGAATCATTCTGTCAGAATCGGATCTTCTCCGTGAATCATTCGAACCGGTTCACTAAACTATTCGCTCACCGCACTGGACTGAACGATTCGGTCACGAGTGAACAACTCGATGACTCATTCGACCGGAAAGTGAACATGTCCGAATCACAATGAACCGAGAACCGATGAGTGAGCTGACAGTTAAGAGCATTTGGAGCCTATCGAGGATTTTTCTGATGGTGCGAATAGCAGAAACACACACACACACACACACACACACACAAAACTACAAAAACAAACAAAAAAAAACCTAATGTACGTATTTAATAGGCTTATGTTAACGAATATGTCCGTTTGATCAACATGCATACATACATATTCAATAAATAAATGAACAACAATAGCCTATTAAAACATGAAAAAAGACTAATCAGGAACTGTAGCCTACTGTAAATGATAGTTTTAGCATTGTTTATTGGACCTTTTTCACATTTCCGGGTTTCTCAGCAGAGGAAGTCATCATAGTTGGGTTAACTTTGAGAGCAGTGAATGGGAGAGTACCACAAAAATATTTTTTTTGCTCAAACAGCAAAAGAAAAACTCCAAGATAGTGTTTTCACAACTTTAAAAAAAAAAATTAAAAAAAAAAAAAATAGAGAGAGACTGATAACGGCAGTCAGAAGAGAGAAAGATGTTAAATTTACCATCCCTCCCATAGATGCTGCATTAATAGTCTTGCGTAGCAGACCTTCAGACTGACGGCTGAAGGTCTGGAATCCTTGGCAGCTTTCATTGGCCAAGGCCCGCCCATGAGGCCGTTTGACCGACATGTCAAAAAAAACCAATCACAGTTAGTTTCGTTCATCGTCAAGTTTCAGGGTGTGGAAATGTCGCCACAATAACAGACCAGTGTGTAAAACTCTCGGACGTATTTTAAAGATTCTATGCCATGAACTTTAAATATTTCACATACTTTTGAAAATCCAGTGTTTAGTTGATCCTGCCCAGCAGGCACCAGACGTCTATGTAACGTCAGGTTGACGTTGGACATGACGTCGGACAGACGTTGCATTTTGGTTGAAAATGAAAATCGGGTTGACGTCAATATTTGACGTCAATTTGACGTTGACTTAACGTTGGATTTTGGTTACACAACCTAAAAACAACAAAATCTCAATGTCAGCTGACGTCGGTATTGGACATCAAATTAACATTGACATTAGACGTTGAATTTACGTTGAATTTTGGTCACCCGACGTCGCAACCGAAATTTAACCAATTATCAACGTCTTATGACGTTGTGTGCCTGTTTTGTGCCTGCTGGGATAAGTGCTAGTCGTCACAGTTGTAAACACAACGGCTTTCTTCTTTCGTGAGGGGGTTTGGCGTCATGGCATCTTTGTTTCCAGACAGAACGTTAAAGAACGCAACACACACTTCTCCCGGAAATCCTGTATAATTCCACCAATCCGATGAAGACTTCGAAACTCCTGAAGTGTTTCCACTTTTGTGTGCATATGCATCAGACGTTAAGCCAGCGGTCCGTGGGCATGACGTCTGAGGCTGAGACTACCGCATTAAAAACACCCTCGCATTAGCGTTAACTAGTTTTTTCTTTTTTTTTTGTAATTTGATGCAAAGGTGACATAATACAAAGTATTGTGTTATGAATGTACATTCATTTAAAAATATATATATATAAATATAAAAACTTTCGAGGATTTACGATGCTGGTGTGAAAAGGGTCCATTATGCTGCATTCACGCTATGTTGTAATTACTAATTCCAAGATGACAATATGTGACGTTCAACTCAGTGCGGTTCACGTCCTCGGAATGGGGATTATCCGTTTTTATAGTAACAGTCAACAAAATGAACCCACATGAAAGAATGTTACTGGCAGCTGTAAAACACAATACAAGTAACGGTTGCTATGTAAATGCGTTATTATTAAACTTTATAATTAATTCTTTAGGTTGTTATTACATGGATAGCCTAGATAACTCTGTGCTGCATTCTTTTATGTTCACATTACTTTTGTATGAAGATATCTACATTGGCAAGTCAATGACACAAATTTTAAAACAATTGTTACAGAATAACTGATCAATTACATTTGACTACTGGAAGCAACGCCATTTTTCTCTGGTTTCGTGGGAGGTGCAGCGGCCACGTGGTACAAGCTGTAGCTCTCAGAAAACTCCCAGTTCACAAGTTAATTACGAGTTCTATGAGGACGTGAACGCTTTTTTCAAGTTGGTATCTCGTAATCACGGTAATTACGATATAACCTTTTCTACATATATTTACAAGATTATGGTTGCTACAGTCTTAATTTAGACACAATAACAATAAACACAATTATTAATAATATTTGGTATTTGTATAAACACTGAAATTTAATCATTCAAAACAACTTTTTGAATCGCTTCTGGAAACAAGCTGTTTGAAGTAACAGATTCATCCAGACACCACTAAAACGCCAATTTAACAGAAACTGTTACTTTGTCAGATAGCAAAACTCAGAGTACACTTGAAATTATACAGGTTTGATCATTCTTAAACATTGGGTGGTCATATTTTACCGGAAAGAGTGTTTTTTTGTGAAGTTGTTGAGACGAGGAAAAGCAGACGCACGCCCGCGATGCGGATCCAAAGGCAAAAAAGGGCACGGCCATTCGTAAATTTTATGGGTCTTGCTTCTGGTCTCATTTGCTTCCAGTTATTTTTAGCTGTACAAAACCAATCATTTTGCTGTTTGATTTTGCAAATTCGCGTGTCTTACCATATTATTTTAATTTATCTTAATTATGACACTAGTTTGTAGTGCAAACAGTTTTACCGTTTACTGCATGTTGTTATTCTTCTCGTTATTTCCTTATAGCGGCTAATGAACCGGAAGTCTCGCCCATAAGCTTACTTCCACGTTTAGGAAGGTGGATAGGTACATCCCAAATCGCGTACTTATGCACTATTCTATGGTGTTTTGTAGTATAAATAGTGCGAGTAGTGCGTTCACACTGAAAATTCCAAAAAGAAAAAGTGCACTATAAATACCTGGATGATGCACTTAACCAAAAAAACTGAAGCATGGAATGTTGGACACTTCGTGCACTCAACTGTTGCAGATTTAATTACGTTGCGAAGGGGGAGAGGCTATCGAACTCCAGTTATTAATGACAAAGTAACCTTATAAAATTCATACAGTACATGGTTGAGTACAAAGTGCATAAGCACATAGTGTATAAATGCATAGTGTATAGGGCGTCTTTTGGTACACAGTTTATTGGAAGCATGTTGTGGTCAAACTTAAAACACGATTGCGGATTCTGTTTATATTTACTTAATTGTGCACACACAACATGTGACATTATTAAATATTTTTAAAATATAACGCATATTTGCACATACATTTTTCTTATAGCTATGAACAAACCTCTATAAAATACTGGCTGATTAATAGAGTGTTTACCGTTCTTGAACAGATTGTACTCTTGCACTTGTCTGACCCGTGTATTTTGCAGACACCACTTTATGGCACTGAGATTTACAGATGTAGAGGGCAGATGTGCTTGTATCATCCAAAAAAACATTTTGAGTGTTATTTTGAGGTCATTGTTTTATGTTTCCTGCTGTTGTGTTAATCAAAAGCAACATCTCTGTTTGAAAAGGAGTTTGTTTAAAGCCAGCGTTAAATTGATCAACACTGACACATGCAACTGCACATGCACACTCTTTTTACACAGTTGTCACATTATTTAAACAATATTTTTTGCAAATCTGCAGATTTTTCCCAGCAAAAAATTCTGTCTGGGCCAAGTTATCAACATCTATTCAAGTCCATCAAAATAAGGCCTATAACTGAATTTATAACATCCATTTTAGGGCCTCACTGAAAATGGATGAAACAAAACTGAACTGCAAAATGTACCTTTGTATTACCATAGTACACACACAGTGCATTGTATGCATATTAAGAATGGTTTGAGTCAGTATGGCAGTGTTCGTAGGCTACCAAGTTAAAAGATAAGCCACCAAAATGCAACTTGTTTGGATGTCAAGTCCGTAACAGGCAAGTTTGTTTGAGAAATCCATTTCAGGTAGTTTGAAAAAATGAGAGCAACTATTCTGTCAGCTGGTAAACAAGCTGCCATTTGTGCTGTGAAAACTATGCCAGAAGGTGTTCAGAACACTGCAGAAAGCTCTGTTTGTCCTTCCTTTGCACTGCAGCTACAGTAAGTATGGGCACCCATGAGCTTTCAAAAAAAGGTTTTCAGCTTTTTGTGCTGTTGAATTTTCAGTCAAACAGAACAGCAAACAGCTATAAACTGTTAGTTAATAATATTTTCATACTGACATGGTCCAGAAATGCTTTTGTTGCCGGTATTATAATTACCCACCATCATCAAGAGAAGCTGGACTAGTAATAGTGAAATTTTTAGCATGAGCTTCAAATGTCAACGTTCCTGTTGAAAATATAGCATAATGAACATCCGTTCAGCCTTTTTCCAGCTGTGAGCAATTCAGGCACATGGAACAGTAACCAGCTCCTTCATATGTGTGCTTGTCAAACCGTCGAGTTAGCAGAGCTGGAAACACAAGCAACCGAGAGTTGCCCTCAAAAAGCAGCCTTCTGCAAATAAAAAGACTGAATAAGATGCTCCAAAAAGTGAAGGCACCAACAGCAGCTTGTTAATATAGGCTACAACAAGATGCATCTCCCTGACAACTTGAAAAAGATTGAAAAACAGTTTTTATTGTTCTTAAACTTACCAAAAAATGGATTTGTTTTTCAAGATAAGTTGTTGCATAAAATGTATTTATCTTTGTTTTACACATACACAGATTGGCAACAACCTAATATTGTATAGGGACCCCAAAACTAGTGACTCCACAGGACCTCTGAATGTGTCCTGTGGTATCTGACATGAAGACATTAGCAGCAGATCTTTAAAATCTTGCAAGGTGGGGCCTACATGTATCAGATTTTTTAGTCCAGCACATTGTACATTGTAGTCTGTATACAAAACTTTTCAAAAACACAAAGGAAAAACCTTTTGTTTTTACTACATCGCTGTTGTCTAAATGTACTTAGACCTTGTCAAAGTCATTCAGATCTTTTGACTTGCCCATTTCTCCTGCTTCCAAAAAGTGAAATTCAAAACCTGACTGTTCACTTACTGCCTAGCATATCCCACCCTTTGACAGGTGCCATTGTAACAATAAAATCAATGTTATTCACCTCACCTGTCAGTGGTTTTAATGTTGTGGCTGATCGGTTTATGATGCTCCAAAACACATTCGAGATGGATTTTCCTGATTTGAAACACAATCTTGACAAACAGTTACAGCCATTCTGGTTTTTCTCCATTGAAGTAGAAAAGAGCTATACTTGTACGGGTCGGAAAGGCGTAAGGCCCGGAGGGTGTTACAAATATGGTTGCAGAGTGAACAGAATTGCCTTAAAGGGTCTAAACTGAATGATAAACACAGATAACCCATATTAATTACTAACATAAACTATTTAAAGTCCTCATAAGCCTCTATTCCTTGCATGGGCCTATAAAAATTAAATATTCAGATTCTGTATGAAGGCAGGATCTCAGCTGGAACAACTCCATTTTTTTCTGATTGGCTTTAATTAATTGACATAGTTTTGTTCAAAGTACAAATAATTCATTTCAAAACCGCTCGTTATTATTTAGTAAAATGAAAAACATGATTAAAATTAATCAAAAGAGCAAACTTACTTAAGGCCAAATTCATTTTTTCAGTGCTGAAGGCAGACGAAAAATGAGCTCCTACTCCAGAAATAACCAAATTAGTCTTAATTTATCAAAATTCCTCAAAGGGTTTGGGTAAAAATCAGAGATGGCATAAGGAATAAAGGGGAAACTCAAGAAACTAGCTCAAAAACCCACAATCAATCAAGCAGTCAGTCAATAGACCAACCGCTTTGTCGATAAGTTGTTTGTCTACCTGTCCATTTACCTCACATTCATCAGCCCACTTGCTGCTGTCATCTGAGTTCTCCGGCTTTCTCGCCTCCTCTTTCACCCTCCATCTATCTGTCGATCTACCTCACAGTTTTCTCTCCTTTTAGGCCTTATATTACAAATTCAAGTTACATTGTTCTGTTCTCACTTGAGTCGCTCCTCCGCAGTCTAGACGTCAGATGTTGACAGCGTAATTGGCAATTACTTGCCATTTTGCTTTGATCCACATCTTTAACCTTCCAATACATAACATTTACTGCAAGGTTATTTTACTCTGAATAGCAGTAAATATGAGGATGCATGATTTCTGTAGTAAATTATAACAACAGAGTGGACGACAATAATGGCCTATCATATCATCAGCTTTAACACAGATTTATCTTCACATGTCCTCTCGTGAAACGAATAAACCACTGAGGTCAAGGTGAAACAAGGGATCTCAGCTGCACTAATATCATTTTTGAAACTTGATACAAAGTAAATGTGCTTTAGGACACCCAACAAATGACTGTAAACTCATTCCTCTGTTGTTGAAATTTGATATTCATATTTAATGAAGGAATGTATCTGCCTTAGGCTTTCATACTCCAGGAGTGGGCAGTATATATAATGGTTTTAGTTAAACTAATTAGTTATTGATGAGTATGTGTATTGTACTTAAACCTTATGATATAGTTATTAATAAAATTACTATTTATACACACAAACACACACACACACACACACACACACACACACACACACACATATATATATATATATATATACATATATAAACATTTCTTTAATTGATAATCATATTAATTAGTTATTTATAAGTATGTATATCTATCTATCTATCATCGCAATATGGTATATACAGTACGGTTTCAAGTGCGCTATATGGCTGCGATGGACTACGTTCTTGCACTTCCCTAGTCCTGCTAAATGAGAAGGGTCAAAAACAGAGACAAGATACCAATCATCCATTTAATCCTCATATAAACAATGTGTTTTTGTGTAACTCCCCGTCTACACCTGCTATTAACATCTGCCTTGGGTGATCTAATTACAAGTACGCCGCTGAAACAGAATGCCTTTTACATGCATCTCTGGTGACCATATTAGTATGTCACTGCATATTGATATTAGATGTTTTGTGGAAATATATATGTATGGGTTGTTTTCTATTAAAGCAGAAACTAGTTCTTTTTTTGACACAATGATTACGTTGTATGACTAGGGGGTCCTTCAAATGCTGCCTGAGGTGCAGTAGCATTTATATTACATATGCAATATGTCCATGACAACATCCAAATGCGGTTTCAGTGACCAGATTACAGTGTGTTTCCAAGACATCTGTGTTTAGCTCTGTCCACTAATTGATAAATGTTAATGCCAGGTGTAAATGGGGCATATGAGTGGTTGTTTAGGAAATGGAAGTAATGGATTGTTAAGATATGGCAGGCTAAATCATACTTTTTGTCATTAGTGTCAAAAATGTTTTGCGTCCAGGAGACAGATAGCATTCACTTATTTACCGCATTAGGCGATGGTAGAGTGACCAAAGCAACAGACAGTCCTGCACTGCCAGCCTGTTGTGCCGCCACCTGGGAATATCATAATGGTTCTGCGTTTCGGCTTCAGGTAGGAGGTTCAGAAAACAGCCAAACTGTGAAAATGCCCATCTGTCATGTCCCTATGTTTATAGGGAATGAGAGAGGCTTAAGGAGCGATGGAGAGAGATATACAGGTAGAGAGGAGATAATAAAGCGAGAATTACAGGATAGACATGGGTGGTTTTAGAACAGAGCCACTGGATTACTTAGAGGATATCTACTCCAGCAATGAGTATAATAGATCTTTTAGAGTGCTTCCTACAGCAGTTATCAGAGCTAAATCCTGACCTATTAATGAACCATTAGCCGTTTAAGATTGAAAAATTATTCGCTTCTGTAAGAAAAGTGCCAGTCTCTAGACTTTTTGAAATGATTTTCACTGTCCAAACAAAAGAGCAAATTGCAGATGAGTGAAGACAAATAGGCAGATGAAAATGGTAATACTGCATTAAGGAGGCTGTTGAAGATAACTGCAACTGTTGCAGAGTGTGAAAAAGAGGAGATTTAGATTAATCACTCGTGGTGAGGGGAGCGATCAGTAAGCAGGGTACAGTGATGGTAGGTGGATATGGTGCATTTGGCTGTTCCCAGTCATTTAAACCTTCCGTTTGAAAGAATGTCTTCCAGGAGCAAACGCATACCTCTTGGATTAAAAAAAAAAAAAAAAAAAAAAAAGTTAACTATAACTTTAATACTTAAAAAAATAATAACCACATGTCCAATGCTTGTCAATCTAATCAAGTTGCACCTTGGAATTTTTCCCTGCAGAACACAAATATTATAGAGTTATTATAGAAGTGATAACGCTGCTCTTTTCCATACAACACTGTAAAAAATTAATCCGTAAAATAAACCAGCTAATTGCACGTGATATTCTCCACTAATTTTATGTACATTTCTGTTAACTCTAAAATACAATGCAATGCAGTGTAAAGTTCAAAATACTCGTAAAACACCTGTAAATCACAGTTTTTAATGTTTTTTTTTATACTGTTTTACCCTTTTTTAACTACTCATACATAAAGTTAAACATTTTATAAAATATAAAAATGAGGTAACACTTTATTTTAAGGTGTCCTTGTTACGTTACATGTACGTACTATTATAAATCAATAAATTACGCATAATTACATGCAAGTAACCCTAAGCCAAACCCTAATCCTAACCATACAGTAAGTACATGTAGTTAATTAATATTACTAAGTACTTAAATGTATAATTGCACTGTATCAAGGACACCTTAAAATTAAATATAACCAAAAATGATTATAAAAATATTAAAAAAAACAAATAAAAATTTAAAATTATAGATGTGATGCATTTATAACAAATTTAACTAGATAAAATTGTGAAAAGCTTTTAAATTCTATATTATACTATAATATTTCAGTGTTTATTATAAAAGATTTGAAAATTGTAAAAAAAAAAAAAATTGTACATCATTTTTTTTACTTGTAATTTGTCAAAAATCTTTAAAATATTTTAATAATTTTAAATATTAAAATCAATTTCTGCACTTCTCTCATTTAAGGCGAAAAAAAAACAAATTTCCATTTCATGAGTCAAGCCCTTTTCTACTACAACTCTAAATTCTGTGTGTGTGTGTGTGTGTGTGTGTGTGTGTGTGTGTGTGTGTGTGTGTGTGTGTGTGTGTGTTTGTATATATATATATATATATATAGAGAGAGAGAGAGAGAGAGAGAGAGAGATAGAGAGATAGATAGACAGACAGATATAAACATACACACACAGATATACTTCTTTTGCCTGTACATTAGAGGCGCTCTTTCGAAATGCCGGTTTCCACGAAAGGCTTCATCTGAATTCGGGATAGATTGAATCTGGGCCTCAAACTATTTTTCAGAGTTTAAATTCAATGGCACAAATTACGCCCTCTAATATCCCAAAGGTGACAAGCAGGAAGACAAGAGAGAGACAGCATAATGCGACAGTTGTGTGACGAGCGTGTGGGGTGACAGAAATCTCAAATGGGGTGGCGAGGGAGGACGCTGCCGGGCTCGCTACAACACTGACAGGGCTGACACCGCCTCATCAGGCTTGCATTTTATACTCTATTTGTGCTGAAACACTTCAGTGGGTTTGTAAATAGGCAATTATTTCCGAAAGCAGACAGAGCCAAGGATTTTCACATTGACAGCTGCATTGAGTTTACCGAGTGTATTAATAGAGGAATGTCATGCATTCAGTGTGATGGTCTGAGACGTCATAATGACCCGAGCCTCACACTGGCTTCACCTCAGTCAGAGGCCTGAACAGATAACCAAAGGAGTGCTCATGCTAATCTCACGGAGCAACGGTGCATTCATGAGGGGTTACATGGCACAAAAGCAAAGTAGACGTGTCACAGTGCTTTCTAAGCTACAGGCTATTTTATAACCCTTTTGAAATGTAGTTACATTACAAGCTGCTAATAAAATGTAGTAACTACAGTGAAGCTACTTAACAGCAAAATATCACTGGAAAATATAAATTGTTAATGGAAAAGCTTACACTTCCAAAAAAGAGCTGAGCTACCATGATGCTACTGAAAAAAGTTGCTAAGCAAGGAGCATTACTGGTTGTTTTGACAGCATTTCCAAGGCCACCGACTTGCCTCAACAATTTTTTTTTCCCCTGAAAGTTTGTATATGTCAATAAAGAGAAAAAAAAATGAGACACAAGGCATCTAATAGTAAACATTAAAAATAAATTTATAAAATCAAGGTAAATATTGCCATTTCTAAAGTTTGGTGCTGGTAAATTTTTTGATGTTTTTGTCTCTTATAGTCACCAAGACTGCATTTATACAGTAAAACAAGTAATATTGTGAAATATTATTACAATTACAATTAATTTAATAAAATAACGGTTCTATTTTAATATACTTTCAAATGTATTTTTTTTTTATTTTCAGCATCATTACTCCAGTCTTCAGTGTCACATGATCCTTCAGAAATCATTCTAATATGCTGATTTGCTGCCCAAGAAACATTTCCGAATATTATTATGTTGAATTTTTTTTTTTTTCAAGAATTCTTTGATAAATAAAACAATTAAAAAGAACAGCATTTTAAAAATAGTGTAACAGGGCTGATGAGACGCGAGACGTGCGGATCCAAGTGCAAGCCTTTATTGTGAAACATGGTCAAATACAGGCAGGGTCGAACAAATGGCAAACAGGTATATAGAGGGCTAGACGAGAGAGGTAATCCGAAATGCGAAAAATATCCAAAGGGCAAGGCAGAGAGATAGTCCAGGTACACAGATATAATCCAAGCAGGAGCAAACAGAGTCCGAACGGTGAGACAAGGGTAAATACAGGGAACACAGACTAGAAAACAAGAAACAGATTCCGTATCGCAGCTAACACTAGGGGAGTGAAAAACGCAGAACAATATTGGAACTGAACAGAAACACGGAATGGCACGGTAAGGCAGCTAGCGCTTGAAGAGAGCTATACGCAGATCAATACTCGGCAGTGTAACTGAGAAAGTCCATGGCTATTGTAGTGTGTGTGATTGTGTAATGAGTCTCAGGTGTGAGCGTGTGATTAGGGAGATGGCTGCTTGTACTTAGTGCAAAGAATGATGGGAATTGTAGTCCATGGGTAACGTGCAACAGTCGTGTAGTGCAAGAGTCAGTGTAATGGAATAGAGCGGCTTCCAGATGCTCCAAACTCAGAACAATCCAGGAGGGCGGTGGAGCGGAGGCGGAACAGGGGGAGGGACGGAGAGCCCCACCCATGAGGAAGTGAAGAGACCAGGAACTGAGGCAAAGTCGGCAGAGCAGAGCACCAAGGCGGAGCAGACGGGACTGGAGCCCACCAGGGCAGAGCAGACGGGGACTGGAGCCCACCAGGGCGGAGCAGACGGGATTGGAGCCCACCAGGGCGGAGCAGAAGATGTCCACGGCAGAGCAGGCGGAGCAGAAGACCACCAGACCGGAGCAGACGACCACCAAGGCGGAGCAGACAGAGCAGAGGGAACTGAGGACCACGGCAAGAACTGGGACCTACGGAACACTGAGACACACGAGACAGACAGAGTATATATGGCCCCAAGGGGCAAGGCAGTGAACACAAGTTCGTCAGTAATTTCCCTGATGACCACTGAGCGGGCAAATAGTTCATAATCAGGCTCATAGACTGTAATGGGACTGACAGATAGCTCAAAATCTGGTGCATTGACAGAGACTGAAGCAGACAGTTTAGTGACAGAAACTGGCAAAACAACCAATTCAAAAACAGACTCATTGAGGGAAACTGGACTAACAGACATTTCGGTGACTGAACTTGGACAAGCAGACAGATCAAAATCAGGCTTTTTGATCGAAACAGGACAGACATAGAGTGCATTTATGGTTTCTGAGTTCATGACAGGCAGGGTTAAGAGTTCAACGGCAGGTCCTTGGGCTGTGACAAGGCTACTAGAGCCTACAGGGAGCTCGGGTAAGGTCTCTGGGGTCGTAACTGGACTAGTGGGGCAAAAAACAGATTCATAAATTGCAATGGGACAAACACAGGGTTCAACATCAGACACAATACTTAAATCAGGACCGACAGATAGTTCAAATTCAGACTCAACAACAGCTTTGATACAGACAGACAACTCAAGTTTGGATTCCTTGACGGAAACGGGCAGGACAGACAGTTCAAAACCAGATACATTTGATGAGACTAAACAGATGGACAGTTCAAAATCAGCCACCATGGCTGATTCATCACCGGGCGAGAGTTCAGAGATGGCCTCCTAGGCTGGTTCAGAACAAGACAAAAGTTCATAAGTGGCCTCTGTAGCCACGACAGGATGGGACAAGGATTCACAGATGGCCTCCTTAGCCATGACAGGACAGAACAGGACAAGAGTTCAGGGACAGCCCATCTGGCTGCGACAGGACAGGCAAAGTGTTCACAGACGGCCTCCATAGCCGTGACAGGACGAGAGTTCAGGGACAGAAGGGTTGGAGTGAGTGGATTTGGGGATACCAGCTGCACGTGCAGACACCAGCGGTACATCCCTCACACTAGACATCAGACTGGGATACCGGAAGACTGACCTTGATGAGTCCTGTCATGCCCTGTCTGTTGCACCCAGATCTAGATGAACAGCTGTGACATGACGAGACTCTGGAAGATCAGCTGTGACGTGAAGAGACTCTGGCAGATCAGCTGAGACGTGACGAGACTCTGGCAGATCAGCTGTGACGTGACGAGACTCTGGCAGATCAGCTGAGACGTGACGAGACTCTGGCAGATCAGCTGTGACGTGACGAGCCTCTGGCAGATCAGCTGAGACGTGACGAGACTCTGGCAGATCAGCTGTGACGTGATGAGACTCTGGCAGATCAGCTGTGACGTGACGAGACTCTGGAAGGTCAGCGGAGACGTGAAGAGACTCTGGAAGGTCAGCTGTGACGTGACGTGACTGGCAGATCAGCTGAGACGTGACGAGACTCTGGAAGGTCAGCTGTGACGTGAAGAGAATCTGGAAGATCAGCTGTGACGTGAAGAGACTCTGGAAGATCAGCTGTGATGTGACGAGACTCTGGCAGATCAGCTGTGACGTGACGAGACTCTGGCAGATCAGCTGAGACATGACGAGACTCTGGCAGATCAGCTGTGACGTGACGAGTCTCTGGCAGATCAGCTGAGATGTGACGAGACTCTGGCAGATCAGCTGTGACGTGACGAGACTCTGGCAGATCAGCTGAGACGTGACGAGACTCTGGAAGGTCAGCTGTGACGTGACGTGACTGGCAGATCAGCTGAGACGTGACGAGACTCTGGAAGGTCAGCTGTGATGTGACATGACTCTGGCAGATCAGCTGTGACGTGAAGAGACTCTGGAAGATCAGCTGTGATGTGACGAGACTCTGGAAGGTCAGCGGAGACGTGACGAGACTCTGGAAGGTCAGCTGTGACGTGACGAGACTCTGGCAGATCAGCTGTGATGTGAAGAGACACTGGAAGATCAGCTGTGATGTGACGAGACTCTGTAAGGTCAGCGGAGACGTGAAGAGACTCTGGAATATCAGCTGTGATGTGACGAGACTCTGGAAGATCAGCTGTGATGTGACGAGACTCTGGAAGGTCAGCGGAGATGTGACGAGACTCTGGAAGGTCAGCTGTGACGTGAAGAGACTCTGAAAGATCAGCTGTGACGTGAAGAAACTCTGGAAGATCAGCTGTGATGTGACGAGACTCTGGAAGGTCAGCAGAGACGTGACGAGACTCTGGAAGGTCAGCTGTGACGTGAAGAGACTCTGGAAGATCAGCTGTTATGTGACGAGACTCTGGAAGGTCAGCGGAAACGTGACGAGACTCTGGCAGATCAGCTGTGACGTGAAGAGACTCTGAAAGGTCAGCGGAGACATGAAGAGACTCTGGAATGTCAGCTGTGATGTGACGTGACTCTCGCAGATCAGCTGTGATGTGACGGGACTCATGACGATCGACTTTGACTTGACTTGATGCATGACAATCAACTGTGACTTGACTGGACTCATGAAGATTGACTTGACTCATGATTGGCAGCAATGACATGACGGGGTGTTGTTGTGGCCGCCATTATGTGAGCGCGCTCCGGTGCTGCCGCCATTTCAGTCACGGATGCAGTGTCACGTTCTTCCTCCGCGAAACCCACAGTGAACAAAGATCCAACAGTCAACAAAGCATAATCCATAAAATGAGCGAGTGATGAACGCGGACCCTCGCGTCTAAGCTTAGACTTGAGCGGTTGATTTATGCCATCGCAGAAAATCTCTATTAAGATAATGTCCGGTAAATCCGAATAGTATGCAATAGCTAAAAACTCTCTAAGATGGTTTTCCAGTGATCGTGGGCCTTGTTTAAGGGCAAACAAAATTCTTGTGGTGTCCATACCTGACAAATGTTTGTTTAAAAAGCTGCTGGATCCTTGTAGATCCAAGTATTCTGTAACAGGGCTGATGAGGCATGAGACGTGCTGATCCAAGTGCAAGCCTTTATTGTGAAACATGGTCAAATACAGGCAGGGTCGAACAAATGGCAAACAGGTATATTGAGGGCTAGACGAGAGAGGTAATACAGGCAAGGTGCGAACAATATCCAAAGGGCAAGGCAGAGAGATAGTCCAGGTACACAGATATAATCCAAGCAGGGGCAAACAGAGTCCGAACGGTGAGACAGGGGTAAATACAGGGAACACAGACTAGAAAACAAGAAACAGATTCCGTATCGCAGCTAACACTAGGGGAGTGAAAAATGCAGGACAATACTGGAACTGAACAGAAACATGGAATGGCGCGGTAATGCAGCTAGTGCTTGAAGAGAGCTATACGCAGATCAATACTCGGCAGTGTAACTGAGAAAGTCCATGGCTATTGTAGCGTGTGTGACTGTGTAATGAATCTCAGGTGTGAGCATGTGATTAGGGAGATGGCTGCTTGTACTTAGTGCAAAGAATGATGGGAATTGTAGTCCGTGGGTAACGTGCAAGAGTCAGTGTAATGGAATAGTGACCTCTGGAGGTGAGTGAATGGAAGTTCATAGACCGGATTCGTGACAAATAGTCTTTTTAACCTTTAAAACATGTCTTTTGATCTATGTAATCGATTCTTTTGGGGGAAAAAAAAAAATAACTTTTTAACGCTAGATTATATTTTATTTAATCTTTTTTTCCCCCAGTACTTTTTTTTTCTTTCCAAAAGTTTATACTTGATCAAGGAGACAACAGTATGACTGATGAGCATATAATAATGAGGAGTGATGAGAAAATAAATGACATTTTTTTATCAACTGATGCAAAAAACGTGAAAATATTAATTATGTGTCTTTAGGATATATAAGAACTATGAAATTACTAAGCTATATAAATAATAAACTATATTTTTATTGTCATTATTGTCAACCAAGCTGTAGTTTTGCTAAATTTATTTGTGTGTGGATATAAAATATTAGCTATGAAATCAGCTTTAAAAAAAACAAATGAACCAGCAATTTAATTTCATTTTCATCATCCTCATTTCCATCACAGGATGCTATTAAAACATTCTGAGATGTGATGGAAATTACACTGCAGTGAAAAAATAACAAAAATGACAGAAATCTTGCACATCAGTGAGGAAAAAAAGCTGAGCTTCCATTATGCTACTGAAATATGTTGCTAAGCTAGTAGCATCGCTACTTTTAGACAGTTTTGCCAGACTCTACGTCACACAGTCTTGTTCTTATGCCTCAGGGGTTTGCGGCCCACCCTTGATGCATTACAAACACGCAAACCTAGTTTCCATTAATCTGCTATCGACAGATCCCATCTGTGAGAATTAAGACCCGCTCAAACTCTCACTATCACATAAGACAGGGATTCCGGATGTTTCCATGCGTGTATGTGCATTCACTCTCTCTCTGCTTCAGTTTTCAGTGTCAGTCTCCAGATCATTTCAACCAGAATACTTCACAAAGGAAATTTATCAAATCACAGCTTCCTTTTGACAAGAGTCCAATGAAAGCCCCAGACTGCATTTAGTCATGCTGCACTGGAGATTAAGCATTGGATTGCGTCGCCGGATGTGGTGAAAATGATCATCTTCAGCATCTTTGTCAAAAAAATCGTGGAAAAGCTTACCGTTGCAAAATCACAGCTGTTTGTAAACCAATAGGAGGAACTCCAGGAGATTAATGGCATGGTTGGTATTCACAGCATTAAAGTCTGAACCTAAAAAGTTAAACGCAGAGATGTTAAAGGTCATAACCGATATCAGAAAGGAAATGACTTTGCAAAATCACCGGAATACACAGCTCTATTAGGCCCAAAGCACTTGTCTGTAGATTACATTGTGTTCCTGTGAGTGGGAGATTACTGCAGGCAATATCAAAGAGATTTCAGTTTAAAAAAAAAAAAAAAGTCAAAAACAAAATGTCTAAACTGCAAACTCATGCAAAAGAACCCTTGACTTTCTTAAAGAGATTGTTGACTCAAAAAAAAAGAAAAATCTTTCATGTACTAACAATCATGTTGTTTCTTTGTACAGAACACAAGGTTTGTAAAGAAAATTTACATAAATCTTTTTTTTATTAAAAAAAAATACAGTTTATAGTGACAAAAAGAAAACAACATAAAAGTAGTATTTATGACATCTGTGATATGTAAAATAAATAAATAATTAATTAATTAAAAACTTTTTAAAAATTATTATTTGGTTGCAATGAAATATCCCAAATACTGTATACACTTTATTGCCTTCAATGTTTCCTGCAGAAAATGGTAATTTTTTGTAATAATCTTCAATCTTCATTTCTTCATTTAGTAAAGATCAAACAGTACAGCAATAGAATTAGCAATGCCAAGGTCATGGGTTCAATTCCCAGGGAATGTATATATATATATATATATATATATATATATATATATATGCAATATAAGTCACTTTTAAATGTGTAAATGTTGATGTTACCAATGTCCAACTTGCACCATAAGTGCTTTATTTGATTTAAGAGCCACAGCAAATGTAAAGATTGGTAAATAATGACACACACACAGCAATATATGACTTTAAAAGACTTGAAATATAGTCACATGGAGTTTTTATGGTGGATTTTTGTCAGTTACTGAGTTTTACACACAGAATTCTAGTTGCAACATTTTCTACAACATTGTTGTAGAGAAACTAAAGACGTTTCTATAGCTCAAGCTGTACAGCAATGGTGCTAACAACTCCAAGGTCATGAGTTTGATTCCCAGGTTATGTATTGACTGATAAAAATGTGTACTCTGAATGCAATGTATAGTAAGTTGCTTTGGTTAAAAGCATAATTGTAATCTGTAAACTGAAGTCCAATTTGCAGCATATAGTAAGTGCCACATTTGATTTGAGAGCTGCAGTGACGGTTTAGGTGAATGATGATTTACAATAGGTTTGTGTGTGTGTGTGTGTGGTCACACACAGAAATATATGACTTTAGAAGACTTGAAATATAGTCGAATGGGATTTTAATCATGGATTTTTGTCAGTTACTGAGTTTTACACTCAGAATTATTGCTGTCTGTTCTGTGTGTGTTACAACTGAAATATCAGCACACGAGTTTAAAACCACATGGAGGTAAGTAAATATGACAGAATTTTCATTTTTGGGTGAACAAACCCTTTTAAAGGTCCATAAGACATTTTTTTCTGTTAAAACACTTTCTCCTATCTTTGAAAAGCTGGTGTAGATGTCTGTAAATGTATTCCACTGGTGCAAAAACAGATAGGAGAGCAAAAACAGAAATAAAAGAAGAAAATAGAGGGTGAAAGACTGTCAAGACTGTCTTGCAAATATATGTATTTTAAGTCAGACTTTTTTCTGGGACAAAAAAATCGGCCCTGGCATACACCACCATATATATATATATATATATATATGGTGGTGTATGTGTGTGTATATATATATATATATATATATATATATATATGTGACCCTGGACCACAAAACCAGTCTTAAGTCGCTGGGGTATATTTATAGTAATAGCCAAAAATACATTGTATGGGTCAAAATTATTGATTTTTCTTTTATGCCAAAAATCATTAGGACATTACGTAAAGATCATGTTCCATGAAGATATTTTGTAAATTTCCTACTGTAAATATGTCAAAACTTAATTTTTGATTAGTAATACACATTGCTAAGAACTTCATTTGGACAAATTTATAGGCGATTTTCTCAGTATTTAGATTTTTTTGCACCCTCAAATTCAAGATTTTCAAATAGTTGTATCTCGGCCAAATATTGTCCAATCCTAACAAACCATACATCAATGGAAAGTTTATTTATTCAGCTTTCAGATGATGTATAAATCTCAATTTTGAAAAATTGACTCTTATGACTGGTGTTTTGGTCCAGGGTCACATATATGATATACACTACCATTCAAAAGTTTTTGAACAGTAAGATTTTTAAATATTTTTTTTAAAGAAGTCTCTTCTGCTCACCAAGCCTGCATTTATTTGATCCAAAATACAGCAAAAGCAATGATATTGTGAAATATTTTTACTATTTAAAATTGTTTTCTATTTGAATATATTTTAAAATGTAATTTATTCCTGTGATTTCAAAGCTGAATTTTCAGCATCATTACTCCAGTCACATGATCGTTCAGAAATTATTCAAACATTCTGATTTTCTGCTAAAAAAAAAACATTTATTATATATATATATATATATATATATATATATATATATATATATATATATATATATATATATATATATATATATATATATATATGTTGAAAACAATATAGAGTAGTATAGTAGAATTTTTTCAGGTTTCTTTGATGAATAGAAAGTTCAGAAGAACAGCATTTATCTGAAATAGAAATCTTTTGTAACATTATAAATGTCTTTATCATCATTTTTTGATCAATTTAAAGCATCCTTGCTAAACAAAAGTATTAATTTCTATAATTTCTTTACCAAAAAAAAAAAGAAAGAAATTATACTGACTCCAAGCTTTTGAATGGTATAGTGTATAATGATACAAAAGCTTTTTTTATTTCAGATAAATGCTGATCTTTGAATCTTTCTATTCATCAAACAATCCAGAAAAGAAAATGTACTCGACTGTTTTAAATACTGATAATAATAATAAATGTTTTTGAGCAGCAAATCAGCATATTAGAATGATTTCTGAGGGATCATGTGGCACTGAAGACTGGAGTAATGATGCTGAAAATTCAGATTTGATCACAGGAATAAATTACATTTTAAAATATATTCAAATAGAAAGCAGTTATTTTAAATAGTAAAAATATTTCACAATATTACTGCTTTTCCTATTTTGGATCAAATAAATGCAGGCTTGGTGAGCAGAAGAGAATTCTTTCAAAAACATTCAAAATCTTACTCTTATCTTTTGACTGGTAGTGTAGATATGTATCATTGCTGTTTTGGATAACGTCAGGTCCGACAATATCGTGTCTTTTTGAATTTAAATCTAGATTTATTCGGATTGGCCCATGAATTGACACACACTTGAATTGACATGGCCAAAAAAATCGCGGGGAACAAATTTACGTTTTATAAAGTGTTTGCGTATTCCACACTCATGGCGCGCGCACACATTAGGATAGGTTAGATGCCTGCCTCCGTTGCGAGTCCCTATCAAGCACTTTACCGATTCAACTACTCTCCTCTCCTCCTCCTGCCTGGCTCTTTGGCCTGCATCACTCACCGCAGAGCAAGCCTGTTCTTGATAAAGCTGCTGTGAAAACGTGGGAAAACTGAAGGGTTTCATGGCACATGAACTAATGCATGAACTAATAAATATGTACTCTGAATGCAGAATACAGTAAGTTGCTTTGGTTAAAAGCATAAATGTAAATGCTGATGTTACTAATTACCAACTTGCCGCAAAAGTGCCATATATCATGTAGTATATCAGAGCTGCAGTGAAGGTGAAGATTTGGACAATGTGTGATCACACAGGCGTAAATATATAATTTTAAAGACTTTAAATGTAGTCACATAGCTTTTTTATGGTGGATTTTTGTCAGTTACTGACTTTTACATTATTGTTGCAGAGAAACATTCTGTTATTTTTTGTGTGTCAGCACACGAGTTTAAAAACACATGAGGCTGAGTAAATATGACAGAATTTTCATTTTTTGGGAGAACAAACTCTTTAAAAGGTCCATATGTCATTTTTTTTTTCTGTTAAAACACTTTCTCCTATCTGTGAAAAGCTGGTGCAGATGTCTGTAAATGTATTCCACTGGTGCCCTATTACAAAACAGAAATAAAAGAAGAAAATAGAGGGTGAAAGACTGTCAAGACTGTCTTGCAAATATATCTATTTTAAGACTTTTGACACCAGTAAATGACACAGGACAATTGCTCACTCTCACAGAACTCTAATATCCAAGAATATCTATTTGAGACATTATCACAGGAGATAAATAAAAAGGACTGAATAAGAATGACAATGGTGCACAAAACCCACTCACGGCTCTCAGGACCAACAAACACTGACCTATAATTTAGAGCCAATGGATGGGGGTGGAGAAACACAGCATCTGATGCTTATTTCACATGTATGGCTCGAATTCAACCGTGAATCTTAGGATGCCTAGCAGAGAGCGGGATTGCCATAATTATATTTTCATTTTGCAGAGTCGACAAAGAGCATCTTTAAATGGCAGCGATCGAATCTGAGGGCTTTTATTAATCCGCACTTCTTTTGAAGTAAAGAAATGCACTCAGAAAAAGAAAGTAAGACATGAGGCAGCACTATTTCCGGTTTGTAAAGGACGAGATTGGCATTTTAAATCAATCGAGGCTGCTTACCTGTTGATAGAACACGGGGAGCACTGGACTTTCAGCCCCCACAGGTAATGAGAGCGAACTAGCAGATGGTGCCCCAGATGGAGCTTCTCTGCTCTGGACTGGACATTTCAGCAGGAGGGAGAGCATTTTATGTCACCCGATGTCGCATGTGACAGAATATGATTCTGGAAGGCATGATGTGACACCACAACATTAGGCAGAGCATCTCAAAATAATGGCAGGCCCTTTCATAAAGGGTAGAGGCTGTCCTCTCATGCTCAAAATCATGAAAGTGTGGACATGAGAGGGTCATGTTTTATCAGAGTACAGGGCACTGGCACACACACAGTATGACATCATTCTGAAGAACGACTGGTGAGCAGTGCATGATATCCCTCTGTAATTTTAGACAACATTTAGCTTTCTGATATAGGTTGCTTTTCCGTTCCTGTGCATTTAATATGTTACAGTATTCCTCATTAGAGAGGATGCATACACTACAATTCAAAAGGCTGAGGTTGGTAAGATTATTTAATATTTTTGAAAGAAATCTCTCACCAAAGAAAAAGAAAAACGGTAATATTGTGAAATATTATAATTTAAAAACAACTGTTCTATTTTAATATATTTTAAAAAGCAATTTACAGCAGCCAATCATTCTAATATGCTGATTTGGTGCTCAGAAATATCTTATTTTCAGTGTTGAAAGCAGTTGTGCTGCTTAATATTTTTTTGTGAAAACTGTGATACATTTTTTGTCTGGATTCTTTGATGGATATGAAGTTCAAAGGAACATAATGTAGCTGAAATAGAAATATTTTGTAACATTATAAACATCTTTATTGTCACTTTTGATTTAATTTCTGTCATAAAAATGACCTCAATCCTTTGAACGGTAGTATAAATCACTGGCTTTCAGCAAAGGGGGAGGAAATGGACCACTCATAGAAAATGAATGAGACTATTTGATAACGTGTTTGTCAAATTAACTGTTCTTTATCTCTAAAATACCTTTTTTTTTTGTCTGGTTTAAAAACATAAACCATTTTTGTCCTTTTTTTTTTTTTTTTTTGCTCAAATGTAAATGTAAGCTTAGCAGATATTTGTTTAATATACAATAGATATTTTCTATTAAGTGTCAAGCTTAATTTTAACCTTAATTTTATTTTCTGTTTAGTGTGAAGGAATCTAGTCTTGAATATTTACAACTTAAACATATCGAAAAGCATTTATCAGTTGTCAAAATATTGAATTACTATGACATAACCTGTTATTATTATGCACCATTTGAAATGATAATGCATTACAAATGATTTAACAAAGAAGATTAAGATGCTAGTAACATCAATTCTGTTCTTGCAATGGCTGAGGACAGCGTTTTAAAGATATTGTATCTCCTATATCTAATTTGCACTTGTCTGTTCATAGTTGCACAATATATTTATGTTAAAACAAACAAAAATGAAAAAGACATTGTGAAAAATTAAACTTAGCCACAAACTAACAGCTTTTAGGCCGCTACTGGGAATAGATGCAGCTTTATTAACATACTAAACAGGAAAGTTGTAAAAATACTAAAATATCATTTCTAAGTGCTTATCCATGCAACAGTAGTCCTCATGAAATGCTATTTAAAATATTGATGTAGAACTCTTGGAATATACCTTGATCGAAAGCTCATTAAACTCTGTCTGCCAAATAATTTATTGCAGAATAATTACTGTAGAGTAATTGCTTTTTGCAAACCCAAGAAACAAGGAAACTGGCCTCTCACTGCTATCGTCATACTATCAGGTTAAAGGTGTTTTAAGCTGGAAGTGGTAGAAGTAACATAAAAATAAAGAAATATATTTATGTCCTTAACTAAAGTACTTTCCTATCAAGATGTCAGCTTTGAAAAGGTGATATTTGTGTCTCTCTGACAGATTGTTACGCATGGCTTAAACTTGTTAGAGGCTGCAATGAGAAGCTCTCTCCCACACAATTCTGCATATATAACCTAAGTCCTTGTAGACCTGGTTTGTATATTTAGAGTGATTTGGAGTCATTCTGTTGTAACTAAATGCCTGTGGGCCAGAAATGAGGGCCGTAGGAGTCAGAGGTCATTGATGAGGGAGTATTATTCGTTTTTTTCCCATAATCACTGACACAGACTGCAGCCAGAGCTCCAATCTACATATTCAAACCCTACAGTATGACGACAAGATGCTGTATTCATCTGAAGAACAGAGGCTTATGTGAATCAGTAAACACTGAACAACATATGAGCCTTTGATTTTCACTGCTGTCCACATGCTCTCTGAAAAATATAAATAGAATGGGAAAATAGGATATGTACAGTAAGATTATAGAATTAGTCATAATATTTACTTTCATAATGGAAAGAAGGATGGCACAAGCAAACCAGAGTCTCTTGTGTTCGCCAGAAATCATCTATCAAAATTATTTAAAATACACCATCAAAATGAAAATACATTATAAATAATAAAAAATCATTTAATGCATTATCAGAATTTTAAAATTGCGTATCAATATCAATAGTTTTAATGACTGTTTATCAAAATTTGCATAAATAATTCTGATTTGTAAAAATTTATTTAAAATTATTAGTAATTTTATAAAAATGTATAATAAATGATAAAAATTTTATCATTATAAATCATTTATTAAATATTTGTACTAATTTTAAAAGTAAATTGAGCAACATTTATATATTTTTTTAAATTACATAAATTATAAATATTTTAAATATCTATCTATCAACAAGCATCTATAATATACTTAAAAAATTATAAAGCATCTATAAAATTGTATTTGTAATAAATCTATTAAACATTATTTGTAATAATTTCATTAAAATATATAATAAATTACCAAATATTATATAATCAATTAAATAATTAGCAATAATTAAAATGAAATGTTACAAATTTTACTCATTCATTTTAATAAAAAAAAAGTTTTGCACAAAAGTATTTGTAATAATTATTTATTATAAATGTATGAAAAAATTATCAAAATTATTATTAAAAAATAATAATTATTATTATAATTAACGTCACATCTGTCTGCCTATTAATCATGCAATATTGCGTTTCAAAACATCTTAATCTAAAAGCACTGCTTTACTCACAGTTGCCATTATATTATTTGAATAGTTCAAAAAATGGTGTCAGGTGAAATGCACAAATCCCAGGACTTATTCATGCATACTGTCAAGCATTCCTGCAGCACAAAACAGCTTCAGCCCACGACTGACCTTCATCGTCTTCCTCTGCCTTGAGGTGGACATACTTTACATACTTAGCAACTGAGCAAGACGACACTTTCTCGGGTTGTCATTCCTCGGACAGGGGCTGAATATTCTTATGATTTGTTCTGAAAACAGAAGACCTTCTCTCGGTTCAGGATAAGAAGCATAATTCAGTTTAGATGATGCCGAAGCCTCGGAGGAGAGAGGGAGCTACTAAAATGACAGAGAGAGGAAAACAAAACATTATACACTTTTATGACTCCACATACGGACATCAAAGAAGAGTTTCGGTGTTACATCACCAGCGCTAACGGTTTTATTGGCCGTGTCTGACACCAAACTGCACATTAACAGGTTGATGCAGTCAGCCTCATCACTAATAACAATGACATCGCAAATACAAACGTCACACTCCGCTGTTATTGTTATCATTTACCTAATGAGTGTATAAGCAGACTCAATGCTTGGCAGCCAGAGCCGATATTTGAACACAGGAGCTGATTAAGTGCAATTCACACACAATCACTCAGTGGAACCAGAACCTTGTTTATGAGACGGAAATCTGTTCAGCTATTTGTGCCAGTGCGAAGCAGAGCGCAGGAAACACATCTCTGGAAGAGTCACGCAGATGCCACCGACTCTTGGAATAATACAGCTGCAAATGGAATACCAAGTGTCCCTCGGAGAGCTCTTGTCGCCGAGTTTTTATCTCCGAATAATCTGCTTGGATTGGAAGCGTTTCAGGGCCTCCCGCAGATACGTGATGGAGAGAGAGTGGGGAGAGCGGAGGTTGACAATCAGCCACATGGCGCTCCCAGCAGTGGGCCGGTCTCCAGGGGGAGGCCTGGAGGGAGAGTACATGCATACTCACACACATATACACACACACACCCCCGCGTTGCGTGCATTCTCAACCATCGCCGATGGACAAGTCTCTCTCAGCGGTGGTCTCCAAGTGGTCCATTTGTAAGTGCCTTTCCCACGAGAGAGATATTTGACCAAAAGACCTGGGCTTTCAAGATCAACCAATCATCGGCAGGGTTCACGGGGCCTCTTTTAGATCGAGCGCGCTCACACTTTTAAGACGATGGAGAAAATGCATTACGGTGGTGTCAGGAAAGTTAAATCGAGTAAAGATCAGGGGGCAAAAAGCATGACATTTCTCTAAGACTTAAGTAGAAAACAGATTACAGGGATTAAAAGGAATCAAAAGCTTGCAAGGGATAGTTTACCAAAAAAATATCAATTAAACATTAAAATAATTAAATAACATTATTTACTCACCCTCGCATGCTTGCAGACCTGCAAGACTTTAATTTTTCTGTGGAATACTGAATATTTTTTGAAAATATCCTGGGGACAAAAAGACAAAATAGGAAAAAATACATCATAAAAAAAAATCAAGAAATTAATAATTTTATTCAGCAAATTTGCATTAAATTGATCAAAAATTACAATAATATGACTGGAGTAATGGCTGATGAAAATTCAGCTTTGCCATCACATGAATAAATTACATTTTAAAATATGGCCAAATAGAAAAGTTATTTTAAATTGTAATAATATTCGCTTTATTACTATTTTTAATTAAATAAATCAAATAAATGGGAGGCTTGAAAACTTTTGAACGGTGGTGTCTTATAATAGTGTAATGCATCAAATAAAAATAAAAAACTATGCGATAAAAAATTTCAAGGCTGATTTCACATTGTGACTGGTTCACTACATTGTCTGCAGAAAATTCTGCAATAAAAGTTTGTGGTGATCTCGCATCTTGATGAATATAAATTATAACAATGTACAGTAAGCTTTCCAATTATTAGGATCCTTCAAAATTCTTCAGCCAGCAAGGAATACAACAATTGGCGAACGTCCCTGACATCTTACTTTTAGTGTTAGTTAAATAAGAACTGTGTAACAGTATTTCTCTCTTTGACATTACTACACTGGGCCACAATGGGCCAAGAAGGCAATGATGTGTGAATGCAGGATGTAGAAAAATCATTGTTGCAGCCAAGTTTCAATAAATATTTTTGGACTAGAAAAGAGGTTTTGAGCTATGAAAGTTATATTTTCATGCTATATTGAGCTCTTTTATCTTAAAAGATCAGGGAGAATTTGATTCTTCATGACCCGCTTTAAATACAGCTGCTGAATGATACGCAGTGGAAAATCAATGACAATGTATGAAATTACATAAGTTAATCTAAAAGACACTAAAACTCAATGCAGAGACACTAATGGCATTGACAGTAAGAAATATCTTGATCCTCATGGTGCACTTAAGATGTTTGTCTGGTAGGGCTAGTCTGTCTGAACGAAAACTCTCAATGTTCCACGATGCTTTTACTGTGCATATGGCCATGAATTGTTAATGAGTGAAAATGCAATATTTTTCTTTGTTCAATAATATTTTCCTGCCTTTTTTGGTAAAATATATATACAGTATATGTCTTTTTCCTCTCGTGTATTCAGACATATTCAGACAGATGCATTCAGTGCCGTCCTCTGCAGCATCAAGTACATATACAGACTGGTAAGTGCATGTAATCTGGAAAGCTTTGGAAAGAATTTATTTCAAATTTAGTGCAAGAATATACACTATCATTAAAATGTCTGGTGTCAGTTTAAAAAATAAAATCAGTGACTTTTATTCAGCAAAGATGCATTAAGGGACAAAAGTGACAGTCAAGGCATTTCTAATGTTACAAAAGTTTTATATTTTAATAAAACTGAAATACAAATAGAAAACGGTTATTCTGATCACTTTTACTATAATTGTTTTACTATATTTTACATTGAATAAATGCAGTCTAACATAAGCATAAAGACTTCTTTTACTGACCTCAAACTTTTAAATGGTAATGTACATGAAATCAACAGTGGAGTCACTAAAATATCAACATTCATCACAGCACATAAATAAACATCAGACTGAATATTCATAAATAGGCTTTTACGTCAATATATGTACGAACAAGCAAATAAACATGTCTCTTTGAATGTTAAAATGAGACTTACACCACTGATTAAAAGAGTAGATCCTAAATTGTACTGTACTATGTATATATATATATATATATATATATATATATATATATATATATATATATATATATATATATATATATATATATATATATATATATATATATATATATATATATATAACATAACATAACATGTAAACATCAGATGAAAAATTTCGATTTCATTTCATTCAATTGGAACACAGTATTATTTTGAGTGGTGAGCATTCTATTAATGTTTCTAGAAAAATTGTAAATATAATTAGATTAACAAAAGTATAAAGTTGAAAAAAGCAAAATTAGATCAAGACGATCTACAAAGCAGTGTGAATTGAGTCTGTACATTAAGCAGATTGGCTGAAGTAATTGCAGAAGTTTCATATTCAGAGTTAGGGATTTAGAAAACCCCTAACCAGAACATTTGAGGAATAACAATACAGTGCAGCTTCATAATTACATCTTCAAGATGAACACATGCACACCAAACAGATGTCTTGACAATATACATATGCTATCAGAGGGATTCTGGCAAAAGCATAAGGTTTTTCATTGTCGGGTAAATATAGCTTGCGCTCACCCCATCACAAATCCCTGAAGCACAATTGCTGTCAGTGAACTTATATTTTATGTTGAAGTGACCTCATAGAATCTTGCTCCTCACATTTACTCAGTCATAAGAGTGTAAAGGCTAATGGCTAATATGTGAACTAGCTTGTTTCCTGTTAACATTTCCTGACATCCTCATAATTGCAAATGCAGCCAAGCAGATAACATTCACAACTGCAAACTAGCCATTTGTTGACCACTGCAGTCTCAAATTGCATCAAGAAAATGGTACTTTTCTTCATATATAGTATGAAGAAAGCACTTTATGTTGAAACGAGAGCATCTGCTAAATGATGTAAATGTTAATGCAAATGCAAATAGGACAGTATAATGTAACACAAGGACACATAATTTCAAAATGTTGCACATGCATATTATTACAAAAAGGTTGTAGTTAGTAAAAATACATCTACAGGATCTGTCCTGAGCGAATGCGAGAGCAGCTAAATTTAGCATTAATGGAGCGTATCAGGGAGGTTAAATGAAACCAAGATGACATGCGAAGCTTAGACCACTTTGCATTCTGGTATCTCGTTCTCGGCGCTGCATAAGAAGAATTTTGATGTCTAAAAAGCTTTGGCAATACAAACCTGGAACAAAGCAATGGCATTTTGTTTGGGTCATTCAGGGCGAGACTCTCCATCAAATAGAACGGGCCTTTGTTTACCTCTTCAGAGCATCGGGTTTTGAATAATTCATAGACATGCATGCAAGAATCATTTGACTCATCAACTGCATTGATTTGCCAAATAGAGCCAACGTAGAAGTATAAACTCAAGGACCAATCAAAAGCCTGGATAAGCACTTGGAGTAACAGTTTGAGATTTCTTTTACGTTTGACCTGACAATCAATATATCTGAATCAATATCATGTGTGAAGTGAGCTTGTTTTAGCCTCTCTGTGACATACTTCACATTTACTCTTGGTTCTCTGACAAAAACCAGCTGGTGGGTACTTGGTAACATGCAACCGGCCTATAATTGTGTGCTTATATAAATCTGCATAATGGTGCAGGTGTATCGCCATCTCAATGCCAATCTCACTGTCAAATTAATAATGCATTTGTCAAACAATTTCAATGCCACATCTACATAACTGGTCAAAAGTTTGGAATAATTATTTTTTACATTTGTAATGTTTAAAGAAGTCTCTTATGCTTACAAAATCTGCATTGATAAAAATAAAATAAAATAAATAAATTAAAAAAAAACTTTTGCTACTTAATATTTTTGTGGAAACCATGACACACAAAAAAAAGTCTGAAATAAAAAAAATAATTATTTAGCAAGGACGCATTAAATTGCTTAAAAGTGACACTAAAGTCATTTACAATGTTACAAAAGATTTCTGTTTCAAAAAATGTTGTTCATTGAACTTTCTGTTTTTCAGAGAATTCTGAAAAAAGTATCAAGGTTTCCACAAAAATATTATCACATCATCAAGGTTTATGTGACATTAAGAACTGTAGAAATGGCTGCTGAAAAGTAGCAGCTTTTTCATCACAGGAAAAAAAATTACATTTCGATATATGTTAAAATATAAAGCAATTTTTAAATTATAATAATATTTCACAATATTGCTGTATCACATTTTCGATCAAATAAATAGGGCCTTGAAGATTATGAGACTTATTTCAAAAATGTAAAAAAAAAAAAATTATATATAAAAAAATTCTAATTATTTTATGAGCGAAGATATTGTACACCACTGGCTTCATAACATATTTCATTGATTTAGATATGTGACAAAGAAAGCATCATTAAAACAACATTATAATTGAACAAAAAAAGCACATGTGAACAGGACAAGCTAGATTTAGAATGTGAGGGACACGGTAATTAGACACAGGCAAAGCAGCGGACACCTGCTGCTGTGTTTCCTGGGGTCTCTTACGCTTCTACGTTTCTCTTTGATCAAGTGATAGTTCTGTGCGTGTTGACCGTACCACAACACGTAAAACACATAATGCTACCGAGCCAGAGGGGAGAAGGTCACACACTCCAGGCACAGAATACACAAAACAACCCCGCATTCAAAACAATGTTTCATCGTATTGCATGATGCTTTTATTGAATAACTGAATGCGTCCCTGGAATGCAAATGTGCAAGAGCAGAATTAATTATCTTACTGCATTTCTGCTGTATCATGAATTCAGAAGAAATCTTGTCTAATTAGTTTGTCTTAGGCTTCTGTGTGTTAGAGGAACAAATATTCCTCTATATCGACGCATAAAGTGCTGAATAATTCAGTAGCTGTATTTGACTTGTGGCAACAGGTAACACCACAGGCTTGAGAAGAGTCAAAAAATATTCATTGGCTAGTCAAAAACATGGGTTATGATTCTACATATATTTATTCCTGGTAAAAGATCATTTCTGGAAAATGTACTGCATATACATATATTTACACTTGAGCATTACTCAGACTGCTAAAACAGACTTTTGCCGGTGGCAACGTTCGGAAAGCATCAGATAATAATCATATCATGGAAGTGTCAAATGCGGCACACATGGGAAAGCTCGGAATAGACACAATAATGTACCTTAAAATATTATAATAAGGCAGAGAAATGTACTTGGATTGAATTTCAATTATATATATTTTTTACACACATAGCTTGCCTGCTATAGCACATACTATACTTTTCAAAATCACATAAATGCATCTTATATTCTGCTGAACAAGCATACATTTTCCTTCGGATATGAGTATATGTATATACACTTTATATGATCTATACATTTTGTATAGTTTTTGTGTGTAAGTAGAACCACAGTGGCAGACAGAGTGATAGAACGATAGGTAGAATGGTAGATACAACGACAGAACGATAGAACAATAGAACAATAGATAGACTGATTGACTGATAGACAGACAGATAGACAGACAGACAAATAGATAGATAGATAGATAGATAGATAGATAGATAGATAGATAGATAGATAGATAGATAGATAGATATGTTATATAAATAAAAAGAAAAATAAATAAAATGTATGAATATGATGTGGGGAAACATCCAAATCAAAGAATAACTTCCAGTTTCCAAGAAGCACAAAGTTTATTTTGAGCGTAACCAAAATCCCAGCTTATGCATACGACAACATTAAGTAGATCCCCAGTTGACACAGGGGTCTCGAGGTCATCAGTACAGCAAGACATCCTTCTGTGCGCTCTGGGCTTTGCTGCCATACGGACAGCATGTTTGATTCAGTGACCTATGGTCCCCATCAGTCTTGGCAGAAGCTAAAGATTAGAAGCTGTGCGCAGCATTAATTAATAAGGCTTTATAGACAAATCCCTGTGTAAAACCCACATCTTTGATTAAATCCCTTGTTTAAAACTGAACCTGACAGCCCAGAGCCTCTCTGGACCAATTTAGCTTCTCGTCCCTCTGCCGTGCCAACGTGCCGACGGCCTGAGCCCAGACCTTGGCCGCAGCCAGGTGCGAAAGCCATTAGCCCGGCCCCGCAAAGCTCGCATCTAGCAGACTATCTTAAGACTAGGAGTGGCTGGCATGGATGTGGGACGTCTTTACTCACATTTGGCTCCACAGCTGTCAGAATAATTATCTGTGTTTGAGCACAGGACATAGAAGCTTTAGTGGCACTTCTAAGAAGGATTCTGATTAAGACTCATAATCTGCAATGGAGAAATCACCAGTGACTGGAGAGGAATTTCTAGGACAAAGCCCTCGGGGGCTTCACGGATTCTGGGCAAGAGTTCAGGAAAGAATCCCAACAGGCACCATTCACTTTCTCCTCATTATCACACCATGTTTCTTTTCAGAAAATGTTTAATTTTTCAATCAGCCGACCACAGAGATGCACAATCCGTGCTGTAACACAACTGACGGGGTTTAAACAAATCGGTCCGAAGAGAGAAAGCGAGTCTCCGAGATGAAAACGAGCAATAAACAAAATGAGACTATGAATTTTAATCAGGACGGTTACTTGGGCTTAAAATCCATTTGTAGTAGTAAATCAGTACACGTTTTAGATGGAGAGTGGGGTTTTTATTCTTTACGGCTCCTATTTGAGACCAAAAATGTCCATGTGAGAAACTTTAGAGTTGCTTTAGAGCATGAATTACTGACACTTTCCAAATTGAAGCTCATTTTATTAAAGCACTAGCAGAAAAATGGCCCTGCCTGCAGCATGCCAGTAAATTGCTCAAATGGAAAAAAAATGTGATGAGATAGATCCAGGAATATATGATGTTTACTGCTGAAGCTTTTAATGCTTATCCAGAAAATATATTAAAATGATTAGTGGAAAAGGCCACGGTAAAGCAAGATTAAATACATAACACAATTTGACAGGATGATTAAACGCTTGCATTTATATGACGGCGTTTGAGGACTTGAAAACCTGCATCTCTAATTTAAGAAACATGCTTATGAAGAAACACATAAGCTATTATTAGCCATAGCAAATGTTGTATCACAACAATGACATATCTGTAGTCGTCGAATGTGCTAATTGGGGTGATTAAACCAAACCAAACACAATGAGCTACCTATATCAACAGCATTTGTGGGCATCAAACAGTTGGAGAAATAACGCTCAAATATGCTAGATAGGCCGTACACTATTGAAATACAGCCACTCGTGCCAGGCTGGTTAGCCATACGGTCAGTGCAGTTTGTGTCAGTGGTGTGTGTACATGTGTTTGGGTTTTAACACACCTCAAGCGTCAAACAGGCCAAAGGCTAATCGCGAGAGGATTACGCAGGAGATCTCCGGCTCCTTAAAATCAGGGCAAGACAGAAGGCGTCCAGCATAGGTGCTAAAATCACAGATTTAAATCAGGATCAACTCGACAGACTCTGTAAGAGAAATTAACACATGTAAAGAGCACAAAAATATCCAATTTCATTAGTGCTCTTTGTTAATTAGTTTTTAAAATAGAAATCCACGTTTCTGTCAGGGCTATGAGGTTTTGTCTTGAATGACTACAAATAGATGTAATGAAATCTGCTTTGTTTACTGTAGACTGACAATTCCAGAGACTAATAGAAAAAGAAAGATATATCTATACTCTTAAATTGTTAAAATGTTAACATGATTTAATTTCTAATAACTATATAAATAATGCTGTTAAATTGTTAATTGTAAAGAAATGTTTCATCACCAACTTTTTATTCCATGGATCTTGAATCTGACTACAGATGTTGCTGGGTTTTGATTTCAACACTCCAATGGGGTCTCTGTTTCTGACCCCCTGAGTCATCGCACAGGCTCCAGCAGGTGTTAGGTAATTGAACAGCACTCTTCTGTGTTGATGTTGCTCTGCAGTTCCAACACGTGCTCAACACTGCACTCTATCATTAGCCCTGAGGAATGTAACGTGGATGATGACATGGATTTTCGCACCCAAAATCAACTTGATTTTCAAGGGTTTTTGGCAGGAGTGTAGTAATGATGC